>CM038793.1:158107426-158545552 GCA_021764765.1 Vicia sativa
GTCATGAAGAAAGTGTGACTTCGTGCTTAAAACTCAATCATTCCTTATGCTTTAATGTGCCAATTAATCCCGGAAGTTTCTAAACATGATTAGTCACGAAATCAAGGCTTAATTTGGCTTAAAATGAGTGGTAATTAAAATGCACAAACTGGTGGCGTGTTTGAAACATATTTGACATGATTTTCACACAACGCCAAATCAAATTCACTCATATTGCCCAATCTTCCTTGACAAATGAAGTCCTCAAAGAGTAGAACACAATGTAAAAAGAATCAACCCCAATGGATTCGAGCTGAGATATAGCCTTTAGATTTGTGAAAACATTGATTTTCAGTTCGGCCTCGTCAAGTGCATACTTTAAAATGATATATAATGTCTTTTCTTAAAAATGCTCTTCCACTCAAAATTTGATTCGACCATCTAATATGATATGAAATAGACCTCTTGAATGGAATTTTACAAAAGAACCAACCAAAACTCCAAAATTGAGAGAGTATGACCTTGTGAAGTTGATGAAAATCATGAAATAACCTATAATCCTTTGACTTCTTCAAGCAACTTCCGAACACTTTCATTCCTTGAAACATAAATGGAGATAAATTTTACATCATCAAAATTGTTGTGCAAAATAATGACCTCAAGGTGATAAAGCCGTTGTACCCCAAATTTACACTGAAGCCTACATTCATTTATTTACAACTGATTGAAATTTAAAAATTTCTAAAATAGAAAATCGTAAATAAAAATAAAATAAAGTCACCATGATTTGTCAAATGGCCATTAGATCCTTCCATTTTTTTTCTAATTTAAAATGTCCAAAAGTATTTTAAAACATTTAAAAACACCAAATAAAGAAAATCATCAAACTTATCAAATATGAAAATAAAGTTACGAAAAAAAGAAAATCGAAAGAATATTTGAAAATATTTTTGTGAATTTTTTCATAATTTTGAGTCAAAAATGAATTGTCTATGATATTTTCAAGTTTAAAACATTAAAAATATAAAATCGTAAAATAAAAGAAAATTCAAAAATATGGATCTATTAGATCACGCTCAAAACGCTTAGTAAGCTAATCTAATGGTTCGACGTACCGTGGCTTGATATGGACCTCCTTGGTTTTCACACCAGATTACAAATTAAATTAAATTATTAAAAAATAAAGGAAAAGAAATCACGTTGGATCTGGGTCCGACCACTAAAGTAATTAGATCCAAGGGCTCCTATAACGCATGCATGGTAAATTATCATCAACGGATCAAATTCAAAATTACATGGCATCGCTATCATTGGTCAAGATGCATACGAAGTTGTCTTTCAACCTCCGTACCATACTCAAATGCTTTTCCACAAATCGTGAAATAAATTGATTGCTATTATTAGATTCGCTCTTCAAGACGATTCTAATGGTAATTTTCAGAGAAAATTATTTCGCTTGTATAAAGAATGGTTTCAATATGCAGAAAAATAACGAATATGTGTTTCCTAAATTCAATCAATTCTCCATGAAAATGCAAATGGTGAAGATCACGAGGACTGTGAAGATGAGAAGAATAAAAAGGTTTGATTTGAGAAGATTTGGTCACTAATCCTACCCGAAAGAAGATCACTTTCATGCTCAACATGACTTTGATAGCCGATTCAGTGGACCCTCAAGGCAAGATTATGTCTCTATTAGCTTCAAAGTGAAGTTCAAGGAAGAAGAATGAATGGTTAATTTCAAACCGGAAGGCTTTTAAGAGGAAAACAAAGTCATGTAAATGTGAGGTTGGAGCGAGTTTGTAGATATTTTTGGCTCTAAAATTTCCGAAAATGAGTGGAATGATTGCTTATTTATAGAGAAGTTAATGGGATCAAAAGGAGGTGAATAATGTAATTTGCGCAAATCGCACACCCGTGGTCATGAAGAAAGTGTGACTTCATGTGCTTAAAACTCAATCATTCCTTATGCTTTTAATGTGCCAATTCATCCCCGGAAGTTTCTAAACATGATTAGTCACTAAATCAAGGCTTAATTTGGCTTAAAATGAGTGGTAGCTCAAATGCACAAACCGGTGGCGTGTTTGAAACATATTTGACATGATTTTCACACAATCGCCAAATCAAATTCACTCATACTTTTCCAATCTTCCTGAGCCAAATGAAGTCCTCAAAGAGTAACACAATGTAAAAAGAATCAACCCCAATGGATTCTTGAGCTGAGAGATATAGCCTTTAGGATTTGTGAAAAACATTGATTTTCAGGCCAGGCCTTGGTCAAGCATGCCATACTTTCGATCTTCCACTCAAAATTTGATCTTGACCGTCTAATATGATATGAAATAGACCTCTTGAATGAAATTTTACAAAAAGAACCAACCAAAAACTCCAAAAAATTGAGAGAGTTATGACCTTGTGAAGTTGATGAAAAATCATGAAATAACCTATAATCCTTTGACTTCTTCAAGCAACTTCTGAACACTTTCATTCCTTGAAACATAAATGGAGATAAATTTTACATCATCAAAATTGTTGCGCAAAAATAATGACCTCATGGTGATAAAGTTGTTGTACCGGAAATTTTACCCTGAGTTTCCACATTCATTTATTTAAGTCATATTTAAATTTTTACTTTCATTTTTTATTCGCATTCCATATTTATTTTCAATTTAATTTGTCCTCTTCATTTTTTTAACGGCCAGAACTTCTGCTCCTAACGGCCCAAACTTCTGCTCCTAATGGCCATAACTTCGCCATAACGCCGAACTTCGCTCTCCTAACGGATAATCTCTCGTCAGAATCGGCCAACTTCGCCTCCTAACGGACATATCTTCTAATCCTAACGGACAGAACTTCTGCTCCTAGCGGACATAACTTCTACTCCTAAGGGCCAAAATTTCTTCTCCTAACGGCTAAAACTTTTGCTCCTAAAAGCCAGAACTTCTGTTCATAACAGCCAGAACTTCTGTCCTAACGACCATAATTTCAAAATTCCAAGAGACCTAACATTCAAGATTCATCAATAAATCCAATCTTTGTGGCCCTTTTAATCAGAAGGGACATTTTTGGTATTTTAAAAAATTGCTTAACGTAATTTTTATTATATATAAGTTAGAAGTTATCACTGTGAAAGGGTAAAAGCAGGCGGATATGAGAAATTCAAGAAAATAAGCTCATCTTCATCCTCTCAATTGCCACCTTCCAAACTCCCTTCATCCTTTCTTCATCCTCTCATAACTCACCTCCTCTATCCATTGTCGCCACACCCTCTCGCTCCTTACCCTATTTCCGTGTTTCACTCTCTCCTCTGCCATCTCGCAAACCTCTCTTCTCTGTACTCACCCGTCTGCTTCGCCACCACATTTCAAACAATTCGTTTCCTCTCAACCGCCAGTTCCCTCTGACGCCGTTGACTCCCTCCAAACTGCTTCGTCAACCGCCAATCCTCACCACCCTCTATTCTTCTCCGCCTCCCTGTCTTCATCTTCCGCGAGCCTCCTTCCACCAGTGTTTCAGCTCTCTCATTCATCACTTAACCTTATCATCAGCATCATGACACAACAGATCCACACCGGTCGCATTCTCTCTCTATCCTAACTCAGCTGCCTCTGTTTGGTGATCGACGAATTCGATTCGGTAAATGTTGGCTGTACCTAATCTTCTTAGTTTTGAAATTGTGATGTTGTGATAATTTCTATGAATTTGATTTGATTATGATGAATTGGTGTTGAGCCGTGTTACTGTCAAAAATCCTGTAATAATATTTTGTGATTGTGTTAGTTTGATCTTCTGAGCTTATATTGATATCATACTGTTTTGACTGAGTTAATTTAAGAAGTATGTATGGATTTCTATTGAAAACAGTTTATTGTTGTTCGATTAGAATGTTTATTAGTGAGTAACTTAGGGATACTTTGTTTGAGAGTTCAGATTTGTGCCATTGTGAATGTTGATTCATTGCTAGCTTCATCCGTTATCCACATGAAATCGTAAATGGTGTACAGTTTTCTTATATTGACTTTGTTTTGTATTTAAGTAATTCAATTTTTCTTGAAACACCGATATTCTTGTTTCGCTTTCAATTGTCAGTTCAGAACTTACTTTGTGGTATTCGTTTGTCATTCATACTCCTGATTTCTCGCACGACTTTGATTTGGTCACTTGTTCTTCTTTCTTATCTGTGATATTAGTCAGAATTATTTGGTTTGTAAAGTGTGTGGGTTAGGATCTTACAAAGAAAAACAAGACAGAGAAAGAGGTATCGTGCATTTTCTTTGATAATTTTTGGTTTATATGTGTTACTATTATTTTGAATTGATGGTTGTTTCTAGTTTATGGTAGTAGACAATTTCTACTGTTTAGTTAAGGTTGATATATGATTTCTCGCTCCCTGTATCATTTATGGTTCGAAAACCCTATTTACTTTTGAGTTTAATTGTTTGAACATGTCGGAAACCATGTGTTTGAATGCTGATTTTTTGTATGAGTATGAGGTAATAACATGAATTTTGTGTTTCTTTTGGTTTCCATTGAGGATTAAGATCGTGTTTATCCTTAAGTTTTTTTGTGTGCGATAATGAATTTCTGTAGTTGCTGTCCGAAATCATGTTTAAGGGCATAGAGTTTGCTTTGAATTTGAGTTTTCATGTTCCAATTTGAATTTTTGATCCTTGTTTTCTTCATGATCGGAAAAGCATGTTTACCATTGTGTATACTTGAGTTTAAATGTGCTTGGAATAATATATAGTGCTGGATTTTAACATGTACATTAAATAGTAGCTTATTTTCTTGTTTCTTATTTGTAAATGTTCATTTGTTTATGTTGCATACACACAAGTTTCATTTTGATTTTATTAGTTTGTAAATAATAACTTTCATCATTTCTTTTGTTTCGAAATAGGTTGTTTAATTCCTCATCTATTCATGTACATCATCTATGTTAATTTATTTCGAGTTTTATACCTTGCTTATTAACACATATTATAAGTTATTGCAATTTCATTTTATTTTTATCCCACTTATTCTACTAACGAATTTGTGATTTGTGAAGGTATTCAAGAATAGTTCAATCATACATTTTCTATTGACACATCTATATATATATATATATATATATATATATATATATATATATATATATATACACACACACACACACACACACTGTTGTTTATAGTTATGTTACTATTTGGATTTAATATTTAGCAATATATTTTTGATTTTATAAATATACAAAATACTTAGTATTAGTTTTTTATTCTGATATTTAATATTGTAAATATATTATGTATATATTACTTTTATTCTTATACTTTATTCGAATTATATTATAGTAATTTTCTTCGTGTTACAATTTCAAACTCTGAATTCGATTCGATTCGACTTTGAATTATATTATACTTTAATTTAATTGTCACTTACACCAAAACAAAAAAAGTATTTTTAAACTAATAATTGTGAATCATTTTAAACTCGTAAGTCGACAAAGTTTAGAAGCGTTGCGATGACCACACATGCACACATGTATGCTTGATCCTAGGCCTTCTTACAGTGAGCCTATTTTTATCAATTGTTCCAATTGGTCGTCTTAGTAGACTATCCCACTTTGCTAGTACACATGTAATTTAATCGCTTTATGTTTGTGTTGGCCACCATGTATGAGCTTTTCTCGATTTATTGATTTGTTTGCAATTATTTGTTTCTCCTCCATCTCTCCCGCCTTGGTCCATATACCATGTTTTTCTCATTTCCATAAGGGTTTCATAGTAGAGAGTAGGCTTGGCTATTCTCTCTAGATCAATCAAGTTTCATGACTTGGTTGATCATAACCTGATTCATTCTTTCTCCATTCACCAAACATTTAAACATTTTCAATAAATTTTAAACTCGATCCAATGTCAAGACTTCTTTTCAAACCTCGACCCAAAGTCGAGTGACTTTTCAAAAACCTTTTCATAATAAACTCCAAGTCTTTAAAGTCGAGTGACTTTTCAAAAACCTTTTCATAATAAATCTCGACCCAAAGTCTTTAAAACCTTTTCAAGATTAGACACGATTCATTTATAATTGAGATTTTCTTCCTATATCCCCATGGTTTTCGACTTCTCTACTTGAGTACTAGAGGCGTTCTCAAACCCTCCCTCATGTTGGTGCATAGTCTTTTATCCTTCATCACACCTTGTGGGCGTTTAGACGAGTCTTCTCCTTTAAAAATGTTGACTTGTCTTTTCATTTAAAATCAATCAACAAACAATTATTTTCCAGCCGAACTATGACACTCTAACTTTCCCATTGCATGAGGGAGTACCTAGGCATTAAGTATTACGACTAAAGGTAAGCAAAAATAATAAAAACATTTCTTCTCTCTTATTGTCTCCTTTCAAACCTTAGAAGATCGTAAATTTTCACACTAACACACGAACACACTTTGAATTAAATGGGTACCATCGAGTACGATGAATGTGAGGGGTACTAATACCTTCCCCTTGTATAATCGACTCCCGAACCTGCATCTCTTAATCTCGTAGACCGTCTTATTCTTTATTTCGTGGGTTTTATTCGATATTTCCCCTTTCCTTCTTGGAATAAATAAATCTCGGTGGCGACTTCATTTGTGTCGATATCAAATTATATTAAAATGAAATTTTTCGATAGGCGTCGACAAAAGGGTTTGAAGATGAATAGAATGATAGGTATCTGCAAGCAACATGGGAACTAGACTCCCAGTCATAAAGATTCTAATGGCATTAATGTCAACAAAATTGTTAACATTAGGAAACAACAACAACCCATAGGGAATCAAAGAGAAGATAGCCTCAAAAGCTTCCATATTATTCATCTCAGCAAAATAACGAGCTATCTTCAACAGAAACTGAGCAGGTAGACCTTTGACTCCTCGCTTAGTGGTCATATTATCCTCAATTTCATACCTCTTCATATGTGTAATGGAAGTAAACTCACAAGACTTGGGCTCCTCTTCCAAACCAGTAAAACAAACATGACTAGTAACTGGTTAATCCACCAGATAAGAATACTCCTCCAATATAGGCATCAACTGATAATATGGAAAAGTGAAACAATGATAGAACGAATCATAGAACTGGACTAATGTAGAAATAATACCATCTTTCATCTTTAGTTTCATAAAAGATACAATAGCCTTATACCTCTTCCAGAAATCCTCGAGACACTCAATCTCATCAATCAAGCTCCTTAATCCATCTATCTTAGGAACCTTGAAACTATACTTTCGAGTCTTTCTATTTCAAAAATCCATGGTCAAAGTACACCTGAGATATTTGCAAAGATAAGTCTTAAGTTCCTTGAAAGGATATTTTTAAATAATGCATATGGATGCATGTATGCATCATGCAACAATCACACAAAGATCACAAACATATGGGTTCATACGTTCAACGTCACGAGCATGGAGTCAAAGGTACTACCCATAAGGCATACTAAGTTTTGTCACCTGTAGATCAATATTCTAAAAGGGAATACCCAATGTCTACATTCCTCCATCCAATACTACTAACTTCCCGATGTACTCGATAATTAGCAACACTTTTAAGAGAAACTCGTTACAGTGGAGTATCAAGTAAAAACTACTTCCGGATTGCTCCGTAATAGTCTCCACACTACACCTAAAAAGGCCAAGATGGTTAGGGTTCGATCGCTTTACTTCACTAACTCCTGTGTCGAAAGCTACATGTCTTCCGTAACGCCTGTAAACAAATACCACAGTCAAGGTGGTCTCCACTGAGTGGGGGATCTCATGCTTCCTTCTTCGGGATTACTCCTTAAATGTTAACATGATTATAACGCCTCTCCTATCTTAAGTTTTCCCATGTCTGGGTATAGGACTTCAAAGAGATCACCAAGCACCCTGAAAAACCAGAAAAGATCCAGACAAATAGGTATATATGTATACAATAGATAGCACATATACCCAAATAACCAAATATAAGATCAACCCACTTAGAGATAAATCCCCAATAAAGTCACCACTTTTCTGTAGCGGCAAAAATCTTTGAGACTAAGCCATTGATTGACTCAACTCGTAAATATAACAATGAAGTCGCCACAACGCTTTTATTTTATCCAAAGGACTAGGAAAACGAGTAAATAAAATCCTAAAAGAAAATAGAGATCAAGGTAAGGGGGTTTGTTAAGCAAAGGGAAGGTGTTGGACACCTTAAACATCTATGGTACTCCACAGGAACCTCTTTGAAAATTTGTGTATATGGCTATAGAAAAAATACGTACAAAATAGATGGTGGAGGTAAGAAAAGAAGTATACTTTATAATTTTTGATTTGATAAAACTTCCAATGAGTCCTAGGCCTACATACCAACAATGTGCATGGACCTAATGTTGCACCCCAAAATTCGCCCTCTTCATTTTTTTGTAAATAGTTGGCTTACATTTAATCAATAGGTGCATTGCATACTATCATACCCCAAAATTTGCCCTCCTACTTCTCAAGACATTTTACACATCCATACTCAAGGATTCCTCAAGGGTTGATCAGACAAACCCTCTCCTATACAATCAACCTAAACTAGGGTTTGGCAATCTCGATCCGTATGGACTTCCAACATCTCCAATGGTCATCATGCCTCCTCATATTCTTCAAAGATTCTCCATGTCAAGTTTCAAGCCTCAAGTCAAGTTTCTCACAATTGCTCGATGGTTGAAAATCAACAGATTGACAAAAGTCAACGTGGTCAACATACAACAAACTTCATGATTTTTGGTCAACATCCTCATTTTTAAGTTACATTCATCATTTGATCAAGGGTTGATCATGATTCATCAAGACAACTCAAGATTTGCTCAAAAGTCAAACTTTCCAAATTAGGATTTTTTAGTGAAAAGTCAACTGAACTTTGACTGAGCATAACTTCTTCATGCTTTCTCAAAAATTTTTCCACCACCTCTCATTTTGAAGGAAATTCAATTCTCTACAACTTCATGTCTCACAAGAATGTTCAAAAAATGCTTCATTTGGAAGGTATGGATCAAAACATTACAGGTCCTTTTCAAAGTCAACAAAAAGTCAACTTTTTGTTTTGAAGATTTATTGAGCATGGAAACTCCAATTGCGATGAAACCAAAGAGTTTGTTTAGAGGACACTTATAGCTTTCTAAAAAGTCCAAGAACACTCAAAAATGTGGAAAATTGAGCAAAATACACCTTGCACAAGTTGGGCATTTTTGAAGAAGTGCACAAAGAGAGATACTTGTCAAAATCCAAAATTTTGCAAATGGGCCTAGTTTTTGTTCATTCAAACTTGTTTCTTAGACAATTTGGAACATCCAAGCCCAATGCCACGAATTTTAGCTTTATTTTTCTATTTAATTTTATTCATTTAAATACAAATTAAATTAAAAAAATAAGGTATAAAATCAAAATTAAATGCAAGATTGATTTTTCTCTCATGCTTGAGGTCCAAGTAACTCACACAAGCTGGCAAATTTCGAAATTTGCATAGATTTTGCAAGAATTTGATTGAAATTTGATCAAAAAAGGAAGATTTGATTTCATATAAAATCAAATATTTTCAACATTCATTGATCATTATTTGCTCTTGAATTCAGACCTAAATCCATCCACTATAAATATACAATGCCTACACAACAAGAAAGAACAGAAAAATTTATTGGAAGAACCCTAATCAAACTCAAAAAAACCGTGTGTTGCAAGCAAGTGGCAGCCCTAGTTCCAGCTTGATTCAACCAATTCTAAGCATCCAAACACGTTCCTTGACATCCCTTGAAGCATTCCAGACCTTTACAACTCTCAAAAACATCAAGAATCACGAAATCCGATTTTGGTTTGTTCTTATATTTTCCAAAATCGAATTCTGTTTATCATGCATTTTTAACATGTTTTGATGTTTGATTTGTGTTTATTTGAAGTTTGCAAGCTATCTGGACAATCAAATTGCATTTTCATGGCCTGAATCGAAATATGCCATTGCTAGGGTTTTCTGAACCGATTTAGGGCTTCCTTAAAACGGAAAAATTAGACAAAAAGACCACCACCATCGTGTTTAGAATTCAATTTGCAATCGATTCATGTACTCACAATTCATTTATATTACCTGTATGAATTTTAGAAATTGCAGGGGCTATAGCGTCGAACCAAGGCCGACGCAATCTTTCCAGAAATTCAAACAAAGAAGAAGGTATTCTTCGCGCGTGATTTGAATTCCTAGAATTCAAAAATGCTTAAAACGCTTCCGTTTCAATTCGTTGACACCAAATGCACGCTGGCGTAGTGGTTAAGGCGTTGGTATGTGAAGATGCTCTCCATGGTCCTTGGTTCGAACCTGGTCAGGACCAAACATTTTTCTCTTTTTGCAAAACTAACTATTTTTTCATATTTTCTTATTTTTATTTAATATTTTCCATCCATTTTAATTTATCTTCTAATATTTTTATCATGCATTTAAAAAATACCAAAAATATTTATTTTTTGCATAATCATCAGAAAAATACTTATATAATTTTTAATATAAAAATTATTATATTTGTATGCATATTTAATTTAATTTCTAATTAATCATTTAAATAGCTTTTAATTGTTTTTAAATTATCAAATCAATCCCAAAAATTTATTTTATCATATTAATGTCATTAGTAACATAAAAACTTTTTCTCATTCAAAAATGCTTATTTTTACTAACATTTTCCTCTTATGCAATTTTCTTCCGTTTTCCGATTTTGCATCTGTTCATAGGTTATATCGTTTCAGACAATTTTTATTGCTTTTCTTTTTCAATTATGTAATTTCCTATGGGATGTAATAGTTTAATTAGGACTTTTATTTTCTGCACTCAATTATGTATCTGCCCCAAAGCCATGTCATAGCGTAGGACATTTACTTTTCCGCACTTTACTTTCCGCAATTTACTTTCCGCACTCTATAAGCTGCTAGTAATTAGGCGTGTATGGCAAGATAAAATTGCACATAGATCACTCATAACTCCAAGATAAAATACTTGAATTTGACACACTCTTTTCACACATACACCCCTTAGGGTAATTCTCTCTCGTTGTTTTATTTAATACAAATGGTCAAGTCCTCGAACGTAGAGGTATTCTAGCATCGCTGTTTCAAAACAAATCATCATAGTCCCTTCGATACAAAGATCATAGACCCAATGATGTCGCCACGAATACATGATCATGACCTCGATTGTCGCCTACGAAATGATGATAGTCCTTCGAATGTGCTAGGATACTTCCAAGTTGCTTTTATGACCATCGATGTCCTTCAATGTCCCGCTTACATCCAACGAATAAGGTTACCTACCAACTAATGGTATGGATAGCGCTATTCTAATGGAACGTAAACAACACAAAACGACCAATTCGAGTAGGTAATAAGACTTTTAGTTGCTTGCTCTATCAAAATAATTTTCACACCTCACACTTTTGTCAAAGTTCAAACTCTTTTCAAAACGAAAATTTCCAAACACTTTGTATACATTCCTACATGAATCATTACAAAGTCAAAGCGAAATGCCTTTCAAAACATTTTGTCAAACACACAGAAAGCACAATTTTAAAGTGATCTAAGAGTAACTAAGAGCTGAGATAACTACGGATGGAAAGAGGTGCTAATACCTTCCTTTTCATAACCTTCTCCCTTACTCGTAATCTAACGGGTCTTTTCCTGCTCTTTTCACCTTCCTTAATTGATGAAAGAAAAGTCGTTACACTCTTGCTATCCGCACATTTGCGATAAAATCTCAAAGTCAGCTCACCGATATAGAACTGGATCACGGGAGACACCCTAAAGAGAGAATACCTTAGGATTTCTAGATCACCTTTATTGCTTTTTGTTTGACTTTCTTGCTTTATCTTTAAGGGTTTCTTGGTATTATATTTGTGGGGATCCTACACCGGATCCGGTTTCCTTTAGGTAAGTAGAAATAAATCGTCGCTACTGCTAGACGATATCGAAACGGTCAACATGATGGCTACGTTAGTGACACTTGGATGTCCCGATACTCTTCATTTCCAAGTTCGTGATAGTATTTGGCTTCTCGTGGTGTCATCAAGCACTAACTAAACTTTTACAACCTTAATTGACCCATCTTGGCCATTAGAAGGTAGTGAGATGGGGCTTTTGTGCACTAAGGTTGGTTGATACGATGCTACTCATCGAGATCCGACTTTTGGGATATTTTCGGTCGACCACTGGTAGTCGATTGAAATAAACGCCTACCAGAAAGATCAATGAAATGAGATTCCTAGAACCCTTACTATTATAGGACAGATGAACCAAGTCAAACTTTGGTGGGTAATCATCTATACCTCATGCCACCTTAAACCTAGGCTCATTGTGTGAATTGTTTGTGTGCTAAACATGACATCATGACATCATCGCATTGCATATCATTTCTAACTATTTCAAGGACCTAGGGATTTATCTTTGCTCTGTTTTGTAGGAGTATTATGGCTTCTAGAAAGACTATCCGAATCAACTTCATGGGTATACCTTCTCACCAAAGAATTGGTTTTAAATTTCGATCATGCTCACTCATCAAAAGACATGGTTATCTACTTGACTTGGTTATCTCCGGTTTTGAAGAAGATATGATGCATGTCCTATTACAGTTCTTTGATCCGAAACACCATTGCTTTACATTCACAGATTATCAATTGGTTCCTACCTTGGAAGAGTTCTCTAAGCTACTTGGGATACCTATTCAGCGGTTTAGAAAAGGTTCCTAGGTATGAAGACATCGCATCAGCATTACACCTAAAGCGCTCAGACATGGAAGCCAATTGGGAAACTAGAAGCGGAGTTAAGGGTTTACTTTCCAAGTTCTTAATAAAGAAAGCCCGAGAATTCCTCAAAACTATGAGTTTCCATGCATTCGAAGACATTGTGGCCTTGCTAATCTATGGTTTGGTTCTATTCCCTAACTCGGATCAATTCATAGATGTCAACGCCATCAAGTTGTTTCTTACTGCAATCCAAAGGCCTACCTTACTTGGAGACATTCGCATTCCTCCACACTGCACTATTAAGAGACAAGGAACTCTCATGTGTTGCATACCGTTACTTTGTGTGGTTTTCAAGACCTTCCTCCATCGCTTTGAAGAACGAACAAAGATTGAAGTGGTCTCAAAGGTCGATGTCATCGTCTCATTCAGACATCCGCTGGAGTCTTTCTCTCAAAAGGATTTCACATTCATTGAGCGCTATGGAGAATTCCTAATGTACCACCCTTGGTATAAGGGAGGTATTACTTACAACCCTTCTTTAGCTCTACGTCATTGGTTTCACTCAAGAGATGGTCCGCATGATATGCTTCTCCAAGACATCGTGTTCGACTACAATCACGATCTCTAGAATTACCGATTTAAGGTTCATACACGCTGGGGCATGGTAAAGAAGATCGATACCAAGACTTTGGGGCACCGTAACTCCATTCCTTGGGAACCTTACCTCAAATGGGTGCGAGCTCGAGCTCAAAACCTCATGATGCTGTTCATGCCTGCTTTACCAGAATTATGGAACCCGTTTCTATAGGTGACGCACCTACATCTCTCCATCACATGCCTACTGATTTTGAAGACTTGAAGAGATCCTGGATTCAGCTCAAAGAAGAAAGGGATACCTTTGAAGCTTAGTGCTACGCAAGCGAGAAGAAAGTGCTAGAGTTGACCAAGCTACTTCACGAGGAGCGGAACATCAACGCCTACCTCGGCACCAAGAGGAAGCGCCCATGAGAGACTTAGAGCTTTAGGATTTATATGTTTTCTTTTATTGTTTTGAACTATCTTTTGTACTTAAAAAGAGAAAGAATAAAAAGAGAACTAATAAATGTTTGGTCGTGCTTGTTTAACAAATTTAAATCTCTAAGGTCCTTGAAAACATTGCATTGCATCTGCATAAACATCGCATATCATAGCATGACATCTCATAAGAGGTACATTGAAGATTGGTTTTCTCATTCTCTCGCTATTTATTTTTGTAGAAATGGCACTCGAACAGTCTGTCAAAGATCTCCGTGCCTCGTAATGCCTGGGCCTGTGAGATGTTCACTAGCTTGTTCCAAGGCCAAGAAAATCTGAAGAAGCTCATCCACAAAAAGAAGAGGGTCGTTGGTGTTCTCAACATGGGCAGACGTTACAAAGGTGGTCCTAAAGTGGTTGACAGCCTCCCAAGGAAGTGTCAAGAATGAGGGGAGTGTCAAGGGCAATGAAGAAGGCAGCCAACGTGAGTCTGAGAAGGAAAGAGAAGATCGCTATGATCATGACCAGTACTCTGATGAAGATGACAAGTACAAACAACTTGAAGACCGCCTGAATGCTATGGAAAACCTGAAGATGTCCGGGCTGAATTTTGATGATCTGAGTCTTGTTCCTGGTGTGGTGATTCCTCCCAAGTTCAAAGTTCCAACTTTTGCCAAGTATGATGGCGTGTCTTGTCCAAAGCTGCATTTGAAGTCCTATGTTCAAAAGATCAACCCCCACACTGATGACAGAAAGTTGTGGATGCACTATTTTCAAGAGAGTTTGTCCGGAACTCCATTGAAGTGGTATTATCACCAGAGAATGACCGATCCGTATTTGGAGTGACTTAGCGATGCTTCTATAGGCGTGATGAGTACAATGTTGAATTGACACCCACCGCATGCAACTACAAAGCATGTCTATGGGTCGAGATGAGAAGTTTAAGGAGTATGCTCAGAAATGGAGAGATCTAGCAGTAGTTCACCCACCCTTGTCCAATGTGGAGTTGGTTGATATGTTTATGGAAACACCGACGGTCCATTCTTTAATCATCCGATTGAAACTCTTCACCGGATTCACCGAATGATATTGACAGTGAGCGATTGAGCCGGTATCAAGAGTGGAAAGATTCATGTAGAGTCATCTTCAAATGCGGCGAAGAGATATTTTGGTGGTAAGAAAGAAACTAATGTCAGGTATGGTTAGAAAAATCGAGCCAAGACCACCACGCTAACTGTGGGGCAACAGATTCCAATCCTACATCAAGACAACCTCAACGAGACAACGCGCTGTGAGCCGTAACGCCACGAAGACAGCATTTAAGATCAACATGTTGTTGTCGCAAGCTTTGCAACACATGTTGAAAGCAGAGTTAATTACTTTGAAAGATCCTCCTGAGTGTCATCACTCTCTCCGAGATACAATCCTAATGCTAAGTGTGCTTACCACTCCAATAGCCTGCACGCATTAATCGACAACCGCTGGGCTCAAGAACAAGATTCAAGATATGATGAAGCTGCAGATTGAGTTTGATCCTCCCGCTGAGACCGAATGTGATCAATGCGCCTATGCCTAACCATGACAAGAGTACCAATGTCAGGTGAGGATACTACGCCAACATAGATGACTTGACCATTCACCGATGACTCTAAGAAGAATTTGCTACAAGCCGTGTCAATCCAGATGTCCAGAATTGTCACAGCCCATCTCGCACCGATGGTTGTGCTTGGTCGAGAAGACGGTTCAGTGCATGATGGATAACCGCGAAATACTATTCCTGAAACCACCGGTGGAGAGTCTGTGTGAAGACATGTCTAAGAAACTAAAGATCGAAGATGCGAATGAAACAGCACCGTCCGTATGGGATACCTCGGGGCAGTCAAGTGGAAAGTTTGATTACATGGTGAAGTACATTGTTCCTGAAAGCTACAAAATTCCTATTGAAGATGTTAAGGCGACCGGATGGGGTGACGATTTCCCAGAAGAGTATGCTGATGTTAACACGATAAGGATTTCCTCTACTGATTCTGTGCCTAGAGTGGCACCTCTCATCATTACTTCTCCCGGACCAGCTCCATATTCCTCCGACAAAGCTATCCCTTGGAACTATGGAGCTGATGTTTACTATCAAGGCGTCAAGCAAGACCCTTTGACCATTGAAGACCTTGCAGTTGAAGCTACCATTCCTGACATTGACAACATCACCGGATCAAGCAAGGTGAGCAGAACCGGAAGGGTATTCTCTCCAGATATCTCTCCTCCCAAAGACGCGACTCAACCGCATTCCAATTTATTCAATCCATTCCCAAGCTAGAGGGAAAGAACCAGCGATTCGTCCTGCTAAGACAGAAGTCCCAAAGGAAGTTGCTGAAGACACCTCCAAACAAGAAATGGAGGAAATTCTGAAGATTATCAAGAAGAGTGACTACGATGTTGTGGAATAGTTGGGACAAACTCCGTCCAAGATCTCCATGCTTGCTCTTCTCTTGTGCTCTGAGGCTCATGCTAACGCCTTGGTGAAGTTTCAAGAATGCTCACGCACGCAAGACACTACGATCGACCGCTTGAAGTTTGTATTGCTAGCTTGGCTGCCAACAACGACCTAGGTTTCTCTGATGCTGATTTAACTCCTGTCGGCAGGAAACACAACAAAGCCTTGCACATCTCTATTGAATGCAAGGGCATTACGTTATCTCATGTTTTGGTAGATACCGCTCGTTCGCTCAATATCCCACCAAGACCGCTTTGATCGACTGATGTTGAGGGGTTGGTTCAAGCCCAGTGATATAATTGTGAGAGCTTTGATGGTTCTGCTGAACAAGACTGGAGAGCTCATTTTAAAGTCGGTTCCTGCACTTTTGATTCCACTTTTTGTTATGGACATCCGTCAGCCTTTTCTTGCCTACTTGACGCCTTGATACATGGGTGCGTCATACTTCACCCCGATCAAAAGTCGAAATACCCGTGAAAGGGAAGGTTGTTACAGATGTGGTGGAGAAGAATATATGGTCACCATCTACAACCATTCGATACCGAGGTAGAGGGTGAATTCTTCGAGAATCCTCGCAAGTTTTTGAAATAGTCCCTGAGTCATTCTTGTTGACTCTCTGGTTACGCAAGTTCCGCCTAGGATGGCCTCACCGAAGATGCCCAAGCCGCTGAAGAAGGAGGAAGTACCATTTGGGGTCAGCTCCCGATCTCCTTTCAAACCGACAAGACTGGTTTAGGCTTCACTATCAAAGGTCAGAAGATGATACGCCGCGAACGTGCCGGCCAACCTCTTTTCCGCATCAGCGAGTGGAGTCCATGCTATAGAAGACGACAACAACGCCTTCAACATCAGCAAATGGATCTTCCCAACCGACAACGGACTCAAAGAATTGGAAGATCAAGACGCTATACCAATCTCCTTTAGTGAGAGAAATTGCTCTTGTTTTTGTTTTGCTTTTCAGATTCTATGTTTTGAACAATAAACTCTAAAGCCTAGTGCCGCCCGGCATCATGGCTCGCTTGTGAGGGTTATTATCGTCATTTGCATATTTTCATTCAATAAAATCATGGACTTTGCATTCAATTGTTGTTTTCCTTCTTTACTTTATCACCCCTTAAAAAGCTATGTGTTTTACACACACCCACGTGATACATCGCGTAATCACTCCGAATCTCATTGATACTATGCTATTGCTAAATATGACTTCAATAATCCGATCTACCAAGTCAAGACGGTGAGGAAGATTGTGAAGTGCCAGAGAACTTGTCGATACAGCAAGAAGAAGATGAGTTATACACCCACACGAAGAGCAGTGAGGTTGTGAATTGGGCAATCGATAAAGATGTAAAAGAGATCAAGATAGGAGCGGGTCTTGAGAAAGGTTAAAGAAAGATTGGTTCAGATGCTACGAGACTACATTGACGCTTTTGCATGGAAGACATGCCGTTTAGACATTGATATTGTGGTATACCGATTCACGATAAAAGGTTTTTCCCAAGAAAATCTAAGGTCCGCCGATGCGTCCCGAGATGTCGAGAAAATCAAAGTCAAGGATGAAGCGCTCAATGCCGGCTTAGCGCTATTCTATCCACAAGTGCTAATGTGCCTGTGCTCAAGAAGGATGGCAAGGTACGAATGTGTGTGGATTACAGATCCGAACAAAGCATGTCCAAAAGACGATTTTCCAATTCCTCATTGATGTTCGTTGACAACACCGCCCAACATAAGGTTTTCTCCTTCATGGATGGTTTCTCCTACAATCATATCAAAATGGATCCTCAAGACATGGAGAAGACTACTGCTATACAAAGGGCACTTTCTACAAGGTTATGCTGTCGGATCGAAGAACGCGGCGCCACTTATCGCGCATGGTGACATTATTTCATGACATGATTCATCACGAGATAGAGGTCTACGCCGACGACATGATAGCTCGGTCACGCATCAAGAAGAACATCTTGATCATTTGCGTAAACTATTTGATGATCAAGAAGTACAGATTAAGACTTAATCCTAACAAGTGCACCTTGGAGTCGATCCGAACTCCTAGGTTTTGTTGTCGTGGAAAAGGTATTGAGGTTGACCCCGCCAAGGTTAAAGCTATCCAAGAAATTCCGCCCCGATCGAGAAGGAAGTCGAGGTTTCGATGATGAATTACATTGCCGTATCATTGCACACCTAATCGCTACTGTGAGCCAATCTTCAAGTTGCTGAAGAAAGATCAAGTAGTAGAATGGAATGACGATTGCCAGATCGCTTTTGAGAAAATCAAGGACTACCTATAGAATCCTCCTATTCTGATGCCGCCTACCAAAGGAAGACCTCTTATCATGTACTTAACAGTGTTAGAGAACTCAATGGGTGTGTGGGGCAACATGACGAGTCTCGTCAAAAGAGTATGCAATGTACTACCTTAGCAAAAGTTTACCAACCGGAAACAAGATACTCTGAGTCGAGAAAACTTGGCAAGCTTATCATTGTCACGACTAAGACAAGATATGTTGACTCACACTACCTTGTTGATCTCCAAGATGGATCCGATAAAATACATATTTGAGAAACCAGCTCTCTCCGGAAGAATAGCAAGATGGAAAATGATCTTGACCGAATACGACATCCATTACACTTCTCAAAAGCGATCAAAGGAAGTGTAGTCGATCATTTGGCTCATCGTCAGATGACTATCGCCTATGCAGTTCAATTTCCATGAAGATGTTTTACTAGTTACAGATTATAAGAACTGTGCCCGTATGAAGGACCTGAATAAGGATCCCAATGGACCATGGTCTTTGATGGAGCCTCAAACGCACTTGGCAATGGCATTGGCGCCATCATTACATCCCCTACAGGCGGGCACACGCCTTTCACCGCCAGATTATGTTTTAGTTGCACGAACAATATGGCTGAATACGGGCATGATGGATATCAAAGTCGCTATTGACTTAAGAATCAAGTTCTTACAAGTGTATGGAGACTCATTTTAGTGATCAAGAAGATTAAGGGCATGGGATACGTAGCATCCGAATCTCATTCCAGACGAGCATGTTCGAGTTTGATCCCTACTCAAGAGATCACTTTCAATCACATTCCACGAGAAGAAAATCACTAAGACGATTAGCTACTATGTCATCTATGTTCAAAGTCGATGGGACAACGAGGCCCCTGATCATCATTGAGAAGTTTGACGAACCAAGATATTGTTATGAGCTTGATACGTAAGAGAAACCTTGGTACTATGACGGAAGAGGTATCTTGAGACTCGTGAATATCCCAGGGCATCCACAATGATAAGAAGTTCTTGAGAAGATTTGCATCCAAATTCTTCCTCAACAACGACATCTTATACAAGCGCAACCACGATTTATGCTTACATCGCTATGTAGACCGGAAGACAGCAGAGCATATCATGGAAGAGTTACACGAGGGCGCATTTGGTACCCACTCCAGTGGATATACAATGGCTAAGAAGATTATGAGAATAGGTTACTATTGGTCCACCATGGAAGCTGATTGTCACCGCTACGCTCGATCTTGTCACAAGTGCCAGATTTATGCGCATAAAGGGCACGTGACTTCTACCTCCGAATGTTCTAACAGCCCGCCTTTGCAATGTCGCATTGACATGATGGAGAAATCAAGCCCACAGCCCAACGGACATCGCTTCATCCTTGTGGCAATTGAATATTTCACCAAGTGGGTAGAGGCAGCCTCGTTCGCATCTGTTACCAAGAATGTTATGGCTCGATTCATCAAACATAATCTTATCTGTCGGTATGGCACTCTTGAAAGGATTATCACAGATAATGGCTCTAATCTCAACAATAAGATGATCACCGAACTCTGCACGCAGTTCAAGATCAAACATCACAAGTCTTCTCCGTATCGGCCTAAGATGAATGGCGCAGTCGAAGCCGCCAACAAGAACATTAAGAAGATTATACAAAAGATGATGGTGACTTACAAAGATTGGCATGAGATGTTACCATTCGCTCTTCATAGTTATCGCACTACAGTACGAACATCAACAGGGGCAACCCCTTTCTCACTTGTGTACGGTATGGAAGCAGTTCTACCCATCGAGGTTCAGACACCCTCAACCAGAGTCCTCCAGGACGCAGAGTTAGGCGAAGACGATTGGATCCAGACTCGCCTTGACCAAATTAACTTGATTGATGAGAAACGACTCGCATCCATCTGGCATGGACAAATCTATCAGAAATCAATGATTAGAGCATTCAACAAGAAGGTCAAGCACCGAGTCTACCAAGTCGGTGATCTAGTAGTCAAGCGCATCATTCTTCCACAAGGTGATCCCAAGGGCAAATGGACTCCCACCTATGAGGGACCGTTTATAGTCAAGACAGTATTTTCCGGCGGAGCTATGATACTTAGCACCATGGATGGTGAAGACTTCCCACACCCTGTGAATGCAGACATAGTCAAAAAATACTACGCATAAATGAGACCCGCTAGGTCAACTGGCCTAGGCAAAAGTAAGGGCATCCTGGCGAACCAAAAGGGTTCGGGCAAAAGTTAAGGATATATACAAAACATGTACACCCGGCAAGTCGAAAACCTAAAAATGCGGCTTGGGCAAAAAAGGGTATCCCGGTAGACTGAAAACCCGAAAGGGCAGTCTAGGCAAAAGTTAGGGATTTAAGCGTACGACTATGTCTCGTCCAGATCACCTATCTACTACTACTATCAGCATTCAAGATTCAAATGGCGAAGATCAATTCACTCTCTTTCTACTGACAGCAAGGAGATGAGATAGTTGAAATATATGAGTACTAGCATAGTTGGAACTTAACGAGATTGTTTCCGCATAGCTTTTTACCTTTCTTGTGTACAAACTACTTGGCCATACGCCACATTCCAAATAAATATGAGTTCTTTCTCTTTACAATTTTTGCTGTTGTTGTTTGCATAAAGTCCAACGTTTGCTTTGAATGATTGTATGCATCTGACAATAAATATCTATTCACGAACATGCGAAAAGTGAACATACAAAAGTAATTACTACAGGCTCCAGGAATTGAGATGACGACGAAAGTCACCAAAACATTCCCACGCAGAGCATGATCCCCATAGAGGTGTCGCTAACAACAAACCTTCCCTAGCGGAGTATACGTTAGTCCCCGAGCAGTGATTCCACTCAACTAAACCAAGTGACAACAGATTGCCAAGCAGTAGCGATTCATCACCAGCAGAGGTATTCCCAACAAAATGTCTTTCAGCAATCATCATTTCCCCGGCAGTATCAGTATCCAGACTTGAAACATGGTCTGATAGTGCATCGGAGGAAACCTACATCTTTTATTCCCCAGCCATAGATTTCGACGGGTTCTAGATCCTTCTAACCTGGTCTCCCAGCAACTATCAAATACTCTCCAGCAAGATTTATGCGTAAGATCCCCAGTAGAGTACCTCCTAATTCTCCTCCAGCAGGGTCCATGCACAAGATTCTCAGCACCGCGACTCTCGATCTCTACCAAGCTTCCACAATGTCTAGGCCCGAGTGTCATACCCCAAAATTTTCCCTCCATCTTCTCAAAATATCTCATACATCCATACTCAAGGATTCCTCAAGGGTTGATCAGACAAACCCTCTCCTAGACAATCAACCCAAACTAGGGTTTGGCACCACCCAGATGGACTTCCAACATCTCCAATGTTCATCATGCCTCCTCATATGCTTCAAAGATTCTCCATGTCAAGTTTCAAGCCTACAAGTCAAGATTGCTCATAATTGCTCGATGGTCGAAAATCAACAGATTGACAAAAAGTCAACGTGGTCAACATACAATCAAACTTCATAATTTTTGGTCAACATCATCATTTTGAAGTTACATTCATCATTTGATCAAGTGTTGATCATGATTCATCAAGGAAATTCAAGATTTGCTCAAAAGTCAAACTTTCTAAATTAGGGTTTCTAGGTGAAAAGTCAACTGAACTTTGACTGATCATAACTTCTTCATACTTTATCAGAAATTTTCCCACCAAAGCTCATTTTGAAGGAAATTCAATTCTCTACAACTTCATGTCTCAGAAGAATGTCCAAAAAATGCTTCATTTGAGAGGAATGGCCCAAAACATTACAGGTCCTTTTCAAAGTCAACAAAAAGTAAACTTTTTGTTTTGAAGATATATTGAGCATGGAAACCCCAATTGAGATGAGACCAAAACGGTTGGTTAGAGGACTCATAGAGCTTTCCAAAAAGTCCAAAAACACTTAAATATGTGGAAAATTGAGCAAGATACACTATTCAGAAGTTGGGCAATTTTGGACAATTGCACAAAAGGACATTTTGGTCAAAATGCAAAATTTTCCAAATGGGCCTATAATCTTTTGATCCAAACTTGTTCATGACATTATTTGTGACTCATAAATGCTTGGCCATGGCAATTTTTTATTTTATTGATTTAATTTTGGATTTTAAACCATTTAATTCAAAATTAAATTATATAAAATATGAAAATAAAGTATTTTTTCAAATGGGTTGGATTTTTATCTTACTTGAGGTCCAAGGAAGCCCAAAACACTTGCCAATTTCGTGATTTGCTTGCACATGAAGGAAAATCAAATTTTCAAGAAAATTTGATTTGTTTTAAAGAGAAAATATTGCACATTCATTACTCAATCTTTTTTCACTCTCTTTGCCATCCTAATTTACTTTATAAATACCAAGCATTATGCACAGCACAAAGACGGAAACCCTAGCCCCATACACAACCCTCACTTTGCCAAAAATTTCATAAACTTTGAAAATCGAATTTAAGTTGCAGCTACTCTCACCAAAACCATCCATCCACACGTGTTTAGAGGTTCCTGTGAGTTAAACAACTTGCTCAAGCCAATCCACCCAGATCGCTGCTATCCCACTCTCACCGCTTTGAATTTCTCTCAAAATCGATTTCATGAACTCATGCATTATTAATGTTTTCTTTGTGTTTATTTGATCTCAGGATGCATATTAGGTCGTGTTTGAACCTTTACATGTAAGCTTGAACGTCCGGAATCCATATTGCCATTGTTAGGGCATTTCAAACTGTTTCGATCGAGCTGGCTTGTACAAGAGTTTTTAGGGCAAACGGATATCACCATTGGATTCAGAAGGTCCGATTTAGGGGGGTAAGGTACCATAGGGGTTTTTATTTTGCATATTTTTCGAGTTTTTAGGTTTCCCTCGTCGGAGAAGACGACCGGAGCTAGGGCTCCGGCGTCGTTGACTGGGATGAAGACCGGCGAGGCTGGCGTGGCACGATGGCTTGCTCGATTCTGCTGCTCACGCCGACCGGGTCCACGACACCGACTCATTTTAAACCTCCCCGACGCCATCATTCAAATGCAATTGTTTTCAACTTTTCCAACACCAAAAGCCAAGTGTCCCAGTGGTTAAGGCGTTTCCTGTTGAAAGATACTCTCAAAGGTCCCCTGTTCGAACCTCCCCAAGACCGGTTTTGATTTCTTTTTCACAAACTCAAACTTTTTCCATATTTTTAACTATTTTCTTATTTATTTAATATTTTACATGCATTTTAATTCTTTTCATAATTTTTTATTCATGCATTAAAAATCATCAAAATATTTTTTCCTTTTGCATTTATTTCAGAAAATACTTATTTAATTTATAAAATTAAAAAATATTATTTTACATGCATATTTATTTTTATTCATAATTTAGTTTTTAATTATTAAAATGCATCCAAAAAATCCCTAAAAATTATTTTAGCATATTTATGTTATTTTCAGCATGTCATATTTTTCTCATTCAAAAATCTGCATTTTACTAACATTTTCCTTTTATTCGATTCATCTCGTATTTTCCGATTTCTCATCTTTTCACAGGTTATCCCGTTTCGGACGATTTTTCTTATCGTTTCTTTTTTTTCCAATAATCTAACTGTTCATGGGATGTAATAGTTAATTAGGGCTTTTATTTTCTGCAAGTTTAAATTATGTATCTATCCCAAAGCCATGTAATAGCGTAGGACATTTATCTTTCCGCATCTTTACATTCCGCATTTTAATTTCCGCACCCTATAAATTGCTAGTAACTAGGCGTGTATGGAAAGACTAAAATTGGACATAGCTCACTAATTTCCAAGATAACATATCTGAATTTGACACACTCTTTTCACACATGCACCCCTTAGGGTAATTCTCTCTCGTTGCCTTACGAATTCAAATGGTCATGTCCCTCGAACGTAGAGGTATTCTAGCACCGTTGCCTTCCAAACAAATCATCATAGTCGTTCGATACAAAGATCATAGACCCACGATGTCGCCTCCGAATACATGATCTTGACCCTCGATTGTCGCCTACGAAAAATGATGAGAGTCCCTTCGAACGTGCTAGAATACTTCCTACAAGTTGCTTTCTATGACCATCCGATGTCCCTTCGAATGTCCCGCTTACATCCAACAAATAGAGTTACCTACCAACTAATGCTATGGATAGCGCTATTCTAGAGGAACGTAAAATAACATGAAAACGACCATTCTGAGTAGGTAATAAGACTTTTAGTTGCTTGCTCAAATCAAATACTTTTCGCACCTCACACTTTTGTCAAAGTTCAAACTCTTTTCAAAACGAAACATTTCCGAACACTTTGTATACATTCCTATATGAATCATTACAAAGTCAAAGCAAAATGCCTTTTCAAAACATTTTTTGTCAAACACACAAAAAGCAATTTTTAAAGTGATCTAAGAGCAACTAAGAGCCCGTAGATAACTACGGATGGAAAGGGGTGCTAATACCTTCCCTTTTCATAAACTTCTCCCTTACTCAGAATCTAACGAAGGTCTTTTATCGTACTTTTACCTTCCTTAATTGATAAAATAAAAGTCGGTGGCGACTTTTGCTATCCGCACATTTGCGATACAAAACCTACAAAGTCGGCTTCACCAGACATGTAATCATGATCACGGGCGACACCCTAAAGAGAGAATGCCTTAGGGATTTTAGATCATCTTTATCGCTTTTGTTTGACTTGCTTGCTTTATCCGTAAGGGTTTTGGGTATTATATTGTGGGGATCCTACACACGGATCCGAGTTTCCTTAGGTAAGTAGCAAATCGTCGCGACTGCTAGACGATATCAAAACGGTCAACATGATGGCTACGTTAGTGTGACACTTGATGTCCCGATACTCTTCATTTCCAAGTCGAGGATAGTATTTGGCTTTCGTGGTGTCATCAAGCACTAACTAAACTTTTAGAACCTTAATTGACCCATCTTGGCCATTAGAAGTAAAGTGAGACGGCCTTTGGTGCGATAAGGTTGGTCGATACGAGGCTACGCCATTAAGATCGACTTTGGGATATTTTCTCGACCACTTGGCGTCATTGAAATAAATGCTCACGAAAGATCAATGATATGAGATTCCTAGAACCCACATTATTATAGGAGTGATGAACCGACTCAAACTTTTGGTGGGTAATCACCTATACCTCATGCAAGCCTTAACCCTAGGCTCATTGTGTGAATTGTTCAGTGTACTAAACATGACATCATGACATCATCTCGCATTGCATATCATTTCTAACTATTTCAAGGACCTAGGATTTATCTTTGCCTGCTTTGTGGTATTATGGCTTCTAGAAAGACTATCCGAATCAACTTCACGGGTATACCTTCTCATCTCAAAGAATTGGTTTGTAAATTCCCACCATGCTCGCCCATCAAAAGACATGGTTATCTGCTTGACTTGGTTATCTCTTTTGAAGAAGATATGATGCATGTCCTATTCCAGCTTCTTTGATCCAAACACCATTGCTTTACATTCCTGCATTATCGCTATTCCTACCTTGAAGAGTTCTCTGTTACTGGGATACCTATTCTTGACCGATGCCATTCACTGGTCTAGAAAAGGTTCCTACACGAAGACATCGTGATCCGCCTTTACACCTTAAGCGCCGACATCGAAGCCAATTGGGAAACCGTATGGAGTTAAGGGTTTACTTTCCAAGTTCTTAATTAAGAAAGCCCGAGAATTCTCAAAGTTATGAGTTTCATGCATTCAAGACATCAGGCCTTGCTAATCTATGGTTTGGTTTTATTCCCTAACTCGGACCAATTCATAGATGTTAACGCCATCAAGTTATTCCTCACCCGCAATCCAAGGCCTACTTTACTTGGAGACATTCTACATTCTCTCCACACTGCATTACTAAGAGACAAGGAACTCTCGTGTGTTGCATGCACTTTCGAGGTGGTTTATTTCGCACCTCCTCCATCGCTTTGAAGAACGAACAAAGGTCGAGATGGTCTCAAAGACTAATGTCACTCTCTCATTCGATATCCGTTGGAACCTTTTCTCAAAAGGACTTCACCTTCATTGAGCGTTGTGGAGAATTCCTAATGTACCGCTACTTGGTATAAGGGAGGTATTACTTACAACCCTTCTTTAGCTCTACGCAGTTTGGTTTTGCTCAAGAGATGACCTCATGATATGCTGCTCCAAGATATTGTGTTCGATTACAATCACGATCTCCGACTACCGGCGAAGGTTCATACACGATTGGGGCATGGTAAAGAAGATCATACCAAGACTTTGGGGCACCAAACTCCATTCCTTGGGAACCTTACCTCAAATGGGTGAGAGCTCGAGCTCAAACCTCATGATATGCTCACACTGCTCTACCAAGAATTATGGAACTGCTATAGGTGACATACCCTATACCGTTCTCCATCCCGACATGCCTACTGATTTTGAAGACTTAAAGAGATCCTGGGTTCAACTAAAAGAAGAAAGGGATACCTTTGAAGCTCAGTGTTATGCAAGTGAGAAGAAAGTGCTAGAGTTAACCAGGCTACTTCACGAGGAGCGAAGCATCAACGCCTACCTCGGCACCAAAAGGAAGCGCCCATGGGAGACTTAAAGCTTTAGGATTTATATGTTTTCTTTTATTTGTTTGAACTATCTTTTGTACTTAAAAGGAAAAAGAATAAAAAAAGAACTAATAAATGTTTGTTCGTGCTTGTTTAACAAATTTAAATCTCTAAGGTCCTTGAAAACATTGCATTGCATTCGCATAAACATTGCATATCATAGCATAACATTGCATCACAGGTACATTGACGATTGGTTTTCTCATTTGCTCGCTATTTATTTTAGCCGAAATGGCTCTTGAACAAACTGTCAAAGATCTCCGTGCTCGAATGCCCGGCCAGAGATGTTTACCACTTGGTCCAAGGCCAAGAAGATCCAAGAAGCTCATCAATGGAAGAAGAAGGTTGTTGGTCTCTCAACATGGGCGACGCTACAAAGGTGGTCCTAGAGTGGTTAGTCGAATTGAGCTCTCTCAAGGAAGTGTCAAGAAGGAGGATGAGCAAAGTAACAAGGGTGATGGGTGTAGTCAAGATGAGCCGAAAAGTCTATGATGATGGCCAATACTGATGAAGATGACAAGTACAAGCAACTGAAGACCGCTGAATGTCGTGGAAAACTCAAGATGTCCGGCTGAATTTTGATGACCGAGTCTTGTCCCCGTGTTGTGATCCTCCCAAGTTCAAAGTTCCAACTTTTGCTAAGTATGATGGCATGTCTTGCCCTAAGTCGCATTTGAAATCCTATGTCCGTAAGATCAATCCCCTACCGATGATAGAAAGTCAGGATGCATTATTTTCAAGAGAGTTTGTCCGAACCCAATTAGAATGGTATTATCACCAGAGAATGACCGTATCCGTACTTGGAGTAACTTAGCGATGCTTTCTACAAACAAGATGAGTACAATGTCAATTGACACCCACTCGCATGCAACTATGAAGCATGTCTATGGGTCGGATGAGAAGTTCAAGGAGTATGCTCAAAAGTGGAGAGATCTAGCAGCGAGTTCACCACCCTTGTCCAATGGAATTGGTTGATATGTTTATGGAACATTGACGGCCCATTCTTCAATCATCTGATTGAAACTCTTCACCGGGTTCACCGAAATGATATTGACAAATGAGCGATGAAGTCGGTATTAAGAGGGAAGATTGATAGAGTCATCTTTAAATGTCACAGAGATCTTTGGTGGTAAGAAAGAAACTAATCGTGTATGGTCGAAAAGCCGAGCCAAGACCGACCATGCTCAACTGTGGTGGCGCAGTGATCTCCAATCCTACATCGACAACCTCAACAGACAACGCCGAGCTTAACGCGCCACGAAGACAGCTTTACAAAGATCAATATGCCATTGTCGCAAGCCTTGCAACACATGTTGAAAGCAGAGCGATTACCTCGAGGGATCCTCCTCAAATGTCAACACTTCCTCTCCGAGATACAACCCTAATGCTAAGTATGCTTACCATTCCAATAGCCTGTGACATAGTATCATGATGTGGGCTCAAGAACAAGATTCAAGACATGATCAATCTAAGCATATTGAGTTTGACCCTCCGCCGAGACCGAATGTGATCAACGCCCTATGCCTAACCATGACAAGAGTTCCAATGTCAAGTGAGGATACTTATGTTTTCAACATAGATGACTTGACCATTCCTCCGATGACCGTTAAGAAGAATTTCAGCAAGCCGATGTCAATCCGTGATGCCCAGAGAATTGTCGCAGCCCATCTCGCACCGATGGCGTGCTTGGTTGAGAAGACGGTTCGGTATGATGGATAACCGTGAGATACTATTTCTAAAACCACCCATGCAGAAGCTGTGTGAAGAAATGTCTAAGTTGAAGATTGACAATGTGAATGAAGCCGCACCATCTGTGTGAGATACCTTGGGACAGCCAAGTGGAAAGTATGATTACATGGTGAAGTATACTGTTCCTTAGAGCTACAAGATCCCTATTGAAGACGTTAAGGCGACCGGATGGGGTGACGATTTCCCAGAAGATTATGCTGATGTTAACACAATAAGGATTTCCTCTGCCGATTCTGTGCCCAGAGTGGCACCCCTCATCATTACTTCTCATAGACCAGTTCCATATTCCTCTGACAAGGCTATCCCTTGGAATTATGGAGCTGATGTTTACTATCATGGCGTCAAGAAAGACCCTATGACCATTGAAGGTCTTACAGTTAAAGCTACCGTTCCTGACATTGACAACATCACCGGATCAAGTAAGGAGACTGAACCCAAGGGTTTTCTCTCCAAACTCTCCTCCAAAAGACACCGCGACTCCAAACCGCATTCCAACTATTTCATCAGCCCAAAGAACCTGACTCATCCTCGCCAAAAGTACCAAAGGAGTTGTCAAGACACCTCCAAACAAGAAATGGAGGAAATTCAAGATTATCAAGAAGAGTGACTACAATATTGTGGAATGCTAGATGACCATCCAAAATCTCCATGCTTTCTCTCTTGTCTCTCGAGGCTCATGCTAACGCCTTAGTGAAGTTTCAAGAATGCTCATGTGCCGCAAGACACTACCACCGACCAGCTTGAAGTTTGCATTCTAGCCCGGCCGCCAACAACGGCCTAGGCTTCTCTCGATGTTGATTTGACTCTCCGAAAGAAACACAACAAAGCCTTGCACATCTCCGCCGAATGCAAGGGCTACATTGTCTCATGTTCGTGGATACCGCTCGCTTTGAATATCCTTCCAAGATCGCTTTTGATCGACTTGATGTCAAGGGTTGGTTCGAGACCCAAAGGACATAATTGTGAGAGCTTTTGATGGTTCTAAGCGAACAGTCCTTGGAGAGCTCATCTGCTGCTAAAGCGGTTCCCGACTTTGATTCCACTTTCTTTGTCATGGACATCCTTCCATTTTACTCTTGCCTACTTGACGCCTTGGATACATGGGGCACGTTATTTACCCTACATCGAGTCAAGTACCTAGTGAAGGGAAAGTTGTTACGATATGGTGAAGAAGAGTATATGGTCAACATCTACAATCATTCCGATATCTCGGTGGAGGGTTAATTCTTTGAGACTCCTGTCAAGCTTTTGAGACAATCCCGAGTCATGCTGTTGACTCTCCTGTTCCGAATTACACAACCTCCGCTTAGGATGGCCTCGTGAAGATGCTCAAGCTGCAGTTGAAGAAGGTGGTAGTGCTATTTGGGTCAGCTCCCGATCTCCCTTTCAAATTTGACAAGACCGGTTTAGGCTTCACCATCAAGGGTCAAGATAATACGCCGCGAACGTGCGCCAACTTCCTTTCACATCGCCAGTGGAATCCATGCTATAAGACGACGACAAGAACTTCGACATCGCAAGTGGATCTTCCCAACACCGAAAGGGCTCAAAGAATTGGAAGACTCAAGACGCTATACCAATCTCCTTCAGGAGTAATCACTCTTGATTTGTTTTGCTTTTCAGATTTTCTTTGTTTTGAACAATAAACTCTAAAGCTTAGTGCCTTGCCCGGCATCATGGCTCGTTGTGAGGGTTATTATCCGTCATTTGCATATTTTCATTCAATAAAATCGTTGGACTTTTGCATTCAATTGATTGTTTTTCTTTACTTTATCACCCTTCAAAAAGCTATGTGTTTCTTACACACACCGCGTGATACATCGCAGAATCACTCGAATCTCGTTGATAACAGCTATGCTATTGCTAAATATGACTGATAATCCGATCTACCAAGTCAAGACGAAGTGAGGAAGATTGTGAAGTGCCGGAGAACTTGCGATCGCTAAAGAAGAAGAGCGAGTTATGACCCACACGAAGAGCAAGTTGAGGTTGTGAATTGGGTCCGATGAAGATGAAAAGAGATCAAGATAGGGGTCTTGAGAAGTGTTAAAGAAAGATTGGTTCAGATGCTACGAAACTATATTGAGGTTTTTGCTTGGTCGCACGAAGACATGCGGTTTAGACATTGATATTGTGGTACACCGATTGCCGACAAAGAAGGTTTTCTCCCAAGAAAGGTAGGTTGGTCGACGTCCCGAGATGTCGAGAAAATCAAAGCTAAAGTTATGAAACAGTTCAACGGTTTCTTAGTGTTACTTCCTATCCACAATGGGTTGAACGTGGTTCCGTGCTCAAGAAGGATGGTAAGGTACGAATGTGTGGATTACAAAGATCCAAAGCGAGTCCGAAGACGATTTCCCACTTCCTCATATTGATGTTCGTTGACAACACCAAGATAAGGTTTTCTCCTTCATGGATGGTTTCTCCTACATAATCGATCAAAATGGCTCTCAAGAAATGGAGAAGACTACTTTGTTACATAGTGGGCACTTTCTGCTACAAGGTTATGCCGCTCGGATCAAGAACGCGGCGCCACTTATTAGCGTATATGGTAACATTATTTCATGACATGATTCATCACGAGATAGAGGTCTACGCCGACGACATGATAGCTCGATCACATCAAGAAGAACATCTTGATCATTTGCGTAAACTGCTTGATGTGTCAAGAATAGATCGAGACTTAATCCTAACAAGTGCACTTTTGGAGTCCGATCCGAAAACTCCTAGGGTTTGTTGTCGATGATAAAGGTATGAAGTTGACCCGCCAAGGTCAAAGCTATTCAAGAGATGCCGCCCGCATCGAGAAGGAAGTCGAGGTTTCGCCGATTGAACTACATTGCCGTTCATTGCACATCTAATGCACACCGTGAGCCAATCTTCATGTTACTAAAGAAAGATCAAGTAGTGGAATGGAACGACGATTGCGATCACTTTTGACAAAATCAAGGAGCACCTCTGTAATCCTCCTATCCCGATGCCGCGAAGGAAGACCTCTTATCATGTACTGAGAGTATTAGAGAACTCAATGGGTGTGTTGGGGCAACAAGACGAGTCCGGTCGAAAAGAGCATGCAATATACTACCTTAGCAAAAGTTTACCGACCGTGAAACAAGATACTCACACTCGAGAAAACTTGCAACGCTTTGGGGCGTCACGGCTAAGACAAGATATGTTGACTCACACTACCTTGTTGATTTCCAAAATGGATCCGATAAAATACATATTTGAGAAACCAAATTTCTCGGAAGGATAGCAAGATGGCAAATGATCTTGACCGAGTATGACATCCAATACACTTCTCGAAAGCGATCAAAGGAAGTGTAGTAGCCGATCATTTGGCTCATCGTCGTAGATGATTATCACTATGCGCTCGAATTTCCGCATTTAAGATGTCTTACTAGTTACCGATTATGAGGAACCAGCCGGACGAAGGACCCGAACAGGATCCCGATGGACCATGGTTTTGATGGAGCCTCAACGCACTTGACAATGGCATTGGCGCCATCATTACATCCCTACGGTGGACACACGCCTTTCACCACCAGATTATGTTTCAGATGCACTAACAACATGGCGAATACAAAGCGTGCATCATGGGTATCAAAGTGCTATTGACTTAAGAATCAAGTTCTTACAGTGTATGGAGACTCGGCTTTAGTGATCGTCAGTTAAGGGCGAGTGGATACGAAGCATCCGAACCTCATTCCGTGTCGAGCATGTTTTGAGTTTGATCCCCTACTCAAGAGATTACTTTCAATCATATTCCACGAGAAGAGAATCGGTTGGCAGACGATTGGCTACTATGTCATCTATGTTCAGGTCGATGGGACAACGAGGCTCCCGGATCATCATTGAGAAGTTTGACAAACCAAAGATATTGTTATGAGCTTGATATGTAAGAGAAACCTTGGTACTATGACGTGAAAAGGTATCTTGAGACTCAAGAATATCCCGCAGGGGCATCTGTCAATGATAAGAAGTTCATGAGAAGATTTGCATCCAAATTCTTCCTCAGCAACGACATCTTATACAAGCGCAACCACGACTTGTGCTTACTCTGTGATCGAAACAACAATACGTATCATGGAAGAGTTACCCGAAGGCGCATTTGGTACCCACTCCAGTGGACACACCATGGCTAAGAACATTTTGAGAACAGGTTACTATTGGTCCACCATGGAAGCTGATTGTCACTGCAGACAAAGTACACGTACCTCCAGTACCTCTGAATGTTTTAACAGATCCCTGGCCTTTTGCAATGTGGGGCATTGACATGATCGGAGAAATCAAGCCCACCGCTTCCAACGGACATCGTTTCATCCTTGTGGCAATTGATTATTTTACCAAGTGGGTAGAGGCAGCCTCGTTCGCATCTGTTACCAAGAATGTTGTGGCTCGATTTATCAAACATAACCTTATCTGTCGATATGGCACTCCTGAAAGGATTATCACAGATAATGGCTCCAACCTCAACAATAAGATGATCACCGAACTCTGCACGCAGTTCAAGATCAAGCATCACAACTCTTCTCCGTATCGCCTAAGATGAATGGCGCAGTGGAAGCCGCCAACAAGAACATTAAGAAGATTATACAGAAAATGACAGTGACTTACAAAGATTGGCATGATATGTTGCCAATTGATCTTCATGGTTATCGCACTACAGCGCGAACATCAATAGGGGCAACCCCCTTATCTCTTGTATACGGTATGGAAGCAGTCCTACCTATCGAAGTTCAGATACCCTCAACCAAAGTCCTCCAGGACACAAGTTAAGCGAAGACGATTGGGTCCAGACCCGCCTTGACCAGATGAACTTGATTGATGAGAAACGACTCGCGTCCGTCTGCCACTGACAGATCTATCAGAAGAGAATGATCATAGCATTTAACAAGAAGGTCAAGCATCGATTCTACCAAATCGGTGATCTAGTAGTCAAGCGCATCATTCTTCCACAAGGTGATCCCAGGGGAAAATAGACTCCCGCCTACGAGGGACCGTTTGTAGTCAAAACAAGATTTTCTATGAGCTATGATACTTAGCACCATGGATGGTGAAGACTTCCCACACCCCGTGAATGCGCATAGTCAAAAATACTACGCATAAATGAGACCCGCTAGGTCAACTGGCCTAGGCAAAAGTAAGGGCATCCTGGCGAACCAAAAGGGTTCGGGCAAAAGTTAAGGATATATACAAAACATGTACACCCGGCAAGTCGAAAACCTAAAATGCTTGGGCAAAAGGGTATCCCAGACTGAAAACCCGAAGGGCGCCTAGGCAAAAGTTTAGATTTAAGCGTACGACTATGTCTCGTCCGGATCACCTATCTACTACTACTATCAAGATTCAAGATTCAAATGGCGAAGATCAATTCACTCTTTTCATCGACAAGGAGATGAGATAGTTGAAATATATGAGTACTAGCATAGTTGGAACTTAACGAGATTGTTTCCGCATAGCTTTTTACCTTTCTCGTATACAAACTATTTGGCCATACGCCACATTTCAAATAAATACAAGTTTCTTTCTCTTTACAATCTTTGATGTTGTTGTTGTTTGCATAAAGTCCAATGTTTGCTTTGAATGATTATATGCATCTGACAATAAAAATCTATTCACAAACATGCGAAAAGTAAACATAGCAAAGTAATTACTACAAGCTTCAGGAATTAGGATGACGACGAAAGTCACCAATGCACTTCCCCCACAGAGCGTGATCCCCACAGAAATGTCATTCATTACAAACCTTCCCCAGTGGAGTACGCGTCGGTCCCCAAGCAATGATTCCACTCAACTTAAACGGATTACGCCTGTCTTTGAGCAGTAACATTTCATCCCCAGCTAAGATGTTTATCCCCAGCGGATATCTCTCAACACTTTTCCCCCAGCAGTATCCGGACTGAAACTTGGTCGATAGTGCACGGAGGAAACCTACACCTCTTATCCTCAACCGAGATTACAACGGGCCCCAGATTCTTCTAACCCGGTCTCCCAACAATTATCAAGTACACTCCAGCAAGATTTACACAAAATCCCCAGTAGAGTACCTTCAAGATTCTCCCCAACAGGGTCTACACACAAGATCCTCGACAACAGATTTCCGTCCTCAACAATATCTAGGCCTGGCGGGCCAGATAGTGCATCGGAGGAATCGGTTATCTTTCTTCTCGGATCTTCATCCTCAAAGTTCGAAATCTCCAAGCGTAACTTCCGATCTTCTTCAAGATGGATATATTTTGAAATACCACAACATCTATCATTCATACATTACTCGTAAAAGTCATAATTGTGCATATGTCATTCATACGCATTGTCATACATCATACTTTGCATAAGACTAACAAATATTCTATCAAAGATTCTCTTGTTTCTCCAAAACAGTGGAAATCACTTCCGACGCAGGTGTCCGAGATTAAGCCCCGAATCTCGACGGAAAACTATCGAAAGACCCCCGGTTGTCCTCCTCACGATCGGGTCCAGATTAAGCCCTGATCTCGACGGAAAACTATCTCGAAAGACCGCCCTAGTTGTCCTCCGACACTGGTCCAGATTAAGCCCGAATCTCGACGGAAAACTATCGAACGCCCTTGTTGTCCTCCGACAACGGATCCGTGATTAAGACCCGAAGCCGACGGAAACCCTATCCGAACGATCACAAGTTATCCTCCGATAAGGCGTGGATCAACACCGATGCACAAGAAGATATCCACATTTTTCCAACTACTACCTCCCTCGAGTAACCGCATGAAGATTTATTCGATTCCTTCTTATTATCATAAAGAACTGTAGTCGGCATACGACTCAGTTGCCTTGGATGGCATCTTAAGCCCATCTCCAGCTACTTGCCAATATTTCCCCACTTTCAGAATGCTGCATATTTGGTTAAAAACCAATACAAACCAATAACTTCATTCAAAGATGAGCACGAAGTCTAACATACGACTCCCTCCGGATGGCATCTTAAGCCCATCTCCGCGCTCCTTCCACTATCAAGAACATCTACAGAGCCAAGCGTACGGCTCAATCCCCAGCATCGATCTTTCCAGATGGCATCTTAAGCCCATCCCCATCAATTTTCGTATTCAGATGACATTCTCGAGTCTAGCGTATGACTCATTCCCCAGTAAAGTCTCTACCTTCCCCAAATGGCATCTGTAAGCCCATTCCTGCATCACCAGCGAGTGCAAATTTTCAGGGGTACTCGAGTGTTCAATCATCTTCTACCTCCAGGTCACGAAAGGCACGCATGCCAATCTAACCCTTCCAGTACAAGAAGATTGAACAGGGGCAGCTGTCATACCCTAAAATTTGCCCTCCATCTTCTCAAAATATCTCATACATCCATACTCAAGGATTCCTCAAGGGTTGATTAGACAAACCCTCTCCTAGACAATCAACCCAAACTAGGGTTTGGCAATTCTCAGCTCCAGATGGACTTCCAACATCTCCAATGTTCATCATGCCTCCTCATATGCTTCAAAGTTTCTCCATGTCACGTTTCAAGCCTCACAAGTCAAGTTTCCTTAGACAATTGCTCAGATGGTTGAAAATCAGCTGTATTGGACAAAAAGTCAACTGTGGTCAACATACAGTCAAACTTCCTGATTTTTGGTCAACATCCTCATTTTGAAGTTACAGTCATCATTTGATGAAGGGTTGATCATGATTCATCAAGAAAACTCAAGATTTGCTCAAAAGTCAAACTTTCTAAATTAGGGTTTCTCTGAGAAAAGTCAACCAAACTTTGACTGAGCATAACTTCTTCATACTTTCTCAGAAATTTTTCCACCATCTCTTGTTTTAAAGGAAATTCAATTCTATACAACTTCATGTCTCACAAGAATGTTCAAAAAATGCTTCATTTGAGAGGTATGGATCAAAACATTACAGGTCCTTTTCAAAGTCAACAAAAAGTCAACTTTTTGTTTTGAAGATATATTGAGCATATCAATTCCAATTGATATGAGACCAAAAATGTTGGTTAGAGGACTCTTAGAGATTTCCAAAAAGTCCAAGAACACTCAAAAATATGGAAAATTGAGCAAGATACACCATTCACAAGTTGGGCAATTTTGGACAATTGCACAAAAGGATATTTTGGTCAAAATGCAAAATTTTCAAAATGGGCCTAAAATCTTTTGATCCAAACTTGTTCATGACATTATTTGTGACCCATAAATGCTTGGCCATGACAATTTTCTATTTTATTAATTTATTTTTGAATTTTAAACCATTTAATTCAAAATTAAATTATATAAAATATGAAAATAAAGTATTTTTTCAAATGGGTTGGATTTTTATCTTACTTGAGGTCCAAGGAAGCCCAAAACACTTGCCAATTTCGTGATTTGCTTGCACATGGAAGGAAAATCAAATTTTCAAGAAAATTTGATTTGTTTTAAAGAGAAAATATTGCACATTCATTACTCAATCTTTTTTCACTCTCTTTGCCATCCTAATTTACTCTATAAATACCAAGCATTATGCACAGCACAAAGACGGAAACGGTAGCCCCATACACAACCCTCACTTTGCCAAAAAATTTCATAAACTTTTGAAAATCGAATTCTAAGTTGCAGCCACTCTCAGCCAAAACCATCCATCCAAACGTGCTATAGAGGTTCCCAAGAGTCAGAAACAACTCTTGCTCGAAGCCAATCCACCCAGGATCTCGTTATCCCACTCTCACCGGTTTGAGTTTCTCTCAAAATCGATTTCATGAACTCATGCATTGTTAATGTTTTCTTTGTGTTTATTTGATCTCAGGATGCATATTAGGTCGTGTTTGAACCTTTACATGTAAGCTTGAACGTCCGGAATCCATATTGCCATTGTTAGGGCATTTCAAACTGTTTCGATCGAGCTGGCTTGTACAAGAGTTTTTAGGGCAAACGGATATCACCATTGGATTCAGAAGGTCCGATTTAGGGGGGTAAGGTACCATAGGGGTTTTTATTTTGCATATTTTTCGAGTTTTCAGGTTTCCCTCGTCGGAGAAGACGATCGGAGCTAGGCTCCGGCCGTTGACCGATGAAGACCGGCGAGGCGTGGCACGATGGCTTGCTCGATTCGTGCTCACCGACCGGGTCCACGACGACTGCTTTCAAACCTCTCCCTGACGCGTCATCATTCAAATGCAATTGTTGTCAACTTTTCCAACACCAAAAGCCAAGTGTCCCAGTGGTTAAGGCGTTTCCTGTTGAAAGATACTCTCAAAGGTCCCCTGTTCGAACCTCCCCAACACCGGTTTTGATTTCTTTTTCACAAACTCAAACTTTTTCCATATTTTTAACTATTTTCTTATTTATTTAATATTTTTCATGCATTTTAATTCTTTTCATAATGTTTTATTCATGCATTAAAAATCATCAAAATATTTTTTCCTTTTCCATTTATTTTCAGAAAATACTTATTTAATTTATAAAATTAAAAAATATTATTTTACATGCATATTTATTTTTATTCATAATTTAGCATTTAAATCAATTTTAATTAGTTTTTAATTATTAAAATGCATCCAAAAAATCCCAAAAAATTATTTTAGCATATTTATGTTATTTTCAGCATGTCATATTTTTCTCGTTCAAAAATCTGCATTTTACTAACATTTTCCTTTTATTCGATTCATCTCGTATTTTCCGATTTCTCATCTTTTCACAGGTTATCCCGTTCCGGACGATTTTTCTTATCGTTTCTTTTTTTTCCAATAATGTAACTGCTCATGGGATGTAATAGTTAATTAGGGCTTTTATTTTCCGCAAGTTTAAATTATGTATTTGTCCCAAAGCCATGTAATAGCTTAGGACATTTATCTTTTCGCATCTTTACATTCCACATTTTAATTTCCGCACCCTATAAATTGCTAGTAACTAGGCGTGTATGGCAAGACTAAAATTGGACATAGCTCACTAATTTTCAAGATAACATATCTGATTTTGACACACTCTTTTCACACATGCACCCCTTAGGGTAATTCTCTCTCGTTGCCTTACGAATTCAAATGGTCATGTCCCTCGAACGTAGAGGTATTCTAGCACCGCTGCCTTCCAAACAAATCATCATAGTCCCTTCGATACAAAGATCATAGGCCCACGATGTCGCCTCTGAATACATGATCTTGACCCTCGATTGTCGCCTACGAAAAATGATGATAGTCCCTTCGAATGTGCTAGGATACTTCCTACAAGTTGCCTTCTTCGACCATCCGATGTCCCTTCGAATGTCCCGCTTACATCCAACGAATGGAGTTACCTACCAACTAATGGTATGGATAGCGCTATTCTAAAGGAACGTAAATAACACGAAAACGACCAATTCTTAGTAGGTAATAAGACTTTTAGTTGCTTGCTCTATCAAAATACTTTTTGCACCTCACACTTTTGTCAAAGTTCAAACTCTTTTCAAAACGAAACATTTCCGAACACTTTGTATACATTCCTATATGAATCATTACAAAGTCAAAGAGAAATGCCTTTTCAAAACATTATTTGTCAAACACACAGAAAGCAATATTTAAAGTGATCTAGGAGCAACTAAGAGCCCGTAGATAACTACGGATGGAAAGGGGTGCTAATACCTTCCCTTTTCATAACCTTCTCCCTTACTCAGAATCTAACGAAGGTCTTTTTCTGTACTTTTTACCTTCCCTTAATTGGATAAAAATAAAAGTCGGTGGCGACTCTTGCTATCCGCACATTTGCGATACAAAAACCTACAAAGTCAGTTCACCGTATTACACCGAGACTTGGTCAGATAGTGCATCGGAGGAATCAACGTTATCTTTCTTCTCAAGATTTCCATTCGTTTCATCCCTAAACAGAAGTCAGAAATCCTCAAACAAAACATCCGCATCTTCTTCAAGATGGATAAGTTTTGAAATACTACAACATCTATCATTCATACATTACTCATAAAAGTCATAATTTGTGCATATGTCATTCATACACATCGTCATGCATCATACCTTGCATAAGACTAACAATATTCTATCAAAGTTTCCTTGTTTTTCCAAAACAGTGAAAATCATCAAACAACAGTCAAGGATTAATGCCCGCCGACGAGAAAACTATCTCGAACGATCGCCCTAGTTGTCCTCCGGCCAACCGGTCCGGATTAATGCCCGCCGACGGAAAACTATCTCGAACGATCGCCTAGTTGTCCTCCGACAACTTGTCCGTGATTAATGCCCGCCGACGGAAAACTATCTCGAACGACCACGTTGTCCTCCGACAATGCATCCGGATTAATACCCGCCGATGGGAAAACTATCTCGAACGATCACAAGTTATCCTCCGATAACAGGCATTGGATCAATACCCGAAGCACAACAGGGAAGCTATCCACATTCTGCCAACTATTATCCCCTCAGAGTAATCAGCACGAAGATGTATTCTGACTTTCTCTTATTATCAACAACAACTATAGAGTCTGGCGTACGACTCAGTTGCCTCGGATGGCATCTTAAGCCCATCTCCGACCACTTATCAACATTTCTCCACTTTCAAAATGCTGCATATTTGGTTAAAAACCAATACAAACCAATAACTTCATTCAAAGATGAGCACGAAGTCTAATGTACGAATCCCTCCGGATGGCATCTTAAGCCCATCTCCATGCTCCTTTCATTTCCAGAAACGTCTACAGATCCTAGCGTACGGCTCACTCCCCAGCATCGATCTTCCCAGATGGCATCTTAAGCCCATCTCCACCAGTTCTCCTATTCAAACAAAAATCTTGAGTCTAGCGTACGACTCATTCCCCAGCGAAGTCTCCAACTTCTCCAAATGGCATCTGTAAGCCCATTCCCGCGTCATCGGCCGGCAGCGAGTGCAAATTTTAAGGAATACTCGAGTGTTCAATCGTCTTCTACCTCCAGGTCACGAAAGGCGAACATGCCAATCTAACCCTTCTGGTACAAGAAGATTGAACAGGGGCAGCTATCATACCCCAAAATTTGCCCTCCTACTTCTCAAGACATTTTACACATCCATACTCAAGGATTCCTCAAGGGTTGATCAGACAAACCCTCTCCTAGACAATCAACCCAAACTAGGGTTTGGCAATTCTCAGATCCAGATGGACTTCCAACATCTCCAATGGTCATCATGCCTCCTCATATGCTTCAAAGATTCTCCATGTCAAGTTTCAAGCCTTACAAGTCATGATTGCTCAGACAATTGCTCAGATGGTTGAAAATCAATTGTATTGGACAAAAAGTCAACTATGGTCAACATACAGTCAAACTTCATGATTTTTGGTCAACATCCTTATTTTGAAGTTACATTCATCATTTGATCAAGGGTTGATCATGATTCATCAAGAAAACTCAATATTTGCTCAAAAGTCAAACTTTCCAAATTAGGATTTTTCAGTGAAAAGTCAACTGAAGTTTGACTGAGCATAACTTCTTCATGCTTTCTCAAAAAAATTTCCACCACCTCTCATTTTGAATGAAATTAAATTCTCTACAACTTCATGTCTCACAGGAATGTTCAAAAAATGCTTCATTTGGAAAGTATGGATCAAAATATTACAGGTCCTTTTCAAAGTCAACAAAAAGTCAACTTTTTGTTTAGAAGATTTGTTGAGCATGGAAACTCCAATTGAGATGAAACCAAAGAGGTTGTTTAGAGGACACTTAGAGCTTTCTAAAAAGTCCAAGAACACTCACAAATGGGGAAAATTGAGCAAAATACACCTTGCACAAGTTGGCCATTTTTGAAGAAGTGCACAAAGAGAGATACTTGTCAAAATCCAAAATTTTGCAAATGGGCCTAGTTTTTCTTCATTCAAACTTGTTTCTTAGACAATTTGGAACATCCAAGCCCAATGCCACGAATTTTAGCTTTATTTTTCTATTTAATTTGGATTTTATTCATTTAAATACAAATTAAATTAAAAAATAAGGTATAAAATCAAAAGTAAATGCAAGATTGATTTTTCTCTCATGCTTGAGGTCCAAGTAACTCACACAAGCTGGCAAATTTCAAAATTTGCATAGATTTGGCAAGAATTTGATTGAAATTTGATCAAAAAAGGAAGATTTGATTTCATACAAAATCAAATATTTTTTACATTCATTGATCATTATTTGCTCTTGAATTCAGACCTAAATCCATCCACTATAAATATACAATGCCTACACAACAAGAAAGAACAGAAAAATTGCTTGGAAGAACCCTAATCAAACTCAAAAAAACCGTGTGTTGCAAGCAAGTGGCAGCCCTAGTTCCAGCTTGATTCAACCAATTCTAAGCATCCAAACACGTTCCTTGACATCCCTTGAAGCATTCCAGACCTTTACAACTCTAAAAAACATCAAGAATCACGAAATCCGATTTTGGTTTGTTCTTATATTTTTCAAAATCGAATTCTGTTTATCATGCATTTTAAACATGTTTTGATGTTTGATTTGTGTTTAGTTTGAAGTTTGCAAGCTATCTGGACAATCAAATTGCATTTTCATGGCCTGAATCGAAATATGCCATTGCTAGGGTTTTCTGAACCGATTTAGGGCTTCCTTAAAACGGAAAAATTGGACAAAAAGACCACCACCATCGTGTTTAGAATTCAATTTGCAATCGATTCATGTACTCACAATTCATTTATATTACCTGTATGAGATTTTAGAAATTGCAGGGGCTGTAGCGTCGAACCAAGGCCGACTCTATCTTTCCAGAAATTCAAACGAAGAAGAAGGTGTTCTTCGCGCGTGATTTTAATTCCCAGAATTCAAAAATGCTTAAAACGCTTCCGTTTCAATTCGTTGACACCAAATGCACGTTGGCGTAGTGGTTAAGGCGTTGGTATGTGAAGATGCTCTCCATGGTCCTTGGTTCGAAACTGGTCAAGACCAAACATTTTTCTCTTTTTGCAAAACTAACTATTTTTTCATATTTTCTTATTTTTATTTAATATTTTCCATCCAATTTAATTTATCTTCTAATATTTTTATCATGCATTTAAAAAACACCAAAAATATTTATTTTTTGCATAATCATCAGAAAAATACTTATTTAATTTTTAATATAAAAATTATTATTTTTGCATGCATATTTAATTTAATTTCTAATTAATCATTTAAATAGTTTTTAATTGTTTTTAAATTATCAAATCAATCCCAAAAATTCCCAAAAATTTATTTTATCATATTAATGTCATTATTAACATAAAAACTTTTTCTCATTCAAAAATGCTTATTTTTACTAACATTTTCCTCTTATGCAATTTTCTTCCGTTTTCCGATTTTGCATTTGTTCATAGGTTATATCGTTTCGGACAATTTTTATTGCTTTTCTTTTTCAATTATGTAATTGCCTATGGGATGTAATAGTTTAATTAGGAGTTTTATTTTCCGCACTCAATTATGTATCTGCCCCAAAGCCATGTAATAGCGTAGGACATTTACTTTTCCGCACTTTACTTTCCGCAATTTACTTTTCGCACTCTATAAACTGCTAGTAATTAGGCGTGTATGGAAAGATAAAATTGGACATAGATCACTCATAACTCCAAGATAAAATAATTGAATTTGACACACTCTTTTCACACATACACCCCTTAGGGTAATTCTCTCTCGTTGCCTTTACGAATACAAATGGTCAAGTCCCTCGAACGTAGAGGTATTCTAGCACCGTTGCCTTCAAAACCAATCATCATAGTCCCTTCGATACAAAGATCATAGACCCATGATGTCGCCTATGAATACATGATCTTGACCCTTTACCCAATTTATTTATTTATTTTTGAATTTAATAGCTTAAATTCAAATTTAATTAAATAAAATGCAAAAATAAAAGATAAGGCAAGATGGGCTAGATATTTACATGGCTTGGGGTCCAAGATAGCTCATTAAAAGCTGTCAATTTCATTCAAGAAGATTGAGGGAAGATTGAACATATTCGGAAAGATTTTGTGAAATTTTTCAAATCAAATATTCTCCATTCATGGAGAATATTTTCTCTCAATGTCTTAACCTAATTTCATTCATCTATAAATACATGGCTTTCTTACAAGTTTAGGAGGCTTTTTAGACAACCCTTATACGTGCTGCCAGCCCCTTGCAAGAACCCTAAATTTCTAAAAAATTCTAAAAAGTTGGCCAAATTGTATTCCAACTTCCATCCAGATTCAAGAGCTTCCAAGCATTGATTCTTGTTCCTAAAGTGCAGTAGGGTAAGAATGGATCATAATCCATGGTCAGAACATGCTAAATCGTGCCATCCATGAGTATCCATATTCATGTTTTGTTGAAAATCGTATTTTGCTTTTTACTTTGTTTTATTGATTTTTGACTATGCTAATGTGTTCATGAAGTCTTTTAGAGTAGGTTAGATCCATCCTCCACGAGTTTTGACACGTAAATCACTAGATGCCATTGTTAGGGCATAAACTTAGTGAAGATGCGGTTTCCACGATGCAAGCAATTTTAGGACAAACAAACACTACCATTTGATTCGTAGCATCCTAATTTGTGGATCTGGATTATTCTTGTTTAACTTTTCATGCGTTTTTCAGGTTTTTAGCATTTGAGCATGCCGGAGAAGACGACCGAAGCACTGCTCTGGTACTTATGACTCAGAGGCTTCTAACCCTTACCTATTTATGGGTTCATAATGATGAATGGATGTATCACCGCCCCAGGGGTTCACCTTGCGCGCACTATGTCACTCTCTCTATCAGGTCGGGGGTTCAAACCCCACCTTTTGCAAATATTTTTCTTTTGCCTTGCAGGTTCCCAGAATTTCCAAAAATTATGCCCCAAAAACTCTAGTTTCTGGACACCTCCCAGCCAGAAGTGTCAACTTCTGGGCGCCACAAGCATCAGAAGCTCCAGCTTTTGAGTCTCCAGCAGCAGAACATGCCCAGAAGCTCCAACTTCGGGACCTCATCACAAGACACCACGTCCAGAAGTACATACTTCTGGACCCATCTCCAGCAGAAAGCCCCAGAAATTCCAATTTCTGGGCACCTCCAGCGCAGAAACCCCAGAAGTTCCAACTTTTGGGTGCCTCCAGCAAGAAACTTCCCATAAAACTCCAACTTCTGGGATGGCTTCCTCCAGAAGCACTTATGCATTTTTTTTATTTATTTTTTCCATATTTTATTATTTTTAATAATTTCATAATTAATTAAAATTAGTAAATTATGTTAAACAATTAGGATTAATTAGACAACTTCTACTAATTTTGTTTTCTTATTTTTAATTAATTAATTTAGGGTTAGTATTAACTAATATTTCTTAAAAAATTAATTAAAATCAATTAGACTTAGGATTATTCTTCACATCTCAAAAATCCAAAAATATTATGACTAGTTTTCTTTTCCGTTATTTAATTTCTCGCATTTTTTCAATATTATGTAACTGCTCATGGGATGTAATACCTTAATTAGGATTTACTTTCCGCACTCCTTAATTATGTAACTGCCCCAAAGCCATGTAATAGCGTGGGATTTACTTTCTGCAATTTACTTTCCGCATCCTATAAATTGCTAGTAATTAGGTGTGTATGGCAAGATAAAATCAATGTAGCTAACTCTAATTACAAGATAAATTATCTGAATTTAACAAAATCTCTTCACACAAGCACCCCCTAGGTTATTCTCTCTCGTTGCCTTACAAATGGTCAAGTCCCTCAAACGTAGAGGTATCTTAGCACAATTTGTCTATGAAACATATCATCATAGTCCCTTCGAATCAAAGATCATAGTCCCTCGATGTCCCTCGATCTTGCCTACGAATACATGATCCCGTCCCTCGATTGTTGCCTATGAAAAGTGATGATCGTCCTTACAAATGTGCTACGATACTCCTACAAGTTGTCTTCTATGACCATCCGATGTCCCTTCGAATGTCCCTTTACATCCAACGAATAGGGTTACCTAAATGGTATGTATAGCGCTATTCTAAAGGAAAGTAAAATAACACGGAAACGACCATTCTGAGTAGGTAATAGACTCTTAATTGCTTGCTCTATCAAAACATCTTTTCACACCTCACACTTTTACAAAGTTAAAACACTTTTCCAAAACGAAACATTTCCGAACACTTCGTATACATTCCAGCGTGAATCATTACGAAGTCAAAGCGAAATGCCTTTTCAAAACATTTTCAAATATACACAGAAAGAAGATTTAAAAGTGAGCTAAAGCAATTAAGAGCCCGTAGATAAATACAGATGAAAAGGGTGCTAATACCTTCCCTTTTCATAATCATCTCCCTTACTAAGAATCTAACGAAGGTCTTTTCCTGTTCTTTTAACCTTCCCTTAATTGGATAAAAGAAAAGTCGGTGGCGACTCTTGCTATCTGCAACATTTGCGATCAAACATAAAACAAACCAAAGTCATTTCTCCCACCGTGTTACAGAACTGGCGACTCTGCTGGGGACACCCTAAATAGACAATAGAATGTACATGTATGTGTACAAGCGGTTGAATGCGCGTTCGTATGCTTTCAAACAAAAGGACATGCAAGAATGCAGTAAAACTAAACAAGTAGACAATAGAATGTACAAATAGAATGTACGCATTCAAATAAGCGGATAACCTAGGAGAAGATGTCAATCCAAATAATATGCAAATAGTATACGTGTTCGTACATACAAGCATTAGAATGCGCATTCGTACGCATTCAAAATCGGATAACCTGCAAGAAAGTGTCAATCCAAGAAAACAGACGATAGAATGTACATGTATATGTACAAGCACAAAATAAGGATGCTAGAAATCCAAATGTCATGTAAAAGAGCTCAAAATACCTTGCGTGTGAAATAAAATCTCAGAATTAACATAGCAATGCTATAAATAAAGTACTAAATTTAAAACCGATTGCAAATATGATTGCAAATATGATTGCAAATATGATTGCAAATATGTAAGAAGAGAAATAAAATCACAAAAATTGGAACGGGAAAGCAGTTTTTCAAAATCGGAGCGAAAAGTCAACTTCTCGGAATCGATTAAGAATCGCATGGTTGCTTGCAAAAACGTGAGTGGTTTTAATTAATTTTGAGTGGAAGTGGCATTTTTGGACCTTAAAGTGACAGGCAACCACTCTATTTTGGCACGTTGTGCTCAAAATTTTGTTCCGAAACCTCCAAAAACGGTTATGGCACGTGCCAAAACGTAGGAAACATGTACCGTTACTTTGGAATTTCAAGGAAAAGTGAGTGTCTGTGTACAAAAGTTCCTAAAAAGGCTTACGGAACTTAAAATTCATGTGTTGAATTAAACTCTTAATCAAGTTTGTTTGGATTTTGAAATGTGAGATGAAACGGATTTTAATTCACTACATGTAATAAAAAAGCCAAAACAAAATGAAACACAAGTTATGTATAAGTTCGATTGAAAATCGGATCAAAAAGTGTGCAAAAATGCATGTTTTATGTACCTTTTTATGACATTAAGATGGATGGAATACAAGTGTATGTGAAATCATATGGAAATGATATATACTTAATGCAAATCCAATCTAAATGATATGCAAAACATGTGTTAATTTCCATAAGAATCATGTGATTTGTGTTGGTGTTGTGAAATCATACATGTGAAAATGTGAGTGATAGTGAGGTTTCGACACACATTAATGTCACAAAAATTAAACACTGATGCACAAAATCGAATTGATTATTCCATATGCAAATGTATGAACATATAAGAATACAATCTATATCCTAAGTGTGAGTTTAGGTGCATGATATGTGTTATGTACAATGTAAATGCACGTAAGAATCAAAATGCCATGAATGCTACATTTCGACACAATTATGCATGCAAATGATGTCCTAATTCACATGAATTAATACAATTTAATCAACTTATATGTTCTCTAATGCATGAGAATGTGATAGATGATGCAAAATGCACAAGTAAGTGGCCTAAATGCAAAGGAAAACAATTACACAAGTGTATGTGTGTGTTATGTACAATATTCCTTCACACCGACACACTTTAACATCACAAAATCGGAATCAAATCAAAGAATTCAACAAAACAAATTCAAGAATCGAAATCCACAAGGAATTTACAATTAATTCGACTATTCAATTTCAAGAAAAGATAAAAGTCAAAAATAGCGTAAAATAAGTGCTTAATTGAATTAATCACTTACTTGAACTTGAAGTTTGAGTAAAATTGAAGAGGAATTCCTTGTACTCTTCAAAGAAAATACCAAATACACTTCTAATTGATGACAATAATCGAAATCGGAATGGAAATCGGAGAAATTAAGGCTTGATTCTTAAAAATTGGAGACAATTGATGAGGAAGACTTGTCCTCAAACCAAACCGAGCAAGATGAACCAAGAAGAGGGAGAGGCCGAGCAAAGAGTGTGAAGGAAGAGGCTGGCCGACCTGTGGTGGTGTTGGTCGGGCTGTACGCGGCTGGAGGAAACTGAAAGGAGAAGCAAGAAGGCCTGCGGCGATGTAGGTCGGCTGGATGATGAGATCGACGGAGATGAGAGCGACCAAAGGGAGAACTCGGTCCGACAAGGAGAGAAGGCGGAGGGCGTTCGGTGACGGCGAGGGATGGCAGGACAGAAGAGAAGGCCGGCCAACACTGGTTCGGGCAGTGGCAAGAGAGGGAGAGAGGTCGGCGAGTGAGGGGGAGAGAGGGAAATTCAATTTCCTCTTTAGTTTTTGACTTTGCTTTTGAGAGAGAATTAGAGAGAATTGAGAGTGATTTGAGATGAAATTTAAGAAAATGAGTGTGTCCTTGAATTTTGAAGGCAAAAATTTACATATAGTGTGAAAATTTGGGCGTTAGAGTGCCTTGGATCTACAATTAAGTCCAAATCGCAATTAATCGAATAATTTTTGTAATTAGTCCGGAACGCGATTTTTCTTATGATTGGAATCATTTTGACTCGATCGGGCGAACGGTCCACGCGATACGAATTTTTGAAGTTTCAGCAAAGTTTTATTTGCGGACTTTGGAGAAATTGCCTAGAATGAGGGTCTTCCGATCAAAATTTGAACTTGAGATTATTTGAGACAAATTGAGCCAACAAAATTTGTGAACTTTGGCCACTGGTCTCACCTCGTTTCGATAAAAATCCAGCGATATAAGATTTTTCAAACTTCACGTATTAGATGAAAATTGCTCGGTTAAGCTCGGGAACCAACTCCGAAGAATAAAAAAATTGCTCTTAAATGGTAAGGAATTTGCTTTGTAGTTGCTAATGAAAGTCGGAGAGGATTTTGATACAGATTTTTAGACACTGCCATCGCTCAATTTCAATTTCGCAACTAGGAATTTTGAAGGTTTTAGTACACTGAGCACACAGTACAACACTAAAATTCAGTTTAATCCATTTGAGAGATCAATTTCTTTAAGGACCTTCTTCACAAAATTTGCTTCCGACTTGTGAGTGAAAGTTGTTGGTAGTAATGAGAGAGACTTTCCAGTCAAAAATCATCATAACATACCCGACGAGCTGAGAGATATGCCTCCCGGAGCGCCCAAAACGCACTAAAAACACAAACTTAACTTTATTGAGAAATAAGCAAATTAATTATTTTTCTTGACGAAACAACCTTCGATATGCACATATAAACTGGAGAATATATTGATATGATCCCAATGCTCATGGAACCAAACCAAAATAGCTTTTTGACCAGAAAATCTTGCAATAGCCATACGAACCGAGAAATATCGATTATTGGCTCAAAATGATCTGAGATAGCCGAAACACACGGTTCCATCCATAATTCAGAATACCTTGAACAACGTAACCATATGATAAATGTTATGCATGTACATGCATGAATTTTTTTTATAATGCAATTATAAGCCAGAAACATTGAGAAATGAGGAAGTTATGCACTTGTTAGGTCAACACCCTTGAATCATCTTTGCATATTTTGAGCTTTTCTTGCAAGATAACACATGAAGAGTTTCAATACACCTTTAAATTATATTATCTTTAAGTATATCACATGATAATGCTTTATTCCTCCATGAAACTTGATAAAGAAGCATGGAATTAAACACATGAACCTATGAACGTCTTGAAGAGAAAGTTTTGTATCTTCAACCTATAACACAATGTCCAAAGGTGGTAGGTGATCCCTATAAGAGAAAAGTTAGAGATAGGAGAGAGAACCAACCCTAGTTGGTGATCTTGGTGCAATGTGATGGTATGAGATGATAGGGGATCTTAGGGGAAAAATTTGGGTACAACAGATACCGACCGAGGAGATTATTCCTGATAAACTACACTACCACTTGCTTAGTAACACTGGCGTAAGATGCCACTTCAACCCATTTGGTGAAGTAACCAATCGCTACCAAAATGAAATAATGTCCATTAGAAGCGTTTGAAGGATAAGAAAACACTTAGAAGGGGGGTTGAATAATTTTTTCCTCTTTTTAATTTTCTTTTATGTAACAACAAACTAAACACACCGTTATTTTTATTATGGTTCATTTGAAACTCAAACTACTAAAGTCCACCAGCCAGGGTGATTTGGCTTCTCTCAACGAGGACTTAATTCACTATAATCAAAATTGATTACAATTACACAACCAACTATTGTGACTAACAAACAATGCACAAGCCAACTGCAAGTGATTAACACCTCTAAGACTCTCTAGTCCTAGACCTTTTGAGAAATCTGAACCAACTAGTCTCTCAAGGGACAATTACAAATGTAACTTCTAACAGTGTTTAATTTGCTTCTAAAAAGCTTTATCACAACTGTGATGTTTTACACTAAGTTTAAGCTCAAAATAATAAAACTCAAAGTATTTATTTTCTCAACTTTTGTTCAGCGTAAGTTTCTAATGATGGACGCTAGTTTTTTTCCATTGAATGCTTCAACTTATATATAGCTCCAGAATTAATTTGCTGTGTGTCTTGAATAGAGAGAATATAATTAATGTTGCTTGTCTGCTTGTACTTTGTGTTTTCCATGTACGTCGAACTTTGTTCCACTTGAGTACTGAAGTCGTTTTAGCCTTCGTAGAGTAAGCGTACTGTAGCAGAACTTGTCTTAGAAGATGACGTCTTGATAACTCATTTCTTTATCTTTTGTAAGACTTTGTTATCTTATCTTCTATCAGAGGTTGCTTTAGCTTTCTCTTATCAGAGGTTGCGCTTGCATGCTTCTTTCAGAAGTTTCTCTCATCGTGCGTGTTCAGAAGTTCTTTTGATATTTAGAACTTCTAATTCTTTTTTTGTTTAGAATAATTTGATATTTCACTTTTCTTGAGTGCTTTAGTCAAAAAATCATCTGAAATGAAAACATTACTTATCAGAGTATCATATTTACTTATAAAAAATTTATTTCATTTGTTATCATCAAAACTCTAAGATATGATTAGAACTAAAATATGTTCTAACAACCTTAGGTTCAATCATTCCGATCATGTCAATACCCCACATAGAAAAAGTCCATGGGAAAGAAATAACATTGAGAAGGGTTGGAGGCATAAGAATCTTATCAGCATAAATCTGACACTTGTGGCATTATGCAAATTTTTAACTATCAGATTCCATTGTCAACCAATAGTAACATGTCCTTAGCATCTTTATAGGAATAGAGTGTCCACTGGCATGGGTACCAAAATAATCGTCATGAATCTCGTGCATTAACATGTCTACTTCGTGTCTATCCACGCTTATAAACAAGACCATGTTGTGATTTCGTTTGTATAAAACACATTAATTGAGGAAAAAGATACCAACTTACCTTCTCAATCTCTTCCTATCTTTGTTTAATAAACCCACTGGATACTCTTGAGTCATAAGGAAGTGTTTGATGTCATAATACCACAGCCTATCATTTGTTTCCACCTTAGCAAACACATATGTTGGCGTATCTAGGCATTCAATGGTGATCTAAGGTACATCATTCCACTAATTCACTTTTTACATGGAAGACAATGTAGCTAAAGCATCTGCCATTTGATTCTCATCTCGACGGATATGGCGGAATTCGACCTTATTGAATAAAGTCAACAGTCTCCTCGCATAATCTTTGTAAGATATCAAGATAGGGTGACGATTATCCCATTCTCCTTTAATATGATTTATTACCAAAGTCGACTCACCACACACATCATAAATTTTAATTTGTAGATCCATGGCTTCTTCAAGACCTATAATAGAAGCTTCACACTCTGCCATGTTAGTAGTACAATCAAACGTCAACCCTGTAGTGAAGGGAAAATGAGACCTATGAGGAGTAATAATCATAACAACAATTCCGTTTCATAAACATTCATAGCTCCATCAAACACCATACCCCGTCGGGACTCAAGATCTAGGCCTTCCTCAAGTAAAGGTTCATCACAATATTTCATTTTCAAGCACATCACATCTTCATTAAGGAAATCAAACCTAACAGACTAATAATCTTCAACAGGCTGATGAGCCAGGTGTTCTGCCAATACACTACTTTAAATTTTTTTCCTGAGTATGGTATTCAATATCATATTCAAACAGCAACATCTACCAACAGGAATTCCTTCGTGTAAGAGCGGGCTTCTCACAAATGTACTTAATTGGACCTATTCTAGAGATTAGCCAAGTAGTATGATTCAACTTATATTGCCGTAGACACTTCGCAACCCAAGCTAAAGCACAATATATGTTTTCTAGCATAAAATATTGCTCAGATAATAAATGTGATATTCCTTTCTTCATGTTTTATCTTTCTATCCTAAAATACAACCCATGGAAGTATCCAACACATTCGGATACATAATCAATGGCCTTCCTTCAATAAGAGGAAGAAAGATAGGAGGCTCAAGCAAATACTCTTTAATAGTTTCAAATGACCTTTGGCAATAATCTGTCCATACACAACCCTAATCTTTCTTTAGAAGCTTTAAGATCAATTCAAATGTTACAATCATATGGGAAATGAATCTAAAGATGTAATTCAAACGCCTTAGGAAACTTTGACTTGCTTTTAAGTCCTTGGTGCAGGCATTTCTTGAATTTACCTAACTTTATCAAGATCAAATTCAATTCCTCTCTAGCTAACAATGAAACCCAATAACTACCCAGATCAAACACCTTATGTACATTTATTATGATTCAAGCGAAGAAGGTACTTCCGCAAATCGTGAAACAATTTCAAGAAGTCTACTGAATGTATTTCCTCAGTTTGAGACTTGGCAATCATATCATCCACATACACTTCAATCTCTTTGTGCATCATATCATGGAATAGGGTTGTCATAGCCCCTTGGTATGTTGCACTAGCGTTCTTCAACTAGAAGAGCATCGCTCTATAACAAAATATTCCCCAGGGTGTTATAAACATTGTTTTTTTCCATGTCCTCAAGAGCCATCTTAATTTGTTTGTAGCCGGAAAGTCCAACCATGAATGAGAACACTTTATATTATCTTCTACTATCTACTAACATATCAATATGTGGCTATTCAAAATTATCTTTTAAACTAACTTTATTAAAATATCTATAATCAACACACATACAAACTTTTCCATCATTATTTTGAACTGGAAAAATATTCACCGTCCACTGAGGATATACTGATGTCACAAGAAAACCAACATTGGTCTTTTTCAAAACTACCTCTTTAATCTTCACTACCATGTCAGGATGAATCCTTCTCAACTTCTTCTTGAATGGTGGGCATTAAGGCTTCAACAGCAAGTGATGCTCCACAATATTGATGTCCAATCCAAGCATGTCTTGATATGACCCAGAAAAAATATCCACATACTCTTTCAACATCTCAATCAAATTTCACTTCACCTCGGGGTGAAGCAATGCCCCAACATTGACCTCTTTCACATCTTCATCAGAACCCAAGTTAATATTCTCTAACGACTCTTCGTATGATTGAATGGTATTTTCCTCGTGCTCATGCAACAGTGAAACCTCTTTAGAGATTTCATCAACTCTCTCTTCCTCAGCCCCATAGATAGGATGTTCAAAGTTGTAAGAGGATGTAGGGTCATTGTTTTCAATGGGATTATTAATTAATCTTGGCATATGATTATTCTTGATTATAGAAACTAACAAGTGTAATAAGTGATTATGCAGATTCATTTAAGTTATTATTTATTTTGAAAAGGTTTTTCAGAGTACCATTTTCCCAATAAAAAGTAGAAAATAAAACAAGATTGGAAATCAAAAACAACTGTTATTAATGATTTTAAACTCCAAACTAAAAGGCGCGCCCATACAACATTATTTTCACCTTGGGCATAGTGAAAGGGTTTTTGTTTGAAAAAACAAACAAACAGAGACAACTTACTTTGAAATGTGAATGCAAGTAGGAATATCAACAGTAATCCAATTCTTAACCCTTGCTCCGCGCGTTACATAATTAGGCATCTCTTGCTTTGGTTCATCTTCAATAATTGCATTGATTCTTGGAATATTTGGATGGAGATATACAAAATTGTGGAAGATATCCATATACTTGAGAAAAGAAGACTTCAACTTCAAGACGTATTTCATGTTCTTCATAGAAAACCATAGGCCAGCATCATTCTTGTTCACACATGGCTTGATAACTTGACCCCGAACGTTGTCGGAGCATTTTTGAACCACAATTTGAGCATCCTTGAATGAGGAAATATAATCTTCACTCCTTTTTATGCTATCAATGGACAAAGCTTGGAACTGCGCTCCAACAGTGGCTTCATCAGCTTCCACAACAATAAAGAAGGTTAAATGAGAGATCAACATAACCTGGTCACCTTCCATAATAACCACGGGTCCCTTGCGAACAAACTTCTATTTCTGATGCAAAGTTGAAGTAAAAACACCAGCCTCAGGGTACCAAGGTCTTCTCACCAAGCAACTGTATGCTGGGAAAATATCCATAATTTTGAAAGCAATCTAAAACAATTGCGGACCAATATGGATAAGTAAATCCACCTCCCTAATAAAAGACTTTCAGGAGCAATCAAATGCTTTCACAATAATACCATTAGGATTCATTGGAGGACCTCGATATTTAAGCTTCACAAGAGTACTCCTTGGAATTACATTAAATGCAAAACCATTATCAATCTGCATATTAGACAACGCGTCATTCTTACAATTCAAACAGATATGAAAAGCCATGTTGTGGTTCTTCTCTTCAGCAGGTAGCTCTTCATAAATAAAAACTCAAGTTGTTACAAGTTGAAATATTTCAAACCACACTATTAAAGTTTCTCAAGAGACATATCATACTCAATAAAATCCTAATCTAAAACTCTCATCAAGGATTCCTGATGAGTTGAGGAATTCATTAGTAAATCTTAAAGCGAGATTTTCGAAGAAGTCTGTAATAATTGTTCAACAATCTTATATTCACTCATTTTGATAATCTTCAGAAGATCATCCATATATTTCTCTTGAGTAGTTCCACTATTATTCCCTCAAACTACTTGGGTTTAGCCCTATTTTCAATAATCTTCTTACCAGAAGCATCAATTTTTTAGAATACAAGTGCAAACACACGGCCACTTTAGGTCACACAACTATCCTCAACAATATTCTCAACATGGGACAAAGGATGAATAGGAATTTATGCACCCCCTTCCATAATTGTTGCATTATACTGATACGACAACTTTATTAAAATAATATGGGGTAGGACCAGGTAAAATGATAACCAAAGGAGTTACAGCAGGTTTGTTGTGGTAGGCTACCTCCACAGGGAGAGGAATGTTAAAATGACATTTAATAACATTTACATATGCGTCTTCACAATGCTCAGACTCGTCAATAGAGAAATACTAGTCAGCAGAAACATACTCTTCAACAGATTCATCAGAAATATCTTCAATCATGTTAACATTGTTTTCATCACTTATGTTAACTATGACCTGAATTGTAGCTTCATCTAAAATACGTTGAATACATACTCTCACAAGAGCACAACCATGAGAGTCTATGTAGCATATTAGACAACCACCTTAATGATGTACTTCCTGACCCTCCATATAATAGAATATGGCATGTAGATTCACCAAGTCGATATTCATCTGATTCACATTGAAAATTTGGAATTCTCTAGGACAACAATAAACCACATACACTTCATTATCGAGTTCAACTTTTGTTCTTGTGATATGGACGAGACCCATATCTATGTTATCTTAGAGATCACCTCTTACTTTGCCACACCCACAGAGGTCTTCGCTATAAATATTACAAGCAACATGATCATGTGAGAAATAGACAACTATACAAAGAACAACATGGATCTTCACTAGATCTCCATTAATATGATCCACATCATTAATTCGATCACCTTCAGTAATCACATTCTCAAAATTTCCACCTCAACGCTTAGGTAGTGGGTTATGTTGCACATTAGGACTTATATCTTTGAAATAAAAAATACCAGACCTCACCATCTTCTGATATTACGATTTCAACAAATAACAATTCTCAATACAGTGCCTAGGTGCTTCCTGATGACAAGCACATGTTTGGTCAGCTTTATAGTACCATGGAAATGTATTTGCAAAAATAGGAGGAGACTGAGGTTGCACCAAATGTTTATGAAACAATGCTGGAAAAAAAATCTACGTAAGTCATTGGGATAGGATCAAAGGTTCTATTTTTTGTACTTGACCTTGTTACGGTGTTTTCTAATAGGCAACTGTAGTTGGAGCAATTGTGACAATGAGGTTGACAAAAAAACATGTTATTTATTTTGAGGACGCCTTCTCGAAGGTTTGTCTCTCTTCTCTTGAATGACAACATTAACATCTGTTTCTTTATTCCTTGAGAAACTAAAAGATTTCTTCTTAGCACCACTAGTTCCCTCATCTTTTGTCAGTCGTCCCTCTCGGACTACCATGCCTGTAACACCCCTTCTAATTTCCCCGCGAATTATATACTTAATCAGAGTTTTAACAAAATGACAGGGCGTCACAATTTAAAAATTCCAAATAACAAAATAACAAACCAATAGTCATGCATTTACTGAAGAACTTCATTAATTAATCCAACCAACAACTATGTTTTACACAGCGGAAATAATATGAAGTTCGGAATAAACTTAATTCATAGTTATTCCAAACATAACTCAAAAGAAACAAGTTTAATCCTTAAAATTCCAAAACGATCATTCCCCAGTGTTACAACTATCAGAGCATGACACTGACACACGGACTATCAAGTAGCATAGCTCTATAAGCCATCCTTACTAATTCCTGAGCAACTAATCACTTCAATCTGAAATCATCAATGTAAGGGTGAGATTTCATCAACAATTAAAATGCATTATATATTTCTTTAAAATAATAAAATAATCAATACATTATTCCACCCTCATTAGTATATTCAGATTCCCGTTCACCAATACAGATCACACAGATCAATATGCACATAATAACAATCAATGCAATTACAACACTGGAAAACATCCTAACATGTCATAATCACATATGCATTCCAGACCCAAATGCATGCGGTACCAAAACGTGAACCAAGTCACCAACATCGATTCACCCAAAATCACCCGGACACGAATCCAGCCTCACCACCCACAATCCCCCGGGTACGGCTATTGGCAATACGAGCCAAATTCCACACAATGGGAATTAACTCCACCAGAATGTATATGCATGCACATCAAAAGCATGCAACATTCAACACAGATTATGACCACATCAGACATCATAAATCATCATCAACCACAACATGATATCAGCATCTATCATGAAATAAATCATCCCAAAGCATAAATATGCCAAACGCTTACCCTTCAATTAGTAAGACTATCACTGGTATATACAACAACAACAACAACTCATGATACCAACAAGCATCATGAATATACAACATCAGCAACAACATATAATAGCAATACAATCATGATTATATGACGTTAATTACAACACCTATAATTAACACCCATCCAGTATACACAAGTTAATGACACAATCACGAATTACAACGGATACTTCCTTCGGAAGCCAACACAACCCTTCAAGATCTGAATTACTGGTTCTGAAAATGTTTTTAATAGATAGTACTCGTTCTAAGCTTTCCAACGATACCAACTATGCCTAAATCGGAGTTACGGTCGCAATGATATGACCAAAATAATTTTCAGAAAATCACCTTCTGTTTCTACACAGTACGTATCGATCCAAAACCCCATGTGTCAATTTAAAACTTGCTTGTGTCGACACAAAACACGCATGTATCGACTCATACGTAATAAATTTTCCATTTTTCAAAGTTTCTTCAGTATGGATCGACCCATAGCCTTCTTGTGTCGATACAAAAGCTCCTTGAGTTGACACATAACTCTCTTGTATCGATACAAGAGTTCAAATTTTACCCTATGAGTCGATGCATAGAGTTATGGGTCGATGCATAACTTATTCCAGTTTCTGTTTTTCCAAATTTTGACTGCTTGCATCGATGGATAACCCTATGGGTCGATGCATAACACGTGATTTTCAGCAAAACCAGTTCCTTTTCACTCTTTTCCAATTCCCATTGACTCCATTCATTACCAAACTTCATATTATCCCAAAACAGAATTAATTCATGCGTTTTCACATCCAATTGACCACAAAATCATGTTTTCTAATTAGCCTACAATCATTCTACACAAATTAATCGTTCTTATCAATCCTAATTGAATTATTACGTCGGATCATAACGTTAGGGCACAACCTAGAATTCCTAATTCGAGATTCCTAACGGATCAATTCATTCTATCGATTATCAAAACCTATAAGGCATAATAATCTGATCAAATCACGCCTTACCTCGCGATGATTCTTCAAACTTTGACAATTGGCTTTTCTCCTCTTTCATCTTTTCTTTTCCAAAAGTACGTAGCATGAAAACTCTAATTTCTATTCTCACTTTTTCTCTTTATTTATTCCTTTTTATTTTCCAAATAATAGAAATAAATAAATTACATTAATTAGAGCCTTTTACTCTACACACCTCCCAATTCCACTTCACACCTCCAACACTCCCATCTATTTAATTAATTAATTAAATTTCTAATTATTTAATAGTTGAATTATTTTGGGGTGTCACAATGCCCACCATTTCGGCAAAGTCACTTGGTGCACTAGCTACCATCCCCTCATAATAAAATGAACTAAGGGTTTTCAGGAACACCTTAGTGTCATACCCCAAAATTTTCCCTCCTACTTCTCAAGACATTTCATACATCCATACTCAAGGATTTCTCAAGGGTTGATCAGACAAACCCTCTCCTAGACAATCAACCCAAACTAGGGTTTGGCAATCCTCAGATCAAGATGGACTTCCAACATCTCCAATGGTCATCATGCCTCCTCATATGCTTCAAAGTTTCTCCATGTCACGTTTCAAGCCTCACAAGTCAAGTTTCCTTAGACAATTGCTCAGATGGTTGAAAATCAGCTGTATTGGACAAAAAGTCAACTGTGGTCAACATACAGTCAAACTTCCTGATTTTTGGTCAACATCCTCATTTTGAAGTTACAGTCATCATTTGATGAAGGGTTGATCATGATTCATCAAGAAAACTCAAGATTTGCTCAAAAGTCAAACTTTCCAAATTAGGGTTTTTCAGTGAAAAGTCAACTGAACTTTGACTGATCATAACTTCTTCATACTTCCTCAGAAATTTTCCCACCACCTCTCATTTTAAAGAAAATTCAATTCTCTACAACTTAATGTCTCATAAGAATGTTCAAAAAATGCTTCATTTGGAAGGTATGGATCAAAACATTACAGGTCCTTTTCAAAGTCAACAAAAAGTCAACTTTTTGTATTGAAGATTTATTGAGCATGGAAACTCCAATTGAGATGAAACCAAAGAGGTTGGTTAGAGGACACTTAGAGCTTTCTATGCCTGCAACAAAGGAAGAGGTGAGCTACCAACTCGTCACCTCCCCTCTCGTTCCACTTCTGTCTGTTCTTTCATTGTCAAGTGTCGGACTCAGGTCTTTTTGGAACATGAAAGTGGTCTAGCTCCATGGCACCGAAAATGTATCAGGGCTCAAGTGATTCACCGAAGCGACGAGACCGTTCAGTCTCTAAGGCGGGTTTATGCTGAGAACAGAATAGTGTTCATGTCCAAAGGTAAAGGTGAACAACGAACGCCCTAGCTTCTAGAGTTCACTGTTTTTCCCAGGCCAGAGAAGGGCTCCATACGGTCAAATGAAAACTAAATTCGTTCGTCCCACATGTTCAATCTTTTTTCTTTCTGTGATCTTACGGTAGCGAGTTTCGGTAAGTTCAGTAAGTGAAGAAAATAAGATCTCTTGCTTTGCCCACAAGCCCTACTAGCTTAGCAAGTCTGGTCGCAGGTGTGTTGCAGTTGAAGCCTCTGGGCTTAGCACTACTATGACCGAAGAAGACGATTGACTAAAGAGAAAGACTCCATGAGCCACTTCAGCACAAGGTATTGAATAGCCTATAATAAAGAATTATCACAAAAGTCCAAGAACACTGAAAAATGTGGAAAATTGAGCAAAATACACATTGCACAAGTTGGGTCTTTTTGAAGAAGTGCACAAAGAGAGATACTTGTAAAACTCAAAATTTTTGCAAATGGGCCTAGTTTTTCTTCATCCAAACTTGTTCCTTAGACAATTTGGAACATCCAAGCCCAATGCCACGAATTTTAACTTTATTTTTCTATTTAATTTGGATTTTATTCATTTAAATACAAATTAAATTAAAAAATAAGGTATAAAATCAAAATTAAATGCAAATTGATTTTTTCTCTCATCCTTGAGGTCCAAGCAACTCACCAAAAGCTGTCAATTTCGAAATTGGTATTGATTTGGCAAGGAATTGATGAAAATTGTTCAAACAAGATAAGATTTGATTTTGTACAAAATCAAATAATCTTTGCATTGATTGATGATTATTTGTTCCTCAAATCAGCTCAATTTTCATCCATTATAAATATACAATGCATATCACACAAGAAAGAACAGAAAAGTTGCCTCAAGAACCCTAACCTAAACTCAAAAAATCCGCGACCTTCCAGCAATCTGTAACATTGGTTCTAGCTTGTTTCAATCAATTTTAAGCATTCCATCGTGTTCCTTGGGTTGTTTAGATTCGATCCAGACCTTTACAAGTTTCGAAAACATCAAGAATCAAGCAAATACGATTTCGGTTTGTCACACTTTTTCAAAAATCGAATTCTGTTATCCATGCATTTTTAACATGTTTTGTTGTTTGTTTTGTGTTTAGTTTGAAGTTTGCAAGCTTTCTGGATGGTTTAATTGCATTTCCATGGCCTGAAACGCGAATCACCATGATTAGGGTTTTCTGAACCAAATTGGGGTTTCCTTAAAACGGAAAATTTTTACCAAAAGACCACCACCATCGTGTTTAGAATGTCATTTACAATCGATTCATGTACTCAAAATTCATTTATATTATGTGTATGAGATTTTAGAAATTGCAGGGGCCTTAGCGTCGAAGAAAGACCGATGCAAAATTCCCAGAATTCAAACGAAGAAGATGAAGATCTTCGCGCGCGTTCTGGGCAATCAAAAAGTGACACCGTTTAAAAACAATTCGTTGTATTTTCCTAACACGTGGACGCTCCAGCTCAGTTGGTCAAGGCGCGTGGATGTGAAGCCAAGGTCACGGTTCGATTCTGAGGGACCAATATATTTTTGCTCTTTACAAGTTTGCATATTTTTCCTATTTTCTATTTTTTCTTTTCTTTTAATATTTTTCATACTATTTAATTTATCTTCTAATATTTTTATCATGCATTTAAAAAACACCAAAAATATTTATTTTTTGCATACTCATCAGAAAAATGTTTGTTTAATTTATAAATTTAAAATTATTATTTTTGCATGCATATTTAATTTAATTGCTAATTAATCATTTAAATAGCCTTTAATAGTTTTTCAATTATCAAATTAACTCCAAAAATTCCCAAAAAATTATTTTATCATATTAATGTCATTATTTGCATAAAAACTTTTTCTCATTCAAAAATGCTTATTTTTACTAACATTTTTCTCTTATGCAATTTTCTTCCGTTTCCCGATTTTTCATCTGCTCACAGGTTTTACCGTTTCGGACAACTTTTATTGCTTTTCTTTTTCAATTATGTAATTGCCTATGGGATGTAATAGTTTAATTAGGACTTTTATTTTCCGCACTTTCAATTATGTATCTGCCCCAAAGCCATGTAATAGCGTAGGATTTATCTTTCTGCACTTTACTTTCCGCAATTTAATTTCCGCACCCTATAAACTGTTAGTAACTAGGCGTGTATGGCAAGATAAAATTGGACATAGATCACTCTAAATTTCAAGATAACATATCTGAATTGACACACTCTTTTCACACATGCACCCCTTATGGTAATTCTCTCTCGTTGTCTTTACGAATTCAAATGGTCAAGTTCCTCGAACGTAGAGGTATTCTAGCACTGTTGCCTCCAAAACAAATCATCATAGTCCCTTCGATACAAAGATCATAGACCCACGACGTCGCCTACAAATACATGATCTTGACCCTCGATTGTTGCCTACGAAAAATGATGATAGTCCCTTCGAATGTGCTAGGATACTTCCTACAAGTTGCCTTCTATGACCATCCGATGTCCCTTCGAATGTCCCTTCTACATCCAACTAATGGTACGGATAACGCTATTCTAAAGGTACGTAAAACAACATGAAAACGACCATTCTGAGTAGGTAATAAGACTTTTAGTTGCTTGCTCACAAAAAATATTTTTACACCTCACACTTTTGTCAAAGTTCAAACTCTTTTTCAAAACGAAACATTTCCGAACACTTTGTATACATTCCTACATGAATCATTACAAAGTCAAAGCGAAATGGCTTTTCAAAACATTTTTGTCAAACACACAGAAAGCACAATTTTTAAAGTGATCTAAGAGCAACTAAGAGCCCGTAGATAACTACTTATGGAAAGGGGTGCTAATACCTTCCCTTTTCATAACCTTCTCCCTTACTCAGAATGTAACGAAGGTCTTTTTTTGTACTTTTTACCTTCCCTTAATTGGATTAAAAAAAAATCGGTGGCGACTCTTGCTATCCGCACATTTGCGATACAAAAATCTCAAAGTCAGTTCACAGACATGTAATCTGGCGACTACGGGAGACACCCTAAAAGAGAGAATGCCTTAGGGATTTTTAGATCATCTTTACTGCTTTTTGTTTGACTTGCTTGCTTTATCTTTAAGGGTTGCTTGGGTATTATATTTGTGTGGGATCCTACACCCGGATTCGGGTTTCCTTTTAGGTAAGTAGCAATAAATCATCGCGACCGTTAGACGTATATCAAAACGGTCAACATGATGGCTACGTTAGTGTGACACTTTGGATGTCCTAATACTCTTCATTTCCATGTTGAGGATATTATTTGGCTTCTGCGTGGTGTCATCAAGCACTAACTAAACTTTTAGAACCTTAATTGACCCATCTTGGCCATTAGAAGGTAGTGAGATGGCCGGCTTTGGTGCAGACTACGGTTGGCTGATACTCGATACTACGCTCATTGAGATCAGACTTGGTAGTCATATTGAAATAAACGCCTACGATAAAGATCAATGATATGAGATTCCTAGAACCCGTTTACTATTATAGGACAGGATGAACCAACTCAAACTTTTGGTAGGGTAATCACCTATACCTCATGCAAGCCTTAAACCTAGGCTCATTGTGTGAATTGTTTGTGTGTGCCAAACATGACATCATGACATCATTCGCATTGCATATCATTTCTAACTATTTCAAGGACCTAGGGATTTATCTTTGCTCTGTTTTGTAGGAATTATGGCTTCTAGAAAGACTATCTGAATCAACTTCATGGGTATACCTTCTCAGCTTAAAGAATTGGTTTCAGAAATTCCTGATCAGGCTCAGTTCATCAAGAGACATGGTTATCTACTTGATTTGGTTATCTCCGGTTTTGAAGAAGATATGATGCATGTCCTATTTCAGTTCTTCGATCCGAAACACCATTGCTTTACATTCCCAGATTATCAGTTGGTTCCTACCTTGGAAGAGTTCTCTAAGCTACTTGGGATACCTATTCTTGATCAAATGCCATTCATCGGTCTAGAAAAGGTTCCTAAGCACGAAGACATTGCATCCGCCTTAAACCTTAAGCGCTCAGACATTGAAGCCAATTGGGAAACCAGAAGTGGAGTTAAGGGTTTACTTTCCAAGTTCCTAATTAAGAAAGCCCGAGAATTCCTCAAAGTTATGAGTTTCCATGCATTTGAAGATATTGTGGCCTTGCTAATCTATGGTTTGGTTCTATTCCCTAACTCGGATCAATTCATAGATGTCAATGCCCTCAAGTTGTTTCTTACCCGCAATCCTGTGCCTACTTTACTTGGAGACATCCTACATTCTGTCCACACTCGTACCATCAAAAGACAAGGAACTCTCATGTGTTGTATATTGTTACTTTCCAGGTGGTTTATTTCGCACCTTCCTCCATCAGTATTTAAGAACGAACAAAGGTTGAGATGGTCTCAAAGACTAATGTCACTCTCTCATTCAGATATCCGTTGGAATCTTTTCTCTCAAAAGGACATCACATTCATTGAGTATTATGGAGAATTCCCTAATGTACCACTACTTGGTATAAGGGGAGGTATTACTTACAACCCTTCTCTAGCTCTACGTCACTTTGGTTTTGCTCGAAGAGATGGCCTGCATGATATGCTTCTCCAAGATATTGTGTTCGACTACAATCACGATCTCCAGAATTACCGACGAAGGTTCATACACGCCTGGAGCATGGTAAAAAAGACTGATACCAAGACTTTGGGGCACCAAAACTCCATTCCTTGGGAACCTTACCTCAAATGGGTGCGAGCTCGAGCTCAAAACCTCATGATGCCATTTACGCCTGTTCTACCAGTAATTATGGAACCTGTTTCTATAGGTGACGTACCCTATACTGTTTTCCATCCTGACATGCCTACTGATTTTGAAGACTTGAAGAGATCTTGGATCCAGCTTAAAGAAGAGAGGGATACCTTTGAAGCTCAGTGTTACGCAAGTGAGAAGAAAGTGCTAGATTTGACCAAGCTACTTCACGAGGAGCGAAGCATCAACGCCTACCTCGGCACCAAGAGGAAGCGCCCATGGGAGACTTAGAGCTTTAGGATTTATATGTTTTCTTTTATTTGTTTGAACTATCTTTTGTACTTAAAAAGAAAAAGAATAAAAAGAGTACTAATAAATGTTTGTTCATTGCTTGTTTAACAAATTTAAATCTCTAAGGTCCTTGAAAATATTGCATTGCATCCGCATAAACATTGCATATCATAGCATAATATTGCATCACAGGTACATTGAAGATTGGTTTTCTCATTTGCTCGCTATTTATTTTAGCAGAAATGGCTCTTGAGCAGTCCGTCAAAGATCTCCAGGCTCAGAATGCTCAGTTTCAGCAGATGTTTACCAGCTTGGTCCAAGGCCAAGAAGATCTGAAGAAGCTCATCAATAGGAAGAAGAAAGTTGTTCGTCTTCTCAACATGGGCAGACGATACAAAGGTGGTCCTAAAGTGGTTAGTCGAATTGAGCTCTCTGAAGGAAGTGTCAAGAAGGAGGATGAGCAAAGTGACAAGGGTGATGGCGAAGGTAGTCAGCATGAGCCTGAGAAAGACTATGATAATGGCCAATACTCTGATGAAGATGACAAGTACAAACAACTTGAAGACCGTCTGAATGCTGTGGAAAACCTGAAGATGTCCAGGCTGAATTTTGATGATCAGAGTCTTGTTCCCGGTGTTGTGATTCCTCCCAAGTTCAAATTTTCAGGTGTACTCGAGTGTTCAATCATCTTCTACCTCCAGGTCACGAAAGGCAAGCATGCCAATCTAACCCATCCAGTACAAGAAGATTGAACAGGGGCAGCTGTCATACCCCAAAATTTGCCCTCCATCTTCTCAAGGCATCCCATACATCTATACTCAAGGATTCCTCAAGGGTTGATCAGACAAACACTCTCCTAGACAATCAACCCAAACTAGGGCTTGGTGATTCTCAGATCAAAGTGGATTTCCAACATCTCCAATGTTCATCATGCCTCCTCATATGCTTCAAATGTTCTCCATGTCAAGTTTCAAGCTTCACAAGTCAAGTTTCCTCAGACAATTGCTCAGATGGTTGAAAATCAGTTGTATTAGACAAAAAGTCAACTGTGGTCAACATACAGTCAAACTTCATGATTTTTGGTAAACATCCTCATTTTGAAGTTACATTCATCATTTGATCAAGGGTTGATCATGATTCATCAAGAAAACTCAAGATTTGCTCAAAAGTCAAACTTTCTAAATTAGGGTTTCTCTGAGAAAAGTCAACCAAACTTTGACTGAGCATAACTTCTTCATACTTTCTCAGAAATTTTTCCACCATCTCTTGTTTTAAAGGAAATTCAATTCTATACAACTTCATGTCTCACAAGAATGTTCAAAAAATGCTTCATTTGAGAGGTATGGATCAAAACATTACAGGTCCTTTTCAAAGTCAACAAAAAGTCAACTTTTTGTTTTGAAGATATATTGAGCATATCAATTCCAATTGATATGAGACCAAAAATGTTGGTTAGAGGACTCTTAGAGATTTCCAAAAAGTCCAAGAACACTCAAAAATATGGAAAATTGAGCAAGATACACCATTCACAAGTTGGGCAATTTTGGACAATTGCACAAAAGGATATTTTGGTCAAAATGCAAAATTTTCAAAATGGGCCTAAAATCTTTTGATCCAAACTTGTTCATGACATTATTTGTGACCCATAAATGCTTGGCCATGACAATTTTCTATTTTATTAATTTATTTTTGAATTTTAAACCATTTAATTCAAAATTAAATTATATAAAATATGAAAATAAGATATTTTTTCAAGATAATTGGATTTTGATCAAACTTGAGGACCAAGGAAGCCCAAAACACTTGCCAATTTCGTGCATGATCATACATTTAAGAGAAAATCAAATTTCTTTCAAAAATTTGATTTTATTTGAAAATCATTGAATGCATTCCAAATCAAATCTTCTTGCCTTGTTTTTCCTCTCTCAAATCCCTCTATAAATACCAAGCAAGATGCACAGCAAAAGGAACGAAACCCTAGCCCTATACACAGCCCTCACTTTGCCAAAAAATTTCAAGATTTGTCAAATTTCGAACTTTATTCTCCAGCCAGTTTCAAGGTGTTTTGAGCATTCAATCTTGTTCATTAACATCCCAGCAAGCAAAATCAACCTTTACTTGAAGCCAAACCATCCAGAATCGTGCCCAATCCATTGCTCCGATTTGGTAAATTTGCAAAATTCGAATTTCGGTTTTCATGCATTATTAATGTTGTTTGTGTGTTTGTATCGATTCAGGGTGATGGTTAGGACATGATTGAACCCTCACATGCAAGCTTGGACGTCTGGAAACCATAGTGCCATTATTAGGGTTCCAAGAGCTGTAGGATTCGAAACTCAAAATCCATAACGTTTCAGGGCGAAAGGATCTCACCATCGTGTTCGTAGACGTCGAATTAGTCGATCTGGACACATGTTTCGTTTTAAATGATGTGTTTTGCAGGATTTTCAGGTTAACAAGCTACCGGAGAAGATGACCGGAGCCCTAGCTCTGGCGTGGACTCCGGTGTTGAACGTCTGACTCTGGCGTGGCGTAATAGCGTGTTTCGATTGACTCTCACATTCCACCTGGGGTCCACGCGTGCTGACTTGTTTTGAAACACATCCAGGACGCGTCATCGCTTTTATTGAATTGATTTCAACTTTTCCAACTCCAAATGCCAAGTGTCCCAGTGGTTAAGGCGCTAGCTGTGCAAAGATGCTCTCCAATGTCCTATGTTCGAACCATGCCAGGACCGGTTTTGCTATTTTTCTTTACAAATTCAATTTCTTCTCATATTTTCATATTTTCATATTATTTAATATTTTTGCATTCATTTTATTTTATTTCCACAATTTTTCTCATGCATTAAAAATCATCAAAAAATATTTTTCTTTTGCATTTATTTTCATAAAATGCTTATTTAATTTATAAAATTAAAAAATATTATTTTGCATGCATATTTAATTTTATTCATAATTTACCATTTAAATCACTTTTAATTAGTTTTTAATTATTAAATCATTTCCAAAAACTCCCAAAAAATTATTTTAGCATATTTATGTTATTTCCAGCATGAAACATTTTTCTCATCTAAAAAATTGCATTTTTACTAACATTTTCCTCTTATTCAATTTCATCGTATTTTCCGATTTTCTCATCTTTTCACAGGTTATTCCGTTTCAGACGTTTTCTTTTACTGTTTTTCTTTTTCCAGTAATGTAACTGTTGATGGGATGTAATAGTTTTAACTAGGACTTTTTATTTTCCGCAAGTTTAAATTATGTATCTTCCCCAAAGCCATGTAATAGCGTAGGATTTACCTTTCCAAACTTTATACTTCCGCATTTTAATTTCCGCACCCTATAAACTGCTAGTAATTAAGCGTGTATGGCAAGATAAAATTAAACATAGCCCACTAATATTCAAGATAACATATCTCTAAATTTGACACACTTCTTTCACACACGCACCCCTTAGGGTAATTCTCTCTCGTTGCCTTACGAATTCAAATGGTCATGTCCCTCGAACGTAGAGGTATTCTAGCACCGTTGCCCTCAAAACAAATCATCATAGTCCCTTCGATACAAAGATCATAAGACCCACGATGTCGCCTCTGAATACATGATATTGACCCTCGATTGTCGCCTACGAAAAATGATGATAGTCCCTTCGAATGTGCTAGGATACTTCCTACAAGTTGCTTTCTATGACCATCCGATGTCCCTTCGAATGTCCCGTTTACATCCAACAAATCGAGTTACCTACCAACTAATGGTATGGATAGCGCTATTCTAAAGGAAAGTAAAACAACACGAAAACGACCATTCTGAGTAGGTAATAAGACTTTTAGTTGCTTGCTCTATCAAAATACTTTTCACACCTCACACTTTTGTCAAAGTTCAAACACTTTTTAAAACGAAACATTTCCGAACACTTTGTATACATTCCTACGTGAATCATTACAAAGTCAAAGCGAAATGCCTTTTCAAAACATTTTTGTCAAACACACAGAAAGCACAATTTTTTAAAGTGATTTAAGAGCAACTAAGAGCCCGTAGATAACTACGGATGGAAAGGGGTGCTAATACCTTCCCTTTTCATAACCTTCTCCCTTACTCGAATCTAACGAAGGTCTTTTTCTGTACTTTTTACCTTTCCTTAATTGGATAAAAGAAAAGTCGGTGGCGACTCTTGCTATCCGCACATTTGCGATACAAAAACCTACAAAGTCAGTTCACCGTGTTACAACAGTACGAGTACAATGCTGAATTGACACCCACTCGCATGCAACTACAGAGCATGTCTATGGGTCGTGATGAGAAGTTCAAGAAGTATGCTCAGAAATGGAGAGATCTAGCAGGCAGAGTTCAGCCACCCTTGTCCAATAGGGAGTTGGTTGATATGTTTATGGGAACACTGACAGGCCCATTCTTCAATCATCTGATTGGAAACTCTTCAGCCAGATTCACCGACCTGATATTGACAGGAGAGCGTATTGAAGCTGGTATCAAGAGCGGAAAGATTCAGGTAGAGACATCTTCAAATGCTGCAAAGAGATCTCTTGGTGGTAAGAAAGAAGCTAATGCTGTGTATGGTCAGAAAAGCCGAGCCAAGACTGACCGCGCTCAACTGTGGGGGCAGTTGTGATCTCCAATCCTACATCAACGCAACCTCAGCGAGACAACGCGCGTAGCCAGAACGTGCCACGAAGACAATTTACGAAGATCAATATGCCATTGTCGCAAGCCTTGCAACACATGTTGAAATCAGAGCTGATTACTTTGAAGGATCCTCCTCAGAATGTCAACACTTCCTCTCCGAGATACAATCCTAATGCTAAGTATGCTTACCACTCCAACAGCCCAGGGCACGACACTGACAACTGTTGGGCTCTGAAGAACAAGATTCAAGATATGATTGAAGCTAAGCAGATTGAATTTGATCCTCCTGTTGAGACTCCGAATGTGATCAACGCGCCTATGCCTAACCATGACAAAAGTTCCAATGCTGTTGGTGAGGATACTTATGTTTTCAACATACATGACTTGACCATTCCTCTGATGACTGTTAAGAAGAATTTGCTGCAAGCCGGTGCCAATCCAGGATGCCCAGAGAATTGTCGTTGGTGCCCATCTACATGACTAACCATGACAAAAGTTCCAATGCTGTTGGTGAGGATACTTATGTTTTCAACATACATGACTTGACCATTCCTCTGATGACTGTTAAGAAGAATTTGTGCAAGTGTCAATCCGTGATGCCCAGAGAATTGTCGTTGGTGCCCATCTGCACCTGATAGTTGTGCTTGGTTGAGAAGACGTGTTCAGTGCATGATGGACAACCGTGAAATACTATTCCTGAAACCACCTGTGGAGAGTCTGTGTGAAGATATGTCTAAGAAACTGAAGATCGAAGATGTGAATGAAACTATACCGAATGTGTGGGATACCTTGGGGAAGCCAAGTGGAAAGTATGATTACACGATGAAGTACACTGTTCCTGAAAGCTACAAGATTCCTATTGAAGATGTTAAGGTAACCGGATGGGGTGACGATTTCCCGGAAGAGTATGCTGATGTTAACACAATAAGAATTTCCTCTGCTGACTCTGTGCCTAGAGTGGCACCCCTCATCATTACTTCTCCCAGGCCAGTTCCATATTCCTCTAACAAAGCTATCCCTTGGAATTATGGAGCTGATGTTTACTATCATGGTGTCAAGCAAGACCCTCTGACCATTGAAGCTACCATTCCTAACATCGACAACATCACCGGATCAAGTAAGGTGACCCGAACCGGAAGAGTGTTCTCTCCAGATATCTCCCCCCCAAAAGACACTGAGACTCCAGCTCGATTCATTCCAGCTATTAAACCCATTCCCCAAGCTAGAGGGAAAGAACCAGTGACTCATCCTGCTCAGACAGAAGTACCAAAGGAAGTTGCTGAAGACACCTCCAAACAAGAAATGGAGGAAATTCTGAAGATTATCAAGAAGAGTGACTACAATGTTGTGGAACAGTTGGGACAAACTCCGTCCAAGATCTCCATGCTTGCTCTGCTCTTGTGCTCCGAGGCTCATGCCAAAGCCTTGGTGAAGTTCCTGAAGAATTCTCACTTACCGCAAGACACTACTACTGACCAGTTCGAAGTTTGTATTGCTAGCCTGGCTGCAAACAACGACCTAGGCTTCTCTGATGCTGATTTAACTCCTGCCGGAAAGAAACACAACAAAGCCTTACACATCTCTGTCGAATGCAAGGGCGTTACATTATCTCATGTTTTGGTGGATACCGGTTCTGCTTTGAATATCCTACCAAAGGAGGCTTTTGATCGACTTGATATTGAAGGGTTGGTTCTCAAACCCAGTGACATAATTGTAAGAGCTTTTGATGGTTCTAAGCGAACAGTACTTGGAGAGCTCATTCTGCCTGTTAGAGTCGGTTCCCAGACTTTTGATTCCACTTTCTTTGTCATGGACATCCGTCCAGCTTACTCTTGCCTACTTGGACGCCCTTGGATACATGGGGCAGGCGCTGTTACCTCTACCTTGCATCAGAAGTTGAAGTACCCGGTGAAAGGGAAGGTTGTTACAGTATATGGTGAAGAAGAATATATGGTCAGTCATCTACAGTCATTCCGATATCTCGAGATGGAAGGTGAATTTGTCGAGACTCCCTGTCAAGCTTTTGAAACAATCCCCAGAGTCATGCCTATCGACTCTGCTGTTACTCCTGAAGTTACGCAAGTTCCGCCTAGGATGGCCTCGCTGAAAGATGCTCAAGCTGCTGTTGAAGGAGGAGGTAGTACTATTTGGGGTCAGCTCCCTGATCTTCCTTTCAAATCTAACAAGACTGGTTTAGGCTTCACCATCAGAGGTCAGAAGATGATACGCCACGAACATGTCGGCCAACTCCCTTTCCGCATCAGCCAGAGTGGAATCCATGCTATAGAAGACGACGACAACGACTTCGACATCAGCAAATGGATCTTCCAACTCTGCACAATGTGCTCAGCAATTGGAAGACTGAAGACGTCGTACCAATCTCCTTTAGACAGGAGTAATTGCTCTTGTTTTTGTTTTGCTTTTCGTATTTTCTATGTTTTGAACAATAAACTCTAAAGCCTAGTGCCTTACCCGTGGCATCGTGGCTCGTTTGTGAGGGTTATTATCTGTCATTTGCATATTTTCATTCAATAAAATCATTGGACTTTTGCATTCAATTGTTGTTTTCTTTCTTTAACTTTATTACCCCTTCAAAAAGCTATGTGTTTCTTACACACACCCACGTGATACACTGCAGAATCACTCCGAATCTCGTTGATAACAGCTATGCTATTGCTAAATATAACTTTGATAATCCGATCTACCAAGCCGAAGACGAAGGTGAGGAAGATTGTGAAGTGCCGGAGAACTTGTCGATCACAAAGAAGAGGAGCGAGTTACCCACACGAAGAGTCATTGAGGTTGTGAATTTGGTACGATTGTTGTACCCAAAATTCGCCTCTTCTTTTCTCAGATTTCGCTTATAATTCGATTGCATAAACATACATGTAGGTGCATGCATATCATTGATCATGGGGTTACTAGGTTCAAAACATCTCAAGTACGAAAGAAACGCGTGTTTTATCTCGATCATTTTGAGCCAAGAATCAATGTTTCTCGTTCAGACGGCTATTTGCAAGATTTTTGGTCGAAGCTATTTTGGCTTGGTTCCACAATCTTTGGAATCATATCAATATTTCCTCCAGTTTATCTATTCAGGTTGGAGGTCATTTCGTCAAGAAAATGAATTCATTCGCTTATTTCTCAATAAAGTGAATTTTGGGTTTTGTGTGTTTGGCACTTGAGAGTGTATCTCACAGTTCGTCAAGTATTTTCTGATGAATTTTGACTGGCATGTCCCTCTCATTTTATCTACAATTTTGTTTGAAAGCTGGAAGCAAATTATGTGAGGAAGATCCTAAAATTCAATTTCTCAAGAGGATTAAATGAATTTTAGTGCTGAACCGTGTGTTCTGCCCACTAAAAAGTTCATATCTCTTAGCTGGAAACTCGAAACTGAGCGGGACCAATTTCTAAAATTCCGTATCAAATCCTTCTACAACTTTCATTTACAACTCGGGAGCTGATTCCTCACCGTTTAAGACCAGTTTTTTATTCTTCGGACACAATGTTGAGCTGAACCGAGCAATTTTCATCTGGTACGCGAACTTCAAAAAATCATACCTCGCTTGTTTTTTATTGAAACGAGATGGGACCAGTGCCAAAAGTTCACAAATTTTGTTAGCTTCGGTTACCTCAGAAACACTCACTTGCAAATTTTGATCAGAAGATCCTCGTTCGAGGCATTTTCTCCGAAGAGTGCATTGAGAATTCTGCATGCGTCGGACGCCCGAAAACAGTGCTGAAACTTCAAAAATTCGTATCACCTTGACCGTTCATCCGATCGCGTCGAAATTTTGATTCACGCAAGCAAAATCACGTTCTGGACATTTTTCGTTTACATTCCGACTTCAAATTCCGCACGGATTAGGCTGTTTTGGATTGTGTACGAAAATCATTTTGATAATCGCGATTAGGACTTAATTGTGGATCCGACACTCCAAAGCCCAATTTTTCATATTATAAATATATTTTACCACTCACAAAATTGGGAGAGAATCATTTGTTAAATTTGACCCAAGAGCTCTCACTTTTCTCTCTCAATTCTCTCTCAACTCAAAGTTGCACAACCACCTCCAACCACCAACAACCACCTCAAACCACCTCAAACCACCACCGGAATTCCAAAACCACCGCGCCGGAAAACTTTTCTTATTTTTTTTCTTCTTCTCTCTTTCTCCGGTACAGCCCCATACTCTTCTATTCCATTCAATTCTCAAGGATCAAATCAAGCGTTTCATCAATCAAGAACATTGAAGAGCGTTTATGGTGTCGAAGTGAAGAGTTGAAGTTTTCCTCTTCATTAATTCTCCAAGGATTCAAGATTCTCCACTCTTATTATCATCAATTCAACTTTGATTTGGTATTTTCTTGGAGAATTACAAGATTTTCCTCATCAATTTCAACTCAAAGCTTCAAGTACAAGTAAGTGCTTATTTACTTAAGTGCTTATTTCATTCGATTTTTCAATTGTTGAATTTCTTGAAATTGAATATTGAGATTCCTTGCAAATTCCGTGTGGATTCCGATTATAGCATTTGTTTTGTCGAATTTATTGATCATGATCCGTTTTTGGAGCCTTAAAGGTGTCGGTGTCAAATTTTCTACACAATACACACACCTACTTTTGTGTTGTGACTTTGCATTGTATTTAGGTACTTGATGTGAGCATTTTGCATCACTAATTATATGATCATGCATCAAGTAATATGTAAATTAGGTGACATGCATTGAATCATTAATTTGAGGCTTATTTTGTGCATTAAAATTATGTTGAAATGTAAGAACTAACACATAGTTTAGGTACACTTGCACTACATCTACACATTGCACACAACTCACACACACACTTGAATCCATACATTGTGACATAATTTGCATCTTTGCATATCCATACATTTGCATGTAGGATAGTTGAATTAATTTGATGTGGTGTTGTTCAACTTTGATGACATGAAAATATGTTGAAATTTCACTTTTCACAACACTTTGACACTTTGAACATCTAATTTCTCTCAACATTCTTACATGTTTGCATAACATTTAGGTAGTATTTGCATTGAGTATGTATCACTTGCACATGAAATCATGTACACTTGCATTTTTATTCATTTAAATACCACTAAAACACATTGGAAACAAGTTTATTTGAGTTTGGTGGAAAATAACATGACACTTTGAAAATTGGTAAAGTTGGACATAATATTTGTTTTGGCTCTAACTTTTGATCCGTAATGAGTTTTTTCGACTTTTCTTAATGTAAATCATGTTTCTCGAGCCATCTGAAGCTCTCCACGCGAACGGTTTCTGGATTTGGACATGTTTCGGTCAATTCTGGGAGCTGCTGACTTTTGTGCGAAAATTGTATTTTTGAACGAGATTTGATCGAACCGTCCGCGTTTTTGAGACCGTGCGCGTGTGCGTAGCTTCCGATATTTTTGTTAAATCATTTTGATTGTTTTCATTAGCTTGTGCCTTGTGTTTTGGTTCATATTTTGACATGTGATGTGAATATGCAATTATATTTCCGCTTCCTTGTTATTTTTGACATGTTTGTTGACTTGTGGAAGGTACATTGAGGATGTTTTGGTTAGGTACCTAATTGTGGTACACTAACATACCACTTCTCCCATGGTTACATTTGCTTTATCGGCTTTTGCTTTGTTTTCTCATTTTACGAGAAACACATATTCGTTGCTTTGTCGGATTGTAATTTCTTGTAGGTTCATTGGATTTACGTCGAATGTGTATAGACACACGTTCTTGACCGTGCATATCAATGCACATCCTTTGTCTGTATTATCCGGATAGTTGCGGGTTTATTGGATATCGTCGAATGTGTAGACACACATTCTTGACCGTGCATATCAATGCACATCCTTTATCTGTATTATGCGGATTATGATCTTAGTGTATTTGCTCCGATGTGTATGACACACATTCGATTATGCTTTTGTGCTTCGCATACTTCTCACCGGATTTCTTATTTGCGTAACAGACTTGAAGTTTTCCGGAGTATTGCTTAGCTTGCGTGCTCTTCGGATTTGATATCCGTCGGGTATTTATTCTATTTTATTTATTGCATTCTCTTACAGCTTTCCTAGATATCATGAGAAGTAGGGCTTTCTGACTTTCTTTGCCATGAGAAGTAGGAATAGAGATGCATGAAGGGGCTCCGGTTGGAGCATGTTCAGAACCCTCGGTTTATTTAAAGACCCGTTTAGGGCAATTATGGTTTGCTAATTGTGTTTGGTTTGTTTTAAATCCTCCATCATAGGGAGGTAATTCTCGAAGTGTTTACATTTGTGCTTGCATAGGTCATAGTGGTTAGACGCCCGACGTGGTACCACTAAGCAAAGTCCCGCTTTTATATTTCGTCATCGAGTCATTGATATATGGGCAAGCTAAGGTAGGGTCAACGAACCCCGCACAGTTCTAGTCCGTGTCACCCGCACACGCGAATCGTGTTGCTTTCTTTATCGAGTCAATAAAAGTGGCAAGAGTCCCTATTCGACTCTCCACGCTTTCCGGGTTCGCATTTATTGCGTAACTCGCATCATTTGCTCTTCAACAGAATTGGATGTGTCGGCTCTGGTTGACTCACGGTATGCTCGCTTGTCGAGGCTATGGGACTTCCTCCTTTTCTGCGCTTGTGTGCCATTTGTTTTGCATTGCATTGTTTGTGTGCCAAAGCACTTGCTTGTTTATCCTCTTGTCGTCTTGACTCTACTTTAGTTAGTGATTCGAGATGGACATAGACTTAGGTTGTAAACATTTTCCTCCTGTTTGTCATCTTGACTCCATTCTAGCTGGTGATTCGAGATAGACATAGATCTAGGTGGTAAACCTTTGCATGTTCCTTTAGGATTCTCTCGACTCTACCTTAGTTAGTGATTCGAGTTAGACCTTAGGATGTAATCCATGCATGATGACATTAGGGATAGCATTAGATAGTTTCCTTATTTGTTTTCGAGTTTCTTTTGCATACTTGCATGTAATAAAACTAAAATTGTTTTCTTTTTCATTTGCAAATCAAAACACTTACTAATGGTTCAAACTCCTTTTTCAAAGGTAAAAACAACCAACCAAATGCAAACTTTTTGCCTACGGGTTTTCTTTTGTTTTTAAAATATTTTTCATAATTAAAAACACATAACCCATCAAAACATGTGAGCGAACTACGCGCCCGACTTTCCCATTGCACGCGGAATACGTGGCATCTTGTCACGGGGCTCGATCGAGCGAACTTTGTAAATACTTCCTTCTTTTCCCGTGTTTTCTTTATTTTCCTTTTCTTTCACATGCATTTTATTTTAGCATACAATTATAGCAATTAAGCAGTAAATAGATTTAAACACACCCATTAGACAGAAAGTAGAAGTGGATACCGTAGAGTACTACGGGCGCGTGGGGTGCTAATACCTTCCTTCGTAATAGATTCCCTTACCCTATCTCTCGGGCAAGACCGTGCCTTATCCTTTTAGGTTTCGCGATCGTTCACCTTTCTCCTTTGCGAGATAAAAACGTTCGATGGCGACTTCATTGATATAGTTATCGGATGATGTTTCACGGTTGTTTCATTGGCGACTTCAGGGATCGTGGACTGCTGGTCCGATCAGGAGTCGATCCTAGCTTTTATTTTCATGTCTATTGGGTGTTTATTTATTTGTTTATTTATTTACCAGCTTTATTGAAACATCCTTTGTATGCTTGCATTGCATTCTATGTGGCATATTTATTGCTTTCATATACTGTGTGCTGCTGTACAGGTTATTCTATTGATTGGGTGGGAGTTACATGAGGTAAAAGGCCCCATACCCAGGCTATGAGTGACCTATAGGAACACATAGGACTAGAGTGGACGCATGATTGCTATGTGACGTGAGGTCTAAAATAGCGCATTCATGTGGTTCCGCCGACGAGGTTGACGCGGTATTATCATCATCACGTAGGTGTTACGATGATATTACTTAGCGGGAGGCTTTCGACTCTGAGTCACCCCTTGACCTTACCCTGGCCTAGATTACACCTGTGAGTGGGGCGGGAATATTTTGAACAGGTACAAATGGTGACTATGTTCTGATGGTGACTATATTCTGATGGTGATTATATTGGCCCTTCGGTGACGTTCTGTTACTGATAACCATGTGGCTTATGATACTTGATTCTTGACACCGCTTTACGGTATTTTACGTGATATTTTGAAATGATGTCGGACCTTTGATCTTATGATATTCGACTTGGTTCTTATATGGTATTTTGAATTGGTGCGAACCTTTGATCCTGTGATATTGATTGTTCGAGACTATGACCATTATTCAACGGATTGTACATATGCTACCCGTTGTTATGCTGAAATTTTGAACCCATGGTTAATGCACTTGCATAGCATGTTTATTTTTCAAAAGAAATGTCAGAAAAATAATATGTACATATCTAACCTGCATATCCATTCATTTCATGCATTCATAACAGGTGTTCGAAACTTGGGGATTTCTCTTATTCATACCTGATATTGTCTTTGCAGAATTACAAATCTTGACTTCTTACCACTCTACGATCCAATCAGAATTAAGTGATGGAACAACTTCGTGGGGAATTGGAGGAAATAAAAGAACAAATGGCGTTCTTGATGCTAGACATACAAGATTTGGTTAGTGGACAAGAACTCTTGAAAGAGGAGAACCATTAATTGAAGATTCAGTTGAGTTTGGTTATGGAAATGTTGAATACTGTGTTGAGAAAGGAAGATAAACCTGCACCTGTTTCCACAACAAGAGTTTCTATTTCTCCCTATACTTTGGGGGCTTGTTCAACTATTGAATCAGGGCTTGCATCTCCTCTACCACCTTGTGTTCCAGGGTATGCTCATCCAGAACCAATTTCTGTTTCTCAGAAAGATCCAAAGGGTAAAGCTCATCCACCGGGACCGCACAACACGAGAGGAAATTTGATCCCATTCGATGTTGTATGCTCAATTACTCCTCAATTGCTTAAGTTTCAGGTGGTTGAGCTTGAATTTTCACGATGCATGGAAAGCTTCCGCGTGATTTTGATGAAAATGCTAGGTGTGATTTTCATTCTGGGGCACCTTGTCATGATACTGAGAACTGTATGGCATTGAAACATAAAGTTCAGGATTTGCTTGATGAATGGACAATTCTGTTTACTCCACGGGTTTGAGTATGCAAATCAATATCACCCCAAGTGCCGATGTGACTATTTTGCCGCGCTCAAAAGCAAACTTATGCTCCTAAGCGGATAATCAACAACGACCAAAGGCGCCAAGGAAATTTGATCCTCTCCCGTTGTCTTATACTGAATTGTTTTCTCATCTTATGAAACTGAAGTTGATTGAATTGCATACTTGGAAAGTTGATCCTAATAAGTTGCCAAATAATTCCAATGCCAACGCTTGGTGTACCTTCCATTCTGGCAGGGCATACTATTGAAAAGTGTACGACTTTCAAGCACATGGTGCAAGACCTACTTGATTCTCGAGGCTTTTAACCGGACCACCAACATCGATGCTAATCAACAACCATTATCAACTCATGCTAATGCCACGTCAATGCTATTGACGATGGAAGTTTGAACCCGATTAAAGATGTAAATCTGCGACAATTCCTTTATCCTTTGTGAAGAGAGTTTGTTAAGAAAAGGTGTATTCCTAGGTTGTGGTATTGACTGTGAAGATTGTATGATCCATCCAGAAGGTTGTAAATCCTTGAGAGATAAAGTGCAAGATCCGCTTGATGCAAATGTTATCAGATTCACACCGGATGGTCAGATTTGGGTGCTCCTTTGACTCAGTAAATGTTGAAACTTCAAAATGCATTGTCTGAAGCGATAAGCCCATTCGGAGACTACTCTCCTCAATGATGGAAATTTCTAGTTGTAGTTTGCATTCTCATTTGTAATATTTCTTGTTTGATTACTTACTTGTATGCAAAACTTGTTCATTCTTGAATATTAATCATAATACATTCAGTATGTTTGTCTTGAATTGATCCATTCGTATTCACTCTTAATTGTTTTTAAATGCTTTTGATGCTCAACTCTTGTGAATAAAGCAAAACTCTGTAGGGAGGATGATGAACAATATACCAAAAATCTCAAACGGTATTGCTTTCAAATAAAAACCTTGCTGATGATGTACAGGCATTGTTTCAAATTCCCAAACACCGGAGATATAAGGGAGTGAAACCCTCGTTAACCCCGTTGAGCCTTGAAGTAGGAGTCTCTTCTATTCATAAAAAACCCTCAATTTTTTAACCTGGGGCAGGGTAGTGTTCAATTAAACTGATCGAGCATTTCAATCTCATCAGGAGAGTACATTCAAGGATCAACCATAATTGTTATCCTTCATTTATCAAGAGGTCGAAGAAAATGGCGAAACCCCAATGGGTATTCATTGTCCATCAAGGAATAAGATAGTCACACCTTAACAAAGGGTCGAACGACTTACTTTCACACGACTTGTTCAAAGAAAAAAAGAAAAAGATAATAAAGCAAGAAAGAAATGAAAAGCAAAGAAAAAAAAAAAAAAAGAATGAAAAGCGAAGAAAAGAAAAGAAAGAATATGATATCGCAAATTGAAGAAACAAGGTCGTGTGATCAAATACTGAATGAAAGAGGTGAATGACTACCATGTCCGAAATAATATACCTCGTTGATTCTCCAATTATTGTAAACTCCCTGTGAAAGATGGGCGCTCGTATTTAGTTAATTGAACGTAGGATTGGAGGACATCACGGAGAATGGGTGGGCACTAAATATTTTGAGCCTTAAATCTTTTTTTATAAAACCGTGAACCAGACCACGTTACAACCCTTAAAAGTCCTAATTGAAGCATGGGTTAATTTGAAAGCTAAACTGTGACGAGAGTACGGTATCTTGACTCCTAGGAGGCTTGCTAAAATTTTGAGTTGGTATCACTTCATTGTGTTTTACTTTCTTTGAACAAAAATTCAATGTTTTGAAATCTTTTCAATAAATGTTTTTAACTTCAAGACAAGCATGTGATTTGCGTTATAATTATCATTCATAGAATAAAACATTCTTTGCATATGGATAAGTGTTTGAACATCAAGTAAGCTTGCATAATGAGCATCAGATGAAAAACTTGATTATCCCGAGATACAATTTGCTTCAGGGATGTGTTAAAGAATAAGCCATTTTTTGAAGAGTGTTCCTAATCAGGGGCATGCTTTCTTTTGACTCCGTTGAGTATAAGAATACCAATTTGAAGATGATTTGGAATATGTTGTGTGGAAGTTTTGATTACTTGAAAGTTTTTATTGAGCTATTGCATATCACTTTCATTTGTTCCCAAGGGTAGATTGCTTAAATGTCTTCTGGCCGCGATCATGTTGAGAAGCACAATTGTGTGTTAGCCTGCATTCCAGATATAAGACAATTACCCTGATGAGGTTTGATTTTCAAAATCTGTGAGTCTCTTTTGAGAAGAATTGGATTATCAAAACCCGCAAAGCAGGGGCAATATCCCAGTGATGTTATTCTTTTGAGAAGAATTATCTCAGTATTTGATTGCCCTGATGGGTGAAGAAGCATGTATTGCTCTCTGGAGTGAGTTATGATTAAACAGGGGCAGTTACGTCGAGATTTTGACAATCTCTCAAAGTGATGATCAATCCGTTGAAGTTATGTCGAGATTCAAAAATATCTCAAGTGATGATTAATCTGAGGCATTTAAGTCGGGATTATATCCCTCAAAGTTCAATCAAACTGGGGCATTTGTGCCAAGATTTAATCTCTCCGAGAATCTGTTGTTCAAAGGAAAATCTTTTTAGAATCCAAAGATGTAGGGGCAAGTTGTCTCTCTGTAATTCACTCCGTGCTTGGAGACGTTGTTGTGACTCACAACTTGTGGGTAATTGATGGGTTATCGATGTGTTCCTTTTCCTCAATGAAGAGTACATTTCAATCCGTGTTTCATCCCTATGAAGCCAATTCTCAAGAATGCATTTCGGAAGGTCTTGATGGACTAATTTTGTTATCGATAATTTGTGCTTTGACATGCTGATATTGTCGTACTCCCCAGTATGAGTCTTGATGTTGGTTGAGGCTTATCCCCGGTGAGGCAATTCTCAAGCAGAGTTCATCGCCAAAAGAGCCTGATGGGTTGGTTAGTGCCCCAGTGATACACACTTCAACATATAACATTATCATAATCCCCAGTGCATGTTATGGGTACCGATCTCAAGTAAATCCCTAGTGAGGTCATTGATACTATTCCAGGATAAATTCCCCAGTGAATGTCCATCAAATTCTCAAATCATCCCCAATAGAAGGTTCTCGCCTTTATTCTCAGCGAAGATGGTGTTTGAACCGTTGACTTAGGGTTGATATCCCCAGTGAGTATACTTGACAGATGAATCGTTATCGTATTCTCCAGTGAATAGTGCATTGCCACATCAAAGTTTCCATCGTGAATTGTGCTCCGGTCAATTGATTCTACTCCCCGGTGTAAGTCGCACTCTCCTATGTGAAGTTATTCTGAACATCTCTGAGAGTTTTGTTCTCAGATCAGCCATGTTGGGACAAGAATATTTGTTTCCCCAGTGGAGTTGGATATCTGAATGTGTTCCCCAGTAGAGCTTTCTACCCGAACCATATTTCTCTTCCCCAGTGAATATTAATCATTCATTTGCCGGTATTTCTACACCGATGTGCATTCCCATCAAGTCTCCCGTGGTCTTGCTATTGAGATCCTTATTCTTGGAGACAAAATTGTTATGTTATCCCGATGGATTCTTGGTTGAAAGTTTCATATCCCCACAAGAGGATTGATTCCCCGATGAAGTCTAATGCTATTTGATTTATTCAAGATACTAATGGTTACTCGCAGATGTTTGCGAATTTCCCCATGAAGTGGTGTTCCCCAACGAAGTTTCTTTCGGAACTCCCCATGAAGTCTTCCAAATTCCCCAATGAAAGAAGGAGAATTCTCTAGAGAAGTTTTTTGTATCCTCAGTGAAGAGTAATGACTCTCTCCCCAGGAAGTCAAGATTGGTTTGAAATCCAATTCGATTCTCCCCAAGTGAAGAACGCTTCTCCGTATTGGAATTGCAACTTATCTTTGCAAGTGTTCTCCAAAATCCACTCCCCGGTGGTACCCCTCTCTTGGATGTTCGTGGCTTCTCAGCAGCCGATCATCGTTACTACTACTTCTCATTTAATCATTCAATCATGCATTCATTACATTACATCTCTCTAAACGCGTAGCATTCCGTTGATTTGGAGCATTACGCCATAAAAGTTCAAACATGCATGTTAAGTGTTTTCCAATTATGTATATCCAGAAGAAATAAACAATCTCTATGTGGTTTACCCTCAAGATGTTTTCTCAACGGATTTCTGCTTCCCTAATCGTCACTTCAAATTGAGTGTCTTATGGGAACTCATTCTTTCTCCAGTGGAGTCTTCTGTGACCCTTTTTTTACCTCAGTCAGGTCAAGTTATGTCATCTTTTCCCCAGTAAGTCGTAGACTTTCCTTGCTTATGCAAGTCTTTGGTTATGTTACCCATGTTTGTATTGCCGTTAGAGTGTGAGTAAGAGTCGGTATTCAACCTTTCTTACTTTTCAAGTATTTGAGTATCCATACTTGGTGTTTGGTAATTCAGATAATTGCCACTCTTGAAGAACTATACCCCGCCTTTGGCCTAAGGGATATTATAGTTCTTGTGCGTTGCATGCACCTTTTTAAAGCCCGACATGGTGGCAATCATTGTTAGAGTCCTCTCAATCAGTCTCTTTCCCTTGTAAGTTCGTCTTTATACAGATGTTTCTTATCCCCAGTAAGTTCATCTTTGAACAGATGTTCTTCTTCCCCTGTGGAGTTCACCGTGTTTAGGTGTCCTCATTTTCTTAGACCTGCGAAGTTAACTAGATCTTCGTGCCGATGGTCTATATTTGGAGTGATGTTCTTCCTCCTTATTGAGTCCTCATTTTTTTAGACCTGCGAAGTTAACTGGCTCTTCGTGTCGAGGGTCTATGTCTGGAGTGATGTTCTTCCTCCTTATTGAGTCCTCATTTTCTTAGACCTGCGAAGTTAACTAGCTCTTCGTGTCGATGGTCTATATTTGGAGTGATGTTCTTCCTCCTTATTGAGTCCTCATTTTCTTAGATCTGCGAAGTTAACAAGCTCTTCGTATCGAAGGTCTATGTTTGGAGTGATGTTCTTCCTCCTTTTTGAGTTCTCATTGTTTAGGTCCGCGAAGTTAACAAGCTCTTCGTGTCGAGGATCTATGTTTGGGTTTCGTCTATCAACAGTCGTTTCTCCTTACTTGTTGAGTTCACCGTGGTCAGGTGTTCTCATTTATGTAAACCTGCGAAGTTAACTAGCTCTTCGTGCCGAAGGTTTATGTTTGGAGTGGTGTTTACCCTCCATGTGGAGTTCTCACTTGTTTAGGTCCGCGAAGTTAACAAGCTCTTCGTGCCGAGGATCTATGTTTGGGATTTGTCTATCAACAGTCGTTTCTCCTTCCTTGTTGAGTTCTCTTGAGCCTAGATCCGCGAAGTTAACTAGCTCTTCGTGCCGAGGGTCTATGCTCGGAAGCTTTGTTCTTCCTCTTTGTTGGGTTCTCATTTACTTAGATCTGCTGGTTAACAAGCTTCGCTACCGAGGGTCTATGTTTGAGTGATGTTCTTCCTCCTTTATTGAGTTCTCATTGTTTAGGTCTCAAGTTAACAAGCTCTTCGTGCGAGGATCTATGTTTGAAGTTCGTTGCTGACGTCTTCTCCCTTTGAGTCCACCGTGTCGTGTCCTCTTCACCATTGGTCCGAAGTTAACAAGCTCTTCGTCAAGATCATTGGTTATTCTCATTTTCGAAGTCGCTCTTTCATGGGTGTCTGCTGTATCATCCTAGATGGGTTACTTCAATGCAAGTGTTCTCGTGAGCGGAATGCCCGAGTTCGCGTGTATAAGATTTCCCTCTTTGTATCTCTCTGTATCATTCTTGATGGTTTGTTCCAATATAAATGTTCTCGTGAGCGGAATGCCCGAGTTCTTTTGTGGAACTTGTCCCCTTTATTTCTCATCCTCACTGAGTCGCTCTTTCATGGGTGTCCTCTCTTCATCATCTCTGGTGGGTCGCTTTAAATACAAGTGTTCTCGTGAGCGAAATGCCCGAGTTCGTCGGTATAAGTGTGCCTCCCTTATATCTCTCCAGTGTATATGTTCAAACAGAAAATCAAAAATATAATAATTCTCCGCTCGCATTCAGAGCGCGAATTTTACGGTTCATTTAAGTATTCAATCATCTTCTACCTGTTTGGTTCGAAAGGCTTGCGCCAATCTCACCCTCCGGTTGAAGAAGATTGAATAAGGGCAGCTGTTGTACCCCAAAATTCGCCCTCTTCTTTTCTGTATTTCTGGCTTATAATTCGATTGCATAAACATACATGTAGGTGCATGCATATCATTGATCATGGGGTTACTAGGTTCAAAACATCTCAAGTACGAAAGAAACGGCGTGTTTCAGCTATCTCAGATCATTTTGAGCCAAGAATCAATGTTTCTCGGTTCGTACGGCTATTTGCAAGATTTTTTGGTCAGGAAGCTATTTTGGCTTGGTTCCACAATCTTTGGAATCATATCAATATTTCCTCCAGTTTATCTATTCAGTTGGAGGTCATTTCGTCAAGAAAATGAATTCATTCGCTTATTTCTCAATAAAGTGAATTTTGGGTTTCGGTGTGTTTGGGCACTTCAGAGTGTATCTCACAGTTCGTCAAGTATTTTCTCGATGAATTTTGACTGGCATGTCCCTCTCATTTTATCTACAATTTTTGTTTGAAAGCTGGAAGCAAATTATGTGAGGAAGATCCCGGAAAAATTCAATTTCTCAAGAGGATTAAACTGAATTTTAGTGCTGAACCGTGTGTTCTGCCCACTAAAAAGTTCATATCTCTTAGCTGGAAACTCGAAACTGAGCGGGACCAATTTCTAAAATTCCGTATCAAATCCTTCTACAACTTTCATTTACAACTCGGGAGCTGATTCCTCACCGTTTAAGACCAGTTTTTTATTCTTCGGACACAATGTTGAGCTGAACCGAGCAATTTTCATCTGGTACGCGAACTTCAAAAAATCATACCTCGCTTGTTTTTTATTGAAACGAGATGGGACCAGTGCCAAAAGTTCACAAATTTTGTTAGCTTCGGTTACCTCAGAAGCACTCACTTGCAAATTTTGATCAGAAGATCCTCGTTCGAGGCATTTTCTCCGAAGAGTGCATTGAGAATTCTGCATGCGTCGGACGCCCGAAAACAGTGCTGAAACTTCAAAAAATTCGTATCACCTTGACCGTTCATCCGATCGCGTCGAAATTTTGATTCACGCAAGCAAAATCACGTTCTGGACATTTTTCGTTTACATTCCGACTTCAAATTCCGCACGGATTAGGCTGTTTTGGATTGTGTACGAAAATCATTTTGATAATCGCGATTAGGACTTAATTGTGGATCCGACACTCCAAAGCCCAATTTTTCATATTATAAATATATTTTACCACTCACAAAATTGGGAGAGAATCATTTGTTAAATTTGACCCAAGAGCTCTCACTTTTCTCTCTCAATTCTCTCTCAACTCAAAGTTGCACAACCACCTCCAACCACCAACAACCACCTCAAACCACCTCAAACCACCACCGGAATTCCAAAACCACCGCGCCGGAAAACTTTTCTTATTTTTTTTCTTCTTCTCTCTTTCTCCGGTACAGCCCCATACTCTTCTATTCCATTCAATTCTCAAGGATCAAATCAAGCGTTTCATCAATCAAGAACATTGAAGAGCGTTTATGGTGTCGAAGTGAAGAGTTGAAGTTTTCCTCTTCATTAATTCTCCAAGGATTCAAGATTCTCCACTCTTATTATCATCAATTCAACTTTGATTTGGTATTTTCTTGGAGAATTACAAGATTTTCCTCATCAATTTCAACTCAAAGCTTCAAGTACAAGTAAGTGCTTATTTACTTAAGTGCTTATTTCATTCGATTTTTCAATTGTTGAATTTCTTGAAATTGAATATTGAGATTCCTTGCAAATTCCGTGTGGATTCCGATTATAGCATTTGTTTTGTCGAATTTATTGATCATGATCCGTTTTTGGAGCCTTAAAGGTGTCGGTGTCAAATTTTCTACACAATACACACACCTACTTTTGTGTTGTGACTTTGCATTGTATTTAGGTACTTGATGTGAGCATTTTGCATCACTAATTATATGATCATGCATCAAGTAATATGTAAATTAGGTGACATGCATTGAATCATTAATTTGAGGCTTATTTTGTGCATTAAAATTATGTTGAAATGTAAGAACTAACACATAGTTTAGGTACACTTGCACTACATCTACACATTGCACACAACTCACACACACACTTGAATCCATACATTGTGACATAATTTGCATCTTTGCATATCCATACATTTGCATGTAGGATAGTTGAATTAATTTGATGTGGTGTTGTTCAACTTTGATGACATGAAAATATGTTGAAATTTCACTTTTCACAACACTTTGACACTTTGAACATCTAATTTCTCTCAACATTCTTACATGTTTGCATAACATTTAGGTAGTATTTGCATTGAGTATGTATCACTTGCACATGAAATCATGTACACTTGCATTTTTATTCATTTAAATACCACTAAAACACATTGGAAACAAGTTTATTTGAGTTTGGTGGAAAATAACATGACACTTTGAAAATTGGTAAAGTTGGACATAATATTTGTTTTGGCTCTAACTTTTGATCCGTAATGAGTTTTTTCGACTTTTCTTAATGTAAATCATGTTTCTCGAGCCATCTGAAGCTCTCCACGCGAACGGTTTCTGGATTTGGACATGTTTCGGTCAATTCTGGGAGCTGCTGACTTTTGTGCGAAAATTGTATTTTTGAACGAGATTTGATCGAACCGTCCGCGTTTTTGAGACCGTGCGCGTGTGCGTAGCTTCCGATATTTTTGTTAAATCATTTTGATTGTTTTCATTAGCTTGTGCCTTGTGTTTTGGTTCATATTTTGACATGTGATGTGAATATGCAATTATATTTCCGCTTCCTTGTTATTTTTGACATGTTTGTTGACTTGTGCAAGGTACATTGAGGATGTTTTGGTTAGGTACCTAATTGTGGTACACTAACATACCACTTCTCCCATGGTTCTGTTTGCGTTTTATACGCGTTTTGCTTTGTGTTTTCTCATTTTACGAGAAACACATATTCTGTTGCTTTGTCTGGATTGTAATTTCTTGTAGGTTCATTGGATTTACGTCGAATGTGTATAGACACACGTTCTTGACCGTGCATATCAATGCACATCCTTTGTCTGTATTATCTGGATAGTTTCTTGCAGGTTTATTGGATATACGTCGAATGTGTATAGACACACATTCTTGACCGTGCATATCAATGCACATCCTTTATCTGTATTGTCTGGATTATGATCTTGTACAGGTGTATTTGCTCCAGATGTGTATGACACACATTCTGATTATGCTTTTTGTGCTTCCGCATACTTCTCACCGGATTTCTTATTTGCGTACCAGCAGCACTTGAAGTTTTCCGGAGTATTGCTTAGCTTGCGTGCTCTTCGGATTTGATATCCGTCGGGTATTTATTCTATTTTATTTATTGCATTCTCTTACAGCTTTCCTAGATATCATGAGAAGTAGGGCTTTACAGCTTTCTTTTGCCATGAGAAGTAGGAATAGAGATGCATGAAGGGGCTTCCGTAGTTGGAGCATGTTCAGGAACCCCTCTGGTTTATTTAAAGACCCGTTTAGGGCAATTATGGTTTGCTAATTGTGTTTGGTTTGTTTTAAATCCTCCATCTGCATAGGGAGGTAATTCTCAGTAAGTGTTTACATTTGTGCTTGCATAGGTTAGGACGCCCGACGTGGTACCACTAAGAAGTCCCGCTTTTATATTTCGTCATCGAGTCATTGATATATGGGCAAGCGGAAGGTAGGGTCAACGAACCCCGCACAGTTCTAGTCCGTGTCAGCTCCGCACACGCGAATCGTGTTGCTTTCTTTATCGAGTCAATAAAAGTGGCAAGAGTCCCCTATTCTGACTCTCCACGCTTTCCTGGGGTTCGCATTTATTGCAGAACTCGCATCATTTGCTCTTCAACAGGAATTGGATGTGTCGGCTCCTGGTTGACTCACGGTATGCTCGTTACTGTCGAGGCTATGGGACTTCCTCCTTTTCCTGCGCTTGTGTGCCATTTGTTTTTGCATTGCATTGTTTGTGTGCTTCTGTCAAAGCACTTGCTTGTTTCATCCCTCTTGTCGTCTTCGACTCTACTTTAGTTAGTGATTCGAGATGGACATAGACTTAGGTTGTAAACATTTTCCCTCCTGTTTGTCATCTTCGACTCCATTCTAGCTGGTGATTCGAGATAGACATAGATCTAGGTGGTAAACCTTTGCATGTTCCTTTAGGATTCTCTCGACTCTACCTTAGTTAGTGATTCGAGTTAGACCTTAGGATGTAATCCATGCATGATGACATTAGGGATAGCATTAGATAGTTTCCCTTATTTGTTTTCGAGTTTCTTTTTGCATACTTGCATGTAATAAAACTAAAAATTGTTTTCTTTTTCATTTGCAAATCAAAACACTTACTAATGGTTCAAACTCCTTTTTCAAAGGTAAAAACAACCAACCAAATGCAAACTTTTTGCCTACGGGTTTTCTTTTGTTTTTAAAATATTTTTCATAATTAAAAAAACACATAACCCATCAAAACATGTGAGCCGAACTACGGCGCTCTGACTTTCCCATTGCACGCGGGAATACGTAGGCATCTTGTCACGGGGCTCGATCGAGCGAACTTTGTAAATACTTCCTTCTTTTCCCCGTGTTTTCTTTATTTTCCTTTTCTTTCACATGCATTTTATTTTAGCATACAATTATAGCAATTAAGCAGTAAATAGATTTAAACACACCCATTAGACAGAAAGTAGAAGTGGATACCGTAGAGTACTACGGGCGCGTGGGGTGCTAATACCTTCCCTTCGCGTAATAGATTCCCTTACCCTATCTCTCGGTCGCAAGACCGTGCCTTATCCCTTTTAGGTTTTCGCGATGCGTTCACCTTTCTCCTTTTGCGAGATAAAAAACGTTCGATGGCGACTTCATTGATATAGTTATCGGATGATGTTCAGCCGGTTGTTTCACTGATGAAGACAGAAAAGAGATCAAGATAGGAGCGGGTCTTGAGATCAGTGTTAAAGAAAGATTGATTCAGATGCTACGAGACTATATTGAGGTTTTTGCTTGGTCGTACGAAGACATGCCAGGTTTAGACATTGATATTGTAGTGCACCAATTGCCAACAAAAGAAGGTTTTCTCCCTGTGAAGCAGAAGGTTCGTCGCATGCGTCCTGAGATGTCAGAGAAAATCAAAGCCGAAGTTATGAAGTAGTTCAACATCGGTTTCTTAGGTGTTACTTCCTATCCACAGTGCGTAGCTAATGTGGTGCCTATACCCAAGAAGGATGGCAAGGTACGAATGTGTGTGGATTACAGAGATCTGAATAAAGCGAGTCCGAAAGACGATTTCCCATTTCCTCATATTGATGTTCTGGTTGACAACACCGCTCAGCATAAGGTTTTCTCCTTCATGGATGGTTTCTCCGGTTACAATCAGATCAAAATGGCTCCCGAAGACATGGAGAAGACTACTTTTGTTACACAGTGGGGCACTTTCTACTACAAGGTTATGCCGTTCGGACTAAAGAACGCGGGCGCCACTTATCAGCGTGCCATGGTGACATTATTTCATGACATGATTCATCACGAGATAGAGGTCTACATCGACGACATGCTAGCTCGATCACAGACTGAAGAAGAGCATCTAGATCATCTACAGAAACTATTTGATAAGTTGAAGAAGTACAGATTGAGACTTAACCCTAACAAGTGCACCTTTGGAGTGAGATCCGGAAAACTCCTAGGGTTTGTTGTTAGTGGGAAAGGTATTGAAGTTGACCCCGCCAAGGTCAAAGCCATTCAAGAGATGCCAGCTCCCCGCACCGAGAAGGAAGTCAGAGGTTTCTTGGGCCGATTGAACTACATTGCCAGATTCATTGCACATCTAACTGCTACTTGTGAGCCAATCTTCAAGTTACTTAAGAAAGATTAAGTAGTAGAATGAACGATGATTGCCAGATCGCTTTTGACAAAATCAAGGAGTACCTACAGAATCCTTCTATCAGTGTTAGAGAACTCAATGGGGTGTGTGTTGGGGCAACATTACTCAATGGGCTTGGGCTGCTCGCCGGCTAAGACAGTATATGTTGACTCACACTACCTTGTTGATTTCCAAAATGGATCCGATAAAATACATATTTGAGAAACCAGCTCTCTCCGGAAGAATAGCAAGATGGAAAATGATTTTGACCGAGTATGACATCCAGTACACTTCTCAGAAAGCGATCAAAGGAAGTGTAGTAGCCGATCATTTGGCTCACCAAGCCGTAGATGACTATCAGTCTATGCAGTTCGAATTTCCAGATGAAGATGTTTTACTAGTTACAGATTGTGAAGAACCAGGCCCGGACAAAGGACCTGAACAAGGATCCCGATGGACCATGGTCTTTGATGGAGCCTCAAACGCACTTGGCAATGGCATCGGCGCCATCATTATATCCCCTGCAGGCGTACACACGCCTTTCACTGCCAGGTTATGTTTTAGTTGCACCAATAATATGGCCGAATACGAAGCGTGCATCATGGGTATCAAAGCTGCTATTGACTTAAGAATCAAGTTCTTACAAGTGTATGGAGACTCAGCTTTAGTGATCAGTCAGATTAAGGGCGAGTGGGATACGAAGCACCCGAATCTCATTCCGTATCGAGAGCATGTTCTAAGTTTGATCCCCTACTTCGAAGAGATTACTTTCAATCACATTCCATGAGAAGAGAATCAGTTGGTAGACGCATTGGCTACTATGTCGTCCATGTTCAAGGTCAGATGGGACAACGAGGCTCCCCAAATCGTCATTGAGATGTTTGACGAACCAGCATATTGTTATGAGCTTGATACAGAAGAGAAACCTTGGTACGATGACGTGAAAAGGTATCTTGAGACTCAGGAATATCCCGCAGGGGCATCTGTCAACGATAAGAAGTTCTTGAGAAGATTTGCATCCAAATTCTTCCTCAACAACGACATCTTATACAAGCACAATCATGACTTGTGCTTACTCCGCTGTGTAGACCGGAAAACAGCGGAACGTATCATGGAAGAGTTACACGAAGGCGCATTTGGTACCCACTCCAGTGGTCACACCATGGCTAAGAAGATTTTGAGAACAGGCTACTATTGGTCCACCATGGAAGCTGATTGTCACCGCTACGCTCGATCTTGTCACAAGTGCCAGATTTATGCAGACAAAGTGCACGTACCTCCAGTACCTCTGAATGTTCTAACAGCTCCTTGGCCTTTTGCAATGTGGGGCGTTGACATGATTGGAGAAATCAAGCCCACAGCTTCCAACGGACATCGTTTTATCCTTGTGGCAATTGACTATTTCACCAAGTGGGTAGAAGCAGCCTCGTTCGCATTTGTTACCAAGAATGTTGTGGCTCGATTCATCAAGCATAACCTTATCTATCGGTATGGCACTCCCGAAAGGATTATCATAGATAATGGCTCTAATCTCAATAACAAGATAATCACCGAACTCTGCACGCTGTTCAAGATCAAGCATCATAACTCTTCTCCTTATCGACCTAAGATGAATGGCGTAGTGGAAGCCGCCAACAAGAATATCAAGAAGATCATACAGAAGATGACAGTGACCTACAAAGATTGGCATGAGATGTTACCATTTGCTCTTCATAGTTATCGCACTACATTACGAACATCAACAGGGGCAACCCCCTTCTCTCTTGTATACGGTATGGAAGCAGTCCTACCCATCGAGGTTCAGATACCCTCAACCAAAGTCCTCTAGGACGCAGAGTTAGGCGAAGATGATTGGATCCAGACTCGCCTTGACCAGATTAACTTGATTGATGAGAAACGACTCACATCCATTTCCCATAGACAGATTTATCAGAAGCGAATGATCAGAGCATTCAACAAGAAGGTCAAGGACCGAGTCTACCAAGTCGGTGATATTGTAGTCAAGGACATCATTCTTCCACAAGGTGATCCCAGGGGCAAATGGACTCCCACCTACGGGGGACCGTTTGTAGTCAAGACAGTATTTTCCGGCGGAGCTATGATACTTAGCACCATGGATGGTGAAGACTTCCCACACCCTGTGAACGCAGACATAGTCAAAAAATACTACGCAAAAATAAGACCCGCTAGGTCGACTGGCCTAGGCAAAAATAAGGGCATCCTGGCAAACCAAAAGGGTTCGGGCAAAAGTTAAGGATATATACAAAACATGTACACCCGGCAAGTCGAAAACTTGAAAAGGCGGCTTGGGCAAAAAAGGGTATCCCGGTAGACTGAAAACTCGAAAGGGCGGTCTAGGCAAAAGTTAGGGATTTAAGCGTACGACTATGTCTCTTCCAGATCATCTACTTCCAGACTACTATTATCAGCATTCAATATTCAAATGGCAAAGATCAGTCTACTCACTTTCTACTGACAACAAGGAGATGAGATAGTTGAAATATATGAGTACTAGCATAGTTGGAACTTAACGAGATTGTTTCCGCATAGCTTTTTACCTTTCTTGTGTACAAACTACTTGGCCATATGCCACATTTCAAATTAATACAAGTTCTTTCTCTTTACAATTTTCACTGTTGTTGTTTGCATAAAGTCCAACGTTTTCTTTGAATGATTATATGCATCTGACAATAAATGTCTATTTACAAACATGCAAAAAGTGAACATACAAAAGTAATTACTACAGGCTCTAGGAATTGAGATGACGACGAAGGTCACCAATGCATTTCCCCGCAGAGCATGATCCCCACAGTGTCACTCACAACAAACCTTCCCCAGAGGAGTATACGTTAGTCCCCAAGCAGTGATTCCTCTCAACTAAATCATGTTACATCAGTCTTCGAGCAATAGCATTTCATCCCCAGCCGAGGTATTTTTCCCCAGCAGAATATCTCTCAACAATTCCCCTTTTCCCCAGCAGCATCAGTAGCCAGACCTGAAACTTGGTCGGATAATGCATCGGAGGAAACCCACGCCTTTTATTCCTCAGCCAGAGATTTCAACGGGCTCCAGATTCTTCTAACCCAGTCTCCCAGCAACTATCAAGTACTCTTCAGCAAGATCTACACGCAAGATCCCCAGTAGAGTACCTCCTAGACTCTCCCCAGCAGGGTCTATGTATGAGATCCTCAACAACGTGTTTCTCGATCTCTACCATCCTCAACAAATATCTAGGCCCGAGACTTGGTCAGATAGTGCATCGGAGGAATCAAAGTTATCTTTCTTCTCAGGATTTCCATCCATTTCATCCCAAACAGAAGTCAGAAATCCTCAAGCAGAACATCCACATCTTCTTCAAGATGGATATGTTTTGAAATACCACAACGTCTATCATTCATACATTATTCATTAAAGTCATAATTTGTGCATATGAAAATCACTTCTGAAACGACAGGTCCAGGATTAATGCCCGACGCCAGACGGGAAAACTATCTGAACGACCGCCCTAGTTGTCTTCCGACAACTGGTCCAGGATTAATGCCCGAAGCCAAACGGGAAAACTATCTGAATGACCGCCCTAGTTGTCCTCCGACAACAGATCCAGGATTAATACCCGAAGCCAGACGGGAAAACTATCTGAATGATCACAAGTTATCCTCCGATAATAGGCATTGGACCAACACCCGAAGCACAACAGGGAAGCTGTCCACATTTTGCCAATAATTATCCCCTCAGAGTAATCAGCACGAAGATTTATTCTGACCCTTTCTTATTATCAACAGCAACTACAGAGCCTGGCGTACGACTCAGTTGCCTTGGATGGCATCTTAAGCCCATCTCCGACTACTTATCAATATTTCTCCACTTTCAGAATGCTGCATATTTGGTTAAAAAACCAATACAAACCAATAACTTCACTCAAAGTTGAGCACGGAGTCTAACATACGACTCCCTCCGGATGGCATCTTAAGCCCATCTCCATGCTCCTTCCGCTTCCAGGAACAACATCTATAGAGCCTAACGTACGACTCACTCCCCAGCATCGATCTTTCCAGATGGCATCTTAAGCCCATCTACGACTCTCCTATTCAAACGACATTCTTGAGTCTAGCATACGACTCATTCCCCAGCGAAATCTCCAACTTCTCCAAATGGCGTCTGTAAGCCCATTCCCGCATCATCAGCCAACAGCAAGTGCAAATTTTCAGGTGTACTCGAGTGTTCAATCATCTTCTACCTCCAGGTCACGAAAGGCAAGCATGCCAATCTAACCCATCCAGTACAAGAAGATTGAACAGGGGCAGCTGTCATACCCCAAAATTTGCCCTCCTACTTCTCAAGATATTTCATACATCCATACTCAAGGATTTCTCAAGGGTTGATCAGACAAACCCTCTCCTAGAAAGTCAACCCAAACTAGGGTTTGGCAATCCTCAGATCAAGATGGACTTCCAACATATCCAATGGTCATCATGCCTCCTCATATGCTTCAAAGTTTCTCCATGTCAAGTTTCAAGCCTCACAAGTCAAGTTTCCTCAGACAATTGCCCAGATGGTTGAAAATCAGTTGTATTGGACAAAAAGTCAACTGTGGTCAACATACAGTCAAACTTCCTGATTTTTGGTCAACATCCTCATTTTGAAGTTACATTCATCATTTGATCAAGGTTTGATCCTGATTCATCAAGAAAACTCAAGATTTGCTCAAAAGTCAAACTTTCCAAATTAGGGTTTTTTAGTGAAAAGTCAACTGAACTTTGACTGATCATAACTTCTTCATACTTCCTCAAAAAAATTTCCACCACCTCTCATTTTGAAGGAAATTCAATTATCTACAACTTCATGTCTCATAAGAATGTTCAAAAAATGCTTCATTTGGAAGGTATGGATCAAAACATTACAGGTCCTTTTCAAAGTCAACAAAAAGTTGACTTTTTGTATTGAAGATTTATTGAGCATGGAAACTCCAATTGAGATGAAACCAAAGAGGTTGGTTAGAGGACACTTAGAGCTTTCTAAAAAGTCCAAGTGTCTTTTTAAAGAAGTTGGGTCTTTTTGAAGAAGTGCACAAAGAGAGATACTTGTAAAACTCAAAATTTTTGCAAATGGGCCTAGTTTTTCTTCATCCAAACTTGTTCCTTAGACAATTTGGAACATCCAAGCCCGATGCCACGAATTTTAACTTTAATTTTCTATTTAATTTGGATTTTATTCATTTAAATACAAATTAAATTAAAAAATAAGGTATAAAATCAAAATTAAATGCAAATTGATTTTTTCTCTCATCCTTGAGGTCCAAGCAACTCACCAAAAGCTGTCAATTTCGAAATTGGTATTGATTTGGCAAGGAATTGATGAAAATTGATCAAAAAAGATAAGATTTGATTTTGTACAAAAGCTAATAATCTTTGCATTCATTGATGATTATTTGTTCCTCAAATCAGCTCAATTTTCATCCATTATAAATATACAATGCATATCACACAAGAAAGAACAGAAAAATTGCCTCAAGAACCCTAACCTAAACTGAAAAAATCCGCGACCTTCAAGCAATCTGCAACCTTGGTTCTGGCTTGTTTCAATCAATTTTGAGCATTTCATCGTGTTCCTTGGGTTGTTTAGAGTCGATCCAGACCTTTACAAGTTTCAAAAACATCAAGAATCAAGCAAATACGATTTCGGTTTGTCACACTTTTTCAAAAATCGAATTCTGTTATCCATGCATTTTTAACATGTTTTGTTGTGTGTTTTGTGTTTAGTTTGAAGTTTGCAAGCTTTCTGGATGGTTTAATTGCATTTCCATGGCCTGAAACGCGAATCACCATGATTAGGGTTTTCTGAACCAAATTGGGGTTTCCTTAAAACGGAAAAATTGGACCAAAAGACCACCACCATCGTGTTTAGAATGTCATTTACAATCGATTCATGTACTCACAATTCATTTATATTATGTGTATGAGATTTTAGAAATTGCAGGGGCCTTAGCGTCGAAGGAAGACCGACGCAAAATTCCCAGAATTCAAACAAAGAAGATGAAGATCTTCGCGCGCGTTCTGGGCAATCAGAAAGTGACACCGTTTAAAAATAATTCGTTGTATTTTCCTAACACGTGGACGCTCCAGCTCAGTTGGTCAAGGCGCGTGGATGTGAAGCCAAGGTCACCGGTTCGATTCCTGAGGGGACCAATATATTTTTGCTCTTTACAAGTTTGCATATTTTTCATATTTTCTATTTTTTCTTTTCTTTTAATATTTTTCATACTATTTAATTTATCTTCTAATATTTTTATCATGCATTTAAAAAACACAAAAAATATTTATTTTTTGCGTACTCATCAGAAAAATGTTTATTTAATTTATAAAATTAAAATTATTATTTTTGCATGCATATTTAATTTAATTGCTAATTAATCATTTAAATAGCCTTTAATTGTTTTTTAATTATCAAATTAACTCCAAAAATTCCCAAAAAATTATTTTATCATATTAATGTCATTATTTGCATAAAAACCTTTTCTCATTCAAAAATGCTTATTTTTACTAACATTTTTCTCTTATGCAATTTTCTTCTGTTTCCCGATTTTTCATCTACTCACAAGTTATACCGTTTCGGACAATTTTTATGGCTTTTATTTTTCAATTATATAATTGCCTATGGGGTATAATAGTTTAATTAGGACTTTTATTTTCCGCACTTTCAATTATGTATCTGCCCCAAAGCCATGTAATAGCGTAGGATTTATCTTTCCGCACTTTACTTTCCGCAATTTAATTTCCGCACCCTATAAACTGTTAGTAACTAGGCGTGTATGGCAAGATAAAATTGGACATAGATCACTCTAAATTTCAAGATAAAATATCTGAATTGACACACTCTTTTCACACATGCACCCCTTAGGGTAATTCTCTCTCGTTGCCTTTACGAATTCAAATGGTCAAGTTCCTCTAACGTAGAGGTATTCTAGCACTGTTGCCTCCAAAACAAATCATCATAGTCCCTTCGATACAAACATCATAGACCCACGACGTCGCCTACGAATACATGTTCTTGACCCACGATTGTTGCCTACGAAAAATGATGATAGTCCCTTCGAATGTGCTAGGATACTTCCTACAAGCTGCCTTCTATGACCATCCGATGTCCCTTCGAATGTCCCTTCTACATCCAACGAATGGGGTTACCTACCAACTAATGGTACGGATAGCGCTATTCTAAAGGAACGTAAAACAACACGAAAACGACCATTCTGAGTAGGTAATAAGACTTTTAGTTGCTTGCTCAAACAAAATATTTTTACACCTCACACTTTTGTCAAAGTTCAAACTCTTTTTCAAAACAAAACATTTCCGAACACTTTGTATACATTCCTACATGAATCATTACAAAGTCAAAGCGAAATGGCTTTTCAAAACTTTTTTGTCAAACACACAGAAAGCACAATTTTTAAAGTGATCTAAGAGCAACTAAGAGCCCGTAGATAACTACGGATGGAAAGGGGTGCTAATACCTTCCCTTTTCATAACCTTCTCCCTTACTCAGAATCTAACGAAGGTCTTTTTTTGTACTTTTTACCTTCCCTTAATTGGATAAAAGAAAAGTCGGTGGCGACTCTTTCTATCCGCACATTTGCGATACAAAAATGTCAAAGTCAGTTCACCGTATTACACTTAGTCATTTCTTGCTCTCCCATACGGGGTACCACTTAAGCAACATGTTTCCGCCAACGCTGCACATACTCTTTAAATGATTATTTTTATTTAAGAGCCATTTCTCTCAGTTGGTCACGATCAAATGCCATAAACATATTATACTGGTATTGTTTTACAAAAGCCTCACCAAAATCATTAAAAGTATGTATATTGCTTTTGTCCAAACAGCTCTTTTCCCCTAAGAGATTTCTAAAGGTTGAAAAACACAACAAAGGGGATTTGCATTGGTTTTTTAAAAAAATAAAAACAGTTAGACACATATACTTTTTTCTTGGTTCATTTTGAACTTAAACCACTCCAGTACACCCGTCAAGGTGATTTTCCTCTCTCAAGGAGGTCTTAATCCACTAATCAAAACTTTGATTACAAGCACGTTGTCAACTGTCAACGTCTTCTTGAAATATAACCACAACTTGGTTTCTCAAGGTAACAGACTTCTTACAATAAAAATGATGTGTTAACAATGCTTCTTACAAGCTTTATAACAATTGTGATGTATACATTATTTTGACGCACAAATTATAAAACAACTTTATATGAATATCATGAGAGTTTTTGAGTTATTTTGAGATCGAGAGTTTCGGAAACAAAAATTTGTTGAAGATGTCTCTTTAAATAGCCGCGACTTTAATCCATTGGAAGACATCACAATATGGTCATGGAAGGTGTTGATAAATTCCTTGAATGAACTTTCCATAAATACAGATCTTGTCCGTAGACACCCGTTACTTTTTGATTTCCTTATAAGTAATAGTAATGCATCAGAATCAGAGAATACAAAGAAACCTGAAGCGTATATGAGATATCAGAGTTTCTTGCAGCTTGGCGCTATCAGAAGTTCCACTTGAGCAAAACTTCACTTATGAGCGTGACAATGAGAGAATGTTATTTTTCCTTCTAATACGATCTTCTTAAGATATCATTTATCTTTTTATAGTATAACTTCTTTTTCTTTCGTCAGAACTTCTTCTGCAAATTTTATGAAAAATTAGAGTAAGAATGTTATACATCAATACTAATCAATTAGAATCATAGCAAGGTAATTATTAAACTTATTTTTTTATCCTCAAAACTCTTAAAAGGGATGTAGAATCAACTATGTTCTAACAATCTCCCCTTTTTGATGATGACAAAACATAAATATTTTGAAAGAAAGAGTCTCCCCCTAAGTTGAATACTCAGATAAATTTAAAGACTCGATTACTTCCCTGAATAAGTCTTGACTAATCAGAACTTTGATTGATCAGTTCTTGTGCTTGATGATTTTGATTAACCAGCTTTTCCTGAAAACTTTTCAAACATTAATGATGTAGAGTTTTTTTAGAAATGTTTTAGGATAGTCTAGTTACTGCTATATTTAAAATATCTTACGTTCTCCCCCTTTTTTTCATATATCAAAAAGTAAAAAAATAATGCATAGGAAAAGGACTTTTCATTCAAGAGCAAAAAACAAGTACAGAAGAAACAATAAAGAAGATAAAAAAATGCAGAAAATAAAAGAGATTGCAGAAAATAATAAAATCTAAGAAGAAGGTGGAAATCTTGAGCATTGATTTGAGACTGTGGTTGTTGTTAAGACGATGAAGCCATTGTTCTCAAACTTAGGGTTTTTGACACAAAAAGGGAAAAAGAAGGAACAAGGGTTTTTCACAAATACAAAGAGCAGTAAACAAAACGCGAGTGAAAGAGAATGATTTAAAAAAATGAGAAGAAAGTATTTATAGAGAAAACAAATTTTGAAAACGTGCACTTAATAGTAATTAATGAAAAGAAGTAATGACTAATAAAGATAATGATTTCTGACAGGGGATTGCATGAAGATATAAGGAACAATTACCTATGTGACTAGCGCCTCAATGAATCAACTCAACCGTTTTAGTCCATCAGATTTTGAACACGTTTTCAGTCCATCAGATTTCTGACAAATGTTGATGTAGTGAACTGTATGCATCTATCTTGAACTGAACCGTTTAAGGTAAACATTCGGATCTTATGGATAGGTTTTGAGCCAACTACCCTTCTCACTTCTGAAGGACAATTAGATAGACGTTCACAAGAAAAATAAAGTTATAAACGTTGAGCATACATAAATAGAATATTCACTATGGGCATAATTCCATACTAAGATGATTCATAATGAATTGAATCTATCTTCAGTAAGGGTTTTTGTGAAAACATCAACCCGTTGATGGTCTGTATCAATAAATTTTAATGAAATGATGCTTAATTTCTATATCTTTAGCTCTATAATGTAAATTAGTATTTTTAGATAAATAGATAGAAAAAGTGTTTTCACAAAGAATAGGAATGTTACTCTCAAAAATATTTCAAAGTCTTCAAGCTGACTTTTCATCTAGAGCATCTGAGTGTTGCATCCCGCTGCAGCTATGTATTTTGCTTCAGCAGTTGACAGAGCAACGGTGGATTGTCTTTTGCTGGACCTTAATATCAGATTATCTCCCAGAAACTAACAGCTTCAAGAAGTGCTTTTTCTTTCTATTCTATCTCCGGTAAAATCAACATCACAATAAACTACAAGTTTATATTCTCTAGATTTTCTATAACATAAGCCGATATTAGTAATATCTTTCAAATACTTGAAAATTCGCTTAACTTCTGTTAAGTGAGACTCTCTAGAATCTGATTGGAATATAGCGTAGAGGAAAATACTATATAGAATATAGGGCCTTGAAGCTGCTAAATAAAAGAGAGAACCAATCATTTCTGTTCTACTTTCTTACTTACGTCTTCCTTTTCCAAGATGCATGTGGGATGCATAGGGGTTTTGGCTGGTTTTCAATCTGACCTGTCAAATTTCTTCAGATGTTCTTTAACATACTTACTCTGATGTATGTAAGTTCCTTCTGGAGATTCGTTTATTTGAATTCGCCCATAAACTCATTTTAAATTCTGCCTGCATAGACTTAGCAAACTGTCTCCCAAGGGAGGCTTTAGTAGAACCAAAACTTATATCATCAACAAAAATTTGACATATCAGAATATCACTTTTAAATGAATTACAAAATAAAGTAGTGTCCACTTTCCCTCTGGTGAAATATTTTTCTAAAAGAAAGTTGCTTAGTCTTTCATACCAAGCTCTAAGAGCTTATTTTAAATCATATAAATATTTTTTAAGTTTATAAACATATTCTGGATGTTTTGTCTTTTCAAAACCAGGGGTGGGTGTACATATACTTCTTCATTAATGTAACCACTTAGAAACTCACATTTGACACCTATCTGATAAACGCGAATGAGGATCAGCAAATCATAAACGAGGTTAAGGATGGTTGAGTCGGTTAAATTTTCGAGGACGAAAATATCCTAAGTGGGGGAGAGTTGTAACACCCCGAATTTAATTAATTATTCAAATTAAATTATATAAGGAATTATCTATTGGAATTATCGAAGCTGGAAAATTAATCGGAGTAATTGGATTTGTCGGTATTATTATTTAAGAGGCATATTTGAATTATTAAGTCGGATTTTAGTCGGATAAATCAAAAGAATAACATTAAGGATGATATTATTGAATTAATTGGAATTATTCGGAGAAGAGCTGAATTATGGGTATTAGTTGATTAGTTGGTTTAATCTGAGAATTACTATTAGAATATTATTTGCAAGTTGGTGTTATTTAATCGATGGATGAGAAAATGTAGAAAATAATATTAGAAATAATATTATTATATGGGATCATTATTTAATTAAATTGGATTTAGTGGAGGTGTGAATAATAGATCCAATATATTATTATTATTATTATTATTATTTTATTATAAGTTGGAATTAATTATAAGAGATATAAAAGAAGGATTATAAGGGTATAGAATTATTTTTGGGAAAAGTTGTACGTGGGAGAAAGAAAAGAGGAACAAGGGTTTGAAGGAAATTATCGCCAGAAGAGGAATTGTAGACCTGAAAGCCAAATCGGAAGTCGACCGGAAATTAGGAAGCAAACAGAGAGTTGAACTGCTTTTGAATCTAGGTAAGGGTGGGGTTCAATCTCTATAACCGGGTGTATGATGGACCGTATGTGGGGTAGATTGTATAAATTAATACTATGAATCGTTTGTCGGGTCTGTAATGTTTTGATGTTATGAAATTGAATCGATTTTGATAAAGGTTGTTATCTTGTTTATTTGATAAATTTGATGCCCTGTTAATCAATGTTGTGGTTAAGCCATAAATTGGAGATTTTGTGGACAAAATAAATTGTGTTGTTGGATAATCGTTGGTCGATCAATTGCTGCTGGAAACTGTAAGTATGATGTTTCGTTGAATCATGCTGATAAGCATCACGAATTGCTGAGTTAATTGGACAAGGAATGTGATAAATGTATGAGACGGGGGCCACCATAGGCAGGCGGGCACCCCATGAAGAAGAAACACAATTTCCTTAGAAAAGAGAGGTGGGCCCCACCTGGCCAGGGGGCAGACGCCTCAGAGCCTGGGGTTGGGCGGCTCAAGCTCTTCTCTCTCTCTCTCTCTCTCTCCTCGTGTGTTAGTTTGTGTGTTTGTTGGAAAAGAAGGTCACAGCTTAGGGAATAGTTTTGTCTTACTGGGATCCTCTTATTTGTATGATGAATCTATATTAGAGCAGTAACAATAAGTAACATAGTATGTATAATAAGTGAGCTAGTATGTTAATCCTGTAACAGCTGAAGAACTAATGGCATATAAATAAATAGCAGAATATTAGTAATACTACAAGCAGTTTGGTATTTAGGAGTAATTAAAAGCTATGGTAGATGATAAAATTAGTAGGATGGAATAATTCTAATAATGCAGAAAAATAAGTTGTATTACTTGGATGCAAATTGACATAATTAATTGAGTAGGTGGTAATGGTGCAAAAAGTAGAAAATAGTCTAAATTTAGACAATTGACCAAAAATTAAGCGGTATTTTGAGTTGCTCAAAATCAGATGTAAATTTACAAGACAGTCCGTGTGTACGGGTAGATAATCGTGGTTGACTTGTTTTGCTGAAAAGGTGCTGGATGAATTAAATTGCAGTGTGGTCGATAGTAGTAGTATAGGCTAGAAAAGTTAGTAGGAACAATGATATCAGTTTATTAAAATTAGTAAGAGTTGGTTAATAATTAGTAGTGATACTGGTGGATGAAAATAGTGTCGAAATTAACAAAATTAAAAAAATAGGCGGTAAATTTAGTTGTTCGAAATTAACCGAAAATGGTCGGAGTAGTCTTTAATTATTTGTAAGTAATATTGGATTGTTTGTTTTTTCGATACGGTGTCAAATAAGTTGTTTTGCAGGTACAGCCGTATATATTGTATTGTCCAATTTAAGGACGAGTTTAAGTTGGAGGCTTAATAGCAAACGTTGAAAGTTATTGTGTTGTTTGAGTTGTAGGTCTACATGACCAGTGTTGATTAAGTTGATGCGGTTAATGCATGATTAAGTTGCTGTCGTTTTAAGTTGTTGTAGATGTTATGGTTGTTGTATCATACATAGCATTTGCCTTATTAAGTTGGCCTGGATTGGCAATTTTTATGTTGGAGCTTTGCTCACCCACGTTGGCCTGGTTTGACACAAGTTGAAAGTTGAAGGCTTATGCCTTGTTGAATGCTTCGATAACCTGGCATTATTTTAAATTGGGAGTTTTACTCATATGGATCCACATGCATGTGCATAGTTGAGTCGCATTTCAGTTGAATTTTGAAGTTGTTGCTATTATCACGTCATTGTTGTTACTTTTAGTAAGTTGTTGTTATTATTATGTTTTGTTGTTGTTGCGAAGTAGCTATTATACCATTGTTATTGTTACTGTTACTATTTGTTGCTAAAATTGTGGTTATAACTGCTATCGTTGGTTGTCATTTTAATGGTTCTTTGAAAGTGATGATATTTGTATGAATCGATCTAATTTACTGTTTATCATACACTTGTTTATAGTTGTTGATATCACACCCTTTCTTTTGTTTCGCCATTACCTTTATATTGGTAACGTGCAGGTATCGCAGTCGAAGATTTAGATGTTGTTAGTTCGAGTTGGGTAGTCTCTCTAATACGTAAGACTCGTGGATGAACGCTAGTTGTTTTGGATTTTTTGTTGAATAACCATGTTGATACACGAAAAGTAATTGTTGATTTAAAAAAAAAATTTAAGTTGAAAAGTTGTTATAACCTCCAAGTTGAATAATGTAGTTTTGCTGATTAATTTTAATACTAATAAAGTTAAATTCATGTTGTTTCAGTTCATTCGAAATTATGTGTTACGTATTTGTGGTAGTATGTTGTTGTTAAGTGGAATTGTAAAACTCCAATTGTTTGTTGAAAAGAATTTTATAACTCTGATTTTCTTAATAATTACCGGGATAAAATTGGGGTGTTACAATAGTGGTATCCGAGCAGGTCGGTCTGTCCGTCCAGTGTTGTTTAATGTTGTTTACTTCCTTTGTACGCGACTAGTGTGTGGAACACTATTGGTATTTGTTTCATTTTAGTTTACTGCTTGCAGGAATTAAGTTGAAGCTAAGTGGTGGAGAAGCTTCTCTTATCGGGTGTGTTTGGCTGAGCGATATCATATTAGTATGCTACTGATGGATACAGTGCAAATGTTGGAGGAGCTTTGTTGTTTCTCGAATTTGAAGGTAATAAGAAATTAAGATTTTGGTTGTTTGACAAGTTGGAATGTATTGGAAAAGAATAGTTTCTATGAGATGGAATTTAGTTAGTTGATGTTTAAGTAGGCCATGCGGTTGAAATATTGGGATTGATTTAAAAGTTATAGAAGTTGTTGGAGTTGTTGGGATCTTTGAACCGAGGGTGCAAGTTGGAAAAATAATACGATTAATGTTAGTGACAACGGTTTAATCTCTATTATGGTTGTCGGCTATCTATTGAAAAATTGAGGAACTGATCACCCTTAATCTCTTGTTCATAGTAGATGGAATCGTATTAGAGGGTATAGAATTGTCTTACTATCTTAATGGTGAGTAGATTAATGGATGTCGTATCGATGAGATTGTCAAGACAATGTTGTGGTGAATGTTGAAGGAAGTTCGAGACTAAATTAATAATTAATAATTGTTTAGTTGGTCGAGGTTTGAATGAGCACTACTAATGAAGGTGGATAATCAGAGTTGCGCAATAGAAGCGTGATGTGCCAGAGTGTTGTGGGTTCGTAAAATTTGCGGATTCCATAAAGATGTTATTGTGGTTGTTGGTTGATGGTGAGTTGTGCGCATATTCGTTGAGTTAAGATGTTAAGTTGACTTTATAGTGATTCTATTCCCGTTGTCATGATATTGTTGTTGGTTATCGTAAGTAAGGAATAATACTCCAATAGTATGATGAAGTTGATTTGGTCGGTTGTGTTGATGTCACTATAAGGGTGATACGACTAAATGAATATAGTTGTTGGTGTTTGTTGATAATTGACATGTAAAATGATAGAAATGAAGTTGTATATAGGATTGGTGTTTAGAACGTCGTTAAGGGTGATGGAATGTTGAATATTCTGGTATAAGTGTATTATGGTTGTTGCTACCTTAAAAGTCGTTATGCCACGGTATTAAGAGAGTTGTTGATGAGTTATTAACGATTATGTTGTGAAGATTTCGAATGATTGACATGCGTGTATCGGATTGAAATCATGTTGAGTTGTTACTATGTCGGAAAAGTAGTGATCGAAATGTTGCCAAACGCGACTGAGGATCAGGAAATTAGAAATGAGGTTAAGGATGGTTGAGTCGGATAAATTTCCGAGGACGAAAATATCCTAAGTGGGGGAGAGTTGTAACACCCTAAATTTAATTAATTATTTACTTAAATTATATAAGAAATTATCTATTAAAATTGTCGAAGTTGGAAAAATAATCGGAGTAATTGGATGTGTCGGTATTATTATTTAAGAGGCATATTTGAATTATTAAGCCGGGTTTTAGTCGGATAAATCGAAAGAATAACAATAAGGATGATATTATTGATTTAATTGGAATTATTTGGAGAAGAGCCGAATTATAGGTATTAGTTGATTAGGTGGTTTAATCGGAGAATTACTATTAGAATATTATTTGCAAGTTGGTGTTATTTAATCGATGGATGAGAAAATGTAGAAAATAATATTATAAATAATATTATCATATGGGATCATTATTTAATTAAATTGGACTTAGTGGAGGTGTGAATAATAGATCCAATATATTATTATTATTATTATTTTTATTTTTATTTTAAGTTGAATATATTTATAAGAGATATAAAAGGAGGATTATAATGAGTTTAGTAATATTTTTGGGAAAAGTTGTATGAGGGAGAAAGAAAAGAGGAACAAGGGTTTGAAGGAAATTTTCCGCCGAAAGAGGAATTGTAGAGCCGAAAGCCAAATCGGAACTCGACCGGAAATTAGGAAGAAAACAGAGAGTTTAACTGCTTTTGAATCCAGGTAAGGGTGGGGTTCAATCTCTATAACCGGGTGTATGATGGATCATATGTGGGGTAGATTGTATAAATTGATACTATGAATCGTTTGTCGGGTCTGTAACGTTTTAATGTTATGAAATTGAATCAATTTTGATAAAGGTTGTTCTGTTGTTTATTTGATAAATTGGATGCCTTGTTAACCAATGTTGTGGTTAAGCCATAAATTGGAGATTTTGTGGAAAAAATAAATTATGTTGTTGGATAATCGTTGGTCGATCAGTTGCTGCTGGAAACTGTAAGTATGATGTTTCGTTGAATCATGCTGCTAAGCGTCACAAATTGTTGAGTTAATTGGACAAGGTATATGATAAATGTATGAGACGCGGGCCACCAAGGGGAGGCGGGCGCCCCATAAAGAAGAAACACAATTGCCTTTGAAGAGAGAGGCGGGCCCCACCTGGCCACGGGGCGGACGCCTCAAAGCTCTTCTCTCTCTCTCTCTCTCTCTCTCCTCATGTGTTAGTTTGTGTATTTGTTGGAAAAGAAGGTCACGGCTTAGGGAATAGTTTTGACTTACTGAGATCCTCTTATGTGTATGATGAATCTATATTAGAGCAGTAACAATAAGTAACATAGTATATATAATAAGTGAGCTAGTATGTTAATCCTGTAACAGGTGAAGAACTAATGGCAGATAAATAAATAGCAGAACATTAGTAATACTACTAGCAGGTTGGTATTTAGTAGTAATTAAAAGCTATGGCAAATAAATAAATAGCAGAACATTAGTAATACTACTAGCAGGTTGGTATTTAGCAGTAATTAAAAGCTATGGCACATGATAAAATTAGTAGGATGGAATAATTCTAATAATGCAAAAAAATAACTTCTATTAGTTGGATGCAAATTGATAGAATTAATTGAGTAGGTGGTAATGGTGTAGAAAGCAGAAAACAGTCTAAATTTAGACAGTTGAGCAAAAATTAAGCGGTATTTTGAGTTGCTCGGAATCAGATGTAAATTTACAAGACAGTCCCTGTATACGGGTAGATAATCCTGGTTCACTTGTTTTGCTGAAAAGGTGCTGGATGAATTAAATTGCAGTGTGGTTGATAGTAGCAGTATATGCTAGCAAACTTAGTGGGAACAATGATATCAGTTTATTAAAATTAGTAAGAGTTGGTTAATAATTAGTAGTGATACTGGTGGATTAAAATAGTGTTGAAATTAGTCAAATTAGAAAAATAGGCGGTAAATTTAGTTGTTCAGAATTAACCGAAAATGGTCGGAGTAGTCTTTAATTATTAGTAAGTAATATTGGATTGTTTGTTTTTTCAATACGGTGTCGAATAAGTTGTTTTGCAGGAACATCCATATATGTTGTATTGTCCAATTTAAGGACGAGTTTAAGTTGGAGGCATAATAGCCAACTTTGAAAGTTGTTGTGTTGTTTGAGTTGTAGGTCTACATGACCAGTGTTGATTAAGTTGATGCAGTTAATGCATGATTAAGTTGCTGTCGTTTTAAGTTGTTGTTGATGTTGTGGTCGTTGTATCATACATAGCATTTGCATTATTAAGTTGGACTGGATTGACAATTTTTATGTTGGAGCTATGCTCACCCACGTTGGCCTGGATTGGCACGAGTTGAAATTTGAAGGCTTATGCCTTGTTGAATGCCTCGATAACCTGCCATTAGTTTAAGTTGGGAGTTTTACTTCGATGGATCCACATGCATGTGCATAGTTGAGTCGCATTTGAGTTGCATTTTGATGTTGTTGCTATTATCACGTCATTGTTGTTACTAAGTTGTTACTGTTAGTAAGTTGTTGTTATTATTATGTTTTGTTGTTGTTGTTGCGAAGTAGCTATTATACCATTGTTATCGTTATTGTTACTATTTGTTGCTAAAATTGTTGTTATAACTGCTATTGTTGGTTGTCGTTTTGATGGTTGTTTGAAAGTGGTGATATTTGTAAGAATCGAGCTAATATACTGTTTATCATACACTTGTTTATAGTTGTTGATATCTCACCCTTTCTTTTGTTTCACCGTTACCTTTATACTGGTAACGTGAAGGTATCCCAGTCGAATATTTAGTTGCTGTTAGTTAGAGTTGGGTAGTCGCTCTGATACGTAAGACTCGTGGATGAACGCTAGTTGTTTAGTTTTTTTGGATTTGTTGTTGAATAACCATGTTGATACACGAAACGTAATTGTTGATTTTAAAATGGTTTTAAGTTTAAAAGTTGTTATAACCTCCAAGTTGAATAATGTAGTTCCACTAATTAGTACTAATAAAGTTAAATTCATGTTGTTTCAGTTCATCAGAAATTATGTTTTATGTATCTGTGATAGTATGTTGTTGTTAAGTGGAATTGTAATACTCCAATTGTTTGTTGAAAAGAATTTTATAACTCTGATTTTCTTAATAATTACCAGGGCAGAATTGGGGTGTTACATAATGTCGAAGGTAATGTCACGACACTGATATTTGTTTTAAACACAGCTAACAATACAAAATTGTAAAGTTCATAAAACAATAAAAACACAGTAAAGTTGTTAACCTAGTTCGGTTCCAACCAACCTACACATGGGGGCTTCCATGCAAGGGATGACGTCCACTATCAATATTATTAATTTAGAGCTAAACCTCCATGTTTACACTCCTCACTTAATCCCTACCCAATGACCCTTCTACCTAAACACATATTTTAGATATGAGAACCTCCTCTGACTCCCTAAGTCACACACGACAACAATCAACAATAACAAAACTGAAGATACTCTACAAAGACACACAATCACACTTGCTTCAAAGCTTATGGTGATTGACAAATTACAACTCAAAATTGCAGTTTCACATGTCAGGACATGTGATGTGACATCTTCTACTTCAGTATTTTTCATCGCATTTTTTGAGTAGAATGTTTTACCAAAATTGCTGCCAATCAATATAATCAACAAATGACCCTTTTGGCAAATTTTGGCTAAAACATTACTTGGGGTACAAGCCATACAAAACTTACAACATCACAATTAACATAGGTAGTTAAGCACATATAACAGAGAAACATAGTAAAATTAGCATCACATACATAACAAAGATATAGAAGCAGGTAAACAAATAGATGCTCAAACATCAGTTTGAACATTCACAGATGCAATAGTTTACTCCCTCTGCACACAACACATATAGATGCACAATTGACAAATTCTTTCTCCCCGTGCATAGTATATTTTTCACTTGTGGAAACAAACATCACCATTAGAGACACACATGAAGCACACACATATGAACAAATAACATATAGCAGCAACTCCACCATTAGTACAATTGTCACATCAGCTGTCAGCACAGTCATGACATCAACTACTCAAACAAAAATTGAATCACACATACACATAATAACATTATCGTTTACATCTGTAATCATTCACAACTGCTCCGCCTTAATACTATCATACAATCAACATTTCATACTCACCCACTATCCCCTTTTTAGCCATAATTATCCAAACTACTAATAAACTCATGGAGAATGACAGAAAGTAAATACTAGAATTAACTACAAGGTACCGATGTCTAGAGTTAATTACAACCCACAAGAAGTTTTAAGCACTTAAGTGCCAAAAGTTACATAAAATATTAATAACAATACATTGTAAGCACAATTAAAAAATGTCCATGCACCATCAATTATCTACAGAACTTGCAGACTCTCCACTTCCTCCAATTCCTTCATTTCCTGAGACATCTGCAGAAGAGCGTTGAGTGGCTAAGTTGCTTACTTCTTCTTGTACCTCTTGTGAAGCACTTGCAACAAAATTCCTTTTCAGAGCTAGGATGTTCTCTTCAAATTTCAGCTTCCTTGCTGAGCTTATTCGTATGACCTCATCTAATTCTCTGCAAGCTTCATTCAATTCAACAATTAAATCTCCCTTACTTGCAGTTTTCTTTTCAGCACCTGCAGATGTTGAGACAATGTCTGGGACATTTGATCCTACATATAATTTATTATGAAGGGACAATGGTGTTGCTCTTTTTCATTCAGCATCAAGGGTGGACAGAATTCCAGGATGTTGATGAAGGATTATGCCACATACGATAGTTGGGAAAGCAATGGGAAGCTTTGAGGCACATGTATCAACATGTTTTATAGTCTGATTAAAAATGTAAGTACCATAATCAAATGGTATGTTCATTCCTACAACATAAATAAATTTGCCCAATCCTATTGAGATTGTTGAAGTTTGGTTTGTTGATACCCAGTTGGCTGCTTCAATTCTATGCAGGATTGCATACTTCACACTTAACTTTCCAGCAGATAGTTTCCCCTTCATAGGCCAAGTGCTGACTTGGTTGGCAGTGATAGTCTTGCATATTTGGTCATCAGTGACTTCAAGCTCACATTCTTCCTTCTCACTTCTTCCAAGATATTTATTGATGATGGCAGGTGAGAATTCAACAAATTTCCTCTAACAAATACCTTTTGAAACTAATTGCTTCTCTTATCATCACAGTCTTCTAGGATTTTAACTATGATTTTCTTGACTAGGATTTCATATAATTTTGGCAGCTTTTTCATTGTTTTCATCAACCCAGCATCAAAGATTAGGTTGATAACTTCCTTGCATGCCAAGGCTTCTTTTCCCAGTTCTCTCTCCTATGCTAGCCTCCTCTGGTAGATGTATTTCCATCTTGCAGCAAGCTTGATTGAACAAAATGATATCTTGATGGTGGGAGCATCAGGTACATTATTAGTGGACCTCAGAACTATGGACTTCTTTCCAGGTGTGATGTCTGGGACATCATCTTCAACATCATAATCAAAATCAGATTCAGATCTGATATTTTTTTGTTAAATGATGGAGTAGCTTTGCTCCATGCTTTTGGAGGTCCATACATAGCCTTCTTCTTGACAGGTTTGGATGGAGTGTTTGAAGCAACAACCTTCCCCTTTATTGATTTAATCTCTGAGCAATCCCATGGTTTGCATTTATGATCAGCTCATTGTCAGACAAAGTGTCTACATCTACAATTGCTTCAGCCTCATTGTCTTCAGTCCTTTTCCAGTTGAATCAGCCTGTTTATATTTAGGGGCTCTTTTCAAGGATGATGTTTCAACTTCAGTAGTGACTTCATCGAGAACAGTTTCTTTTTCAAGATTTTCTTTAGGGGTTTCTACTTCCCTAATGGATGATTCAGTAGGCTGTTTTGGAGCAACCTCACCAGGAATTTGGGCAAGAAGGATGGTGATCCCTTGAATAGGTAAACCCACACTTAGGGTGTTATCAACTAACCTCCTTATGACCCTGTCAACATTTACTGCATCTTGATCAGTTTCAACATCAATAGGTTCAGAATCATTACCTCCAATAGGAACAATAGTTTCTCTTGGACATCTTGCATGGCGGGAGCGAAGCTATTTAGCTCTTGCATCCGAGCATGGAATCATTTATAGGGGAAAATGTATAAGGTTTCTTGAGTTGATACCTTTTTGTTGATTTTTCTTGGTCCTGATGTGGTATATTGAGACATCTTGATGGTGGAGTGCTGAAGGTTGAGTATTTGGAGGTTGAAGGTGTAGATATTGTCGTTTTTAGGACGTGTATAGCGTGTGGGAAAACTTTGAGATGTTCGAACTCAGTGTGGATCTTTTATATGTTGCGCTTCATGTCTCAATATAGTTAAGTCATATTTTGAAAATTCAAGCCCCTTAATGACGTTCCCACATGCTTTTAATTGCTATAATTTATTTAGCAAACACACCTCTTGCTCTCTCCTTGAAATTTAAAACACATTCCATCCTCTTGAATGATAGTTAACCAACTTCATTTCAGAAAATTTTTGGGCCAGATTCATAGTTCTTCTTTCAACATACTGATCATTTACTCTAGAAGAATTATCTGATTCATGACATCACTTGGGACATTGTGATCAGTTGACCTCAAATTCTCCTTTTCCTTCTGGAAACTCCTAACATCAACTTGTTTGACCTTCACATAAGTGATTTGGTTTGCATCTAGAGGGACCCATAAATAACAGTTATCCTTGTTTCTTATGCCCCTCATAGTAACTTCACCTTTCTTGTTTGTTATGGTACATTCATATTTTGTGAATTTCACATTAAATCCTTGATCGCATGGTTGACTTATGCTAATTTGGTTGGAATTTAACCCTTTGACAAATAATACACCTTCAATGTTAGGAAATTTTGTGTTGTGTATCTTCCCTGTTCACTTGATTGCACCCTTCATTCCATCTCCAAAGTTGACATAACCAGTCGGATGATTTGGAAAATTGACCAGTAAGTTATGGTCTCCTGTCATATGCCTCGAGCATCCACCGTCAAAATATCTTTCTTCTGTGGTCTTTACTTTTGGTGACGTGTGAGCCACGAAACATGAGATATTAGCTTTAGAATCCACTATTTCTTTGGGCTGGCTTGAGTCACATTTGATTGGTGCGTAGGGTTGGGGTAACCATACAACTTGAAACAAAATTTCTTTATTTGACCATGTCTTCCACAATAATGACATCTCCAATGCTGAGGTCTTCTATTAGGCTATTTGTAGTTGTTTCTTCTGTGATGTTGAAACATTTGATTCGACATCTTTGATTCATCCTGTATTTAACCAGGTTCTGTAGAAGACTAATTTGTAGCATTCTATCCTAGACCACTCATTTTTCCTGCTACTCTTCCAGATTGGAGTATCTTATTCAGTGTCTTAGATCCACTATTTAGCATCTTGACAAATTTGGACATTTTGTTAATGTCAGACTTCAGCATAGTTACTTCACTTTCTAGCTTCTGAATAATCTTTATATGCTCATTCTTTATGTCCTGCAGTTGTATTATGAGCGTATTCTGCTTCTCATTCTCCTAGCATTCTTCAACACTTTTGATGCATAGTTCCTTGTATGTAGCAGCTAGTTTTTCAAATTTCAATTCAATTAGAAATATATGTGTCAGTTAGAGCTGTTACTTATTTGGCTGATTCATCTTCCACCTCATTTTAAAAATCCTCATCTGACCAGAGCACATTCAGTCTTTTTCTTTGTCTTTTAAGGAAAGTTGGATTTTCATATTTGATGTGACCAAAGCCTTCGCATTCATAGCACCTTAGCTCTCTGCCTTGAGTAGGTCTTTCTTCAGATTTTGTTTTCTCCCCTAAGTTATTTATTTTGCAGATGTCGTATGGGATGCTCCGAAAATTTTGTCTTGAGATTCCCTCCATCCTTTTCAATACTCTGTTAAATTATCTTCCAAGAAGAACTATGGTGTTTGACAATCCTTCCTTAGTGTCCAGATCAAATTCCTCACCTTTTTCCTTAGTGCTGGACTTGAACCTTATGATTTTAGGCTTTTTGTTAGACCTCTCATTAATAGCATACTCAAATGTTTGGAGAGAACCAACGAGTTCATCCTCTTTCATGTTGTTGATTTCTTGAGCTTCTTCAATGGCTGTCACTTTCATATCAAATCTCTTAGGTAGATATCTGAGCATCTTCCTTACTAGTTTTTCTTCTTCTATCTTTTCACCCAAGGCACTACATGCATTGGATACCTCAAGAATGTTCATGTGAAATTCTTGAATGCTCTCTTCTTTCATCCTTAGGTTTTCAAATTTAGTAGTGAGCAGTTTTAGCCTTTACATCTTAACTATGGAGGTGCCTTTATGAGTAGTTCTAAAAATCTCCCAAGCATCCATGGCCACTTCACATGTATTGATCAGTCTGAGGATGTTTCTGTCAACTCCATTGAATATAGCATTTAAGGCCTTTGAATTGGAAAGAGCTAGTTCATCATCATCCTTTAACCAGTTTTCTTCAAGCTTCAACTCAACAGTAGGTTGCTTATCAGCTCCAATAATGACAGGATGTGTCCAACATTTCGAATAGCTCTACAAGTCCTGTTGTCCAAGGAATTTATGTATGCTGCCATACGAGGATTCCACAAGTCATAGTTAGAAACATCTACACACATGTTACCGTAAAGTATCTTCCCTATATCTCACCCTGAGACAGAGCAGGATACCTGCTCTAATACCGATTGAAATTCTGGTACCAGATATGAGATGTCAAAGGTAATGTCACGACACTGATATTTGTTTTAAACACAAATAACAATACAAAATTGTAAAAAGCATAAAACAATAAAAACACAGTAGAGTTGATAACCTAGTTTGGTTCCAACCAACCTACGCCTGGGGGCTTCCAGACCAGGGATGAAGTCCACTATCAGCAGTATTAATTTAGAGCTAAATTTGCCTGTTTACACTCTTCATTCAATCCTTACCCAATAACCCTTCTACCTAAGACACCTATCTTAGATATGAGAACCTCCACTCACTCCCTAAGTCACACGCGGTGACAATCAACAATAAGAAAACCGAAGACACTCTTCAAAGACACATAATCACACTTGCTTCAAACCATATGGTGATTGACAAATTACAACTCAACAAACGTACTACTCAAGTATCAACTAATACAATAGAGTCTCACAATAAAACTATGAACAACGAAAACCATGAACAACCAACAATTAAAATACTAAGTTTCTAAATCCAGAACGACCAAACACCAAAACAAGGTTTGCAACCTTTAAATATAGTAACTGCAACTAGGGTTGTTTTACTCAAAGGTCTTCAACGCTTCCACCCTTTTCTCCATGAAAGCATAACATAAGATATCCAAGTATATTGATGAAGATGTTCTCAAGCTTCCTTAATCGAAGCATACAAAAAAAAACAAACTGACTTCCTAAAAATTATGAACCTAAACCAATTCTGTCAGTTTCACATGTCAGGATATCTGCTGTGACATCTGCTACTTTTGTATTTTTCATGGCATTTTTCAAGCAGAATGTATTACCAAAGTTGTTGCCAACTAATAGAACTAACACCCTGCAAGCTAGAAAAAATCCAGACAAACAGGTATATATATATATATATACAACGAACAACATATATACACGAACAAACAAAGATAGGCTCAACCCACTTAGAGAAAGTTTCTTCCCTAGTGAACTCGCCACCATGCCTTTATTTTATCCAAAGGGCTAGGAAAAATAGAGACTAAAATAGACGTCAAGGTACAAGGTTGGTTATGAAATAGGAAAGTTTTAGGAACCCTTAACATCTACGGTACTCCGTAGGAACCTCTTGGAAATTTTATGTATATGGCTATAAAATATATGTACAAATAAGATGGTGGAGATTAGAAAAGAAGTATTTTTTACAATTTCAGATTTGATAGAACTTCCAATGAGCTTTAGGCCTACATATCAACAATGTGCAATTTTGAAATCAAAACCCATGTAGTTCGGGTAAAAAATACCGAAATTTGTTTGTAGGTTAATTTTTAAGAAGAATAAATACGTCTTCATATCCGAGTGGTAAACATACTTACTACCCACAATTATGAGAAAAGAGAATTTCATCAACTCAAAATGGAGGATAGAGCTCGGATTTTCATCAACAAGCATCACTCAACACCAAGTGGGAAATCTCTCACTTCACTATATATTATAGAAGTATAGTAGTTCGCATCACTACAAGAATCGAAAAGAGTCTAATCTTTTGAGATAATGTTTTAAAGTAGAAAAGCCAAAATGGATAAAAAGATAAAGTGAGGTTAATGATATTTAATCTTGTAAAAGATGTAAAAGTATTATTAAATGTGTTAATGGTTTATTAAGAAGAAGATTTTAAAAACAAGAAGCTTTCCGAGTTATTGTAAAAGCGGTTTGCGTTAGAAAACAAGAAGCTTTTTCAAAACAGGGGGAAGATTTTAAAATTAAAGAAGATAAGAGGATATGAATGGACTATCCCAGCTACGAAAAGTAAAAGTTAAGGGTAAAAGAAACATCTAACCGGGTAAGAAACTAGTACCTCATATCAAGAAGCCAATACAATATTCCCATCCTTCGGATTAAAATAAACCAACATAGTAAACGGAAAAAAATACCCAAGTCTCGGATACACTAATGCCTCAGATAAAATCATGTCTTCACAAAAATTGGACAGATTAACAGTTGTGTTTAGAGGAATCCCACTCATAACCGAGCATAAACAAAACAACCTATACACAGAAAAAATAACAACCCTATCCAGAAAAAATAACAACAGAGTCACAAAGTCTCCGAGCTGAGGTTAAGGTCTCAATCCTAAGTCCAAGAATCAATATCCAATCATAGAAATAGTAACCGAGTCCAAGTCAACAAATTTTTATGGCTTTATTTCTTTATTAATGTTTTGAGCAACAATCAAAGTAAGTAGTCCAAGTGGACAAAGAGAAAATGGCAAAAACATAAACATGAAAATGGATGGTAAACTTAAAATAAAGCGATAAAGAAGCATGAAAAACAAAGCTGGACGTTAAATGATAATAATTATTGATTAGGTTTTAGTGGGTTTATATGATGGATCAATAATGATTTGAATGTTGAGCCTAAGTCAAAGATTATGAGGACTCATCAGAAGATCGATATAACCAATACCTCTGCACGATGAACCAACAATTTTAATGGCTATGACTTAAAATTTAATCATTCTTGGGCTTTCAAGTCCAATGCTTGGGCCATAAAGAATCAATCATACAAAGAAAATAAAGGCATATGATTTGCGAAGATTTGAGCCTTAAGCCTAGGACGAAGGTTATGAGGACTCATTAGAAGATTGATAGAATTAAAACCTCTATACGATGAATCGATAATTTTACCGGCCGTAGCTCAACACTTAATCATACTTGGAAAATTATAAGCATAAAAGTGTGGGCCACGAAAAACCATTTTCCGATTTGAGAGACAAAATGTAGAACTATATGAAGCAATCACTGAGTAGCTTATATAGAAGTTACCCTACAACGAGGCTGATCAATAGCAATATTTTTACCATACATGTAAGAGAAATTATATGTAGATGTTGTCATACCCCAAAATTTTCCCTCCATCATCTCAAGACATTTCATACATCCATACTCAAGAACTCTTCAAGGGTTGATCAGACAAACCCTCTCCTAGACAATCAACCCAAACTAGGGTTTGACAATTCTCAGATCAAGATGGACTTCCAACATCTCCAATGGTCTTCATGCCTCCTCATATGCTTCAAAGATTCTCCATGTCAAGTTGCAAGCCTCACAAGTCAAGTTTCCTCAGACAATTGCTCAGATGGTTGAAAATCAGTTGTATTGGACAAAAAGTCAATTGTGGTCAACATACAGTCAAACTTCATGATTTTTGGTCAACATCCTCATTTTGAAGTTACATTCATCATTTGATCAGGGGTTGATCATGATTCATCAAGAAAATTCAAGATTTGCCCAAAAGTCAAACTTTCTAAATTAGGGTTTCTTAGTGAAAAGTCAACCAAACTTTGACTGAGCATAACTTCTTCATACTTTCTCAGAAATTTTTCCACCACCTCTTGTTTTGAAGGAAATTCAATTCTTTACAACTTCATGTCTCACAAGAATGTTCAAAAAATGCTTCATTTGAGAGGTAATTTGTGGGTTAATTTCATGAAGATCTGATGGAGCGGTGAGGTCAATGTCTATATCTATGTTTCCTAGAGTTTGTGGTTTAAGAGGAACCGAATTTTGAGTGGGGAGTGTATCAGATGTTACTATATTTATAGAATCTATAATATAGATGGTGTCAAAATATTTACCTGAGGTCTTCTTCTTCTAAGATTTTTGGGGTCTTATAGAAGTACCCTCTGCTTCTTCTCTTCTTCTCTTCTTTCTCTTGACATTTAGGCTTGGTGTATTTCTACCTTGAAGCCATGCTAGATCAATTGGAATTCCATTCCTTTTGCAAATTTTAATGAATTTCCGAATGTATTCAGGATGATCATCAGAGTTGAACAAAGGAAAATATTTTAGAGGAATTCTCCTTTTAGTGACAGGTCCCCAGACGTAGGGATTAGGTTCAACCAAAAGTCTGTCAATGATCTTCCTTTTCAGCAGGTCTTTTCCAGTCAGAGCTTTACCACAGACGCGGTCCAATTCTCCAAGTAAATTGGCATCCTTTAAATGACCTATCAGACCATTCTCTGTCAGAATATTTGATATCAATCTTGCCAGAGGTATCCAATTCCTTTTGGACTTAGGACGTTTGCTTCTTTCTTCTTCCCTGGTCTCCTTAACATGTGTCCACAGATGATTGAAGATAAGATAAGGAAATCAATGTTGACATTTGTTCCAAGATAGAACATAAAATATTGTTGATCTAGATTAATGTAGTAAGGAGAACTGGTTTCCTTCCTATGATGAATACAACTGTGAATAATCTTTGCCCAAATCTTGTATTGATTCTTCAAATATTTAATCTTGTTTGAGGCAGTACCATAGGTAAAGATTTCAGCATATACTCCAGACATATCAAATCTTCCTTCAAGAACACCTGTGACTCCTTCTAATTCAAAACCTATCAATCTTCTGATGAGGTTTTCAGTAATGGAGATTTTCTAGCCCATAACAAACGACAAAATTACCTTAGGGGTGGCAATGATGTGGATCCAAAATTCTTTAACAAGGTGTGGGAACACAGGCCCAACCAGACGGTCGAAGAACTTGCTCCAACCTTTAAACTCCACCGTTGGAAACAAATCAAACCCATTGTCTCTTAGGTTTTCCAGATCAATCATGAGTTCACTTACAACTTCCAAACTATCAACCAGAATCAGCGTTGTTCTTTCTAGAGTTATGTACTTCATGAATTGTTGAGAGTTGTTTGTAACAGGGGTGTCTGGGTGAGAGGATGAAAATTAAGCCATTTTTGAATGTTTAGGGTTATTGAAAAGAGAGAAGAGAACGCATAAATGCATAAACTTTTCGAATGGATGAGAGTGAAAAGTGAAAAAGAATTTTTGAAGATGTATTTTTAGAGAAACTGTATGCAATTTAAAATATAATTTTTGAAATAAAAAATAATTTTTGAAAAACTAATCATCGCAAACATTTAATAGAGTCTGACATTGAGGCATTGCGTGAGATTTTGAAAATATTTGAAGAGTTACCTAGGAACGGCGTCTCAATAGCTTTCAAGCATGCGTGACCTTTCAGAATTTGAACGCGGGTTCAACTTATAGGGTTAGCACATTGCAGTTGTTTTATGTAATGAACTTCTAAACCATATTTGTATTGAAACATTAGAAAACATTTCAGAACTTTATATATGGTTTCTGATTTAAATTTTCTTCTAACTTCTAAAGAGTTGTTAACCAGAACATTCATTTAAGAACAGAACTTATGACAATATTAATTAAACATAATTTCATTCGGGAAAAACTCCATATTGATATTCTTCAGAATGAATATAAATCTATCTTTAGAAAGAGGTTTAGTAAAGATATCATCCCATTGAAGGTCCTGGTCTACAAAGTTTAAGCTTAAGATTCCTTTCTGAATATAGTCCCTTATGAAATGATGTTTAATTTCTAAGTGTTTTTCCTTAGAATGTAAAATAATATTTTTTGAATGAAAAATAGAAGAAGTATTATTACAGAAGATAGGAATGTTACTCTCATAGAGATGATAATCTTCTAGTTGACTTTTCATCCAGAGCATCTGAGTGCTATAACCTGCAGCAGCTTTATATTCTGCTTCTGATGTTGATAGTTCAATTGTAGCTTGCTTTTTATTGTACCATGAGATTAGGTTTTCACCCAGAAACTGACAGCTTCCAGAGGTGCTTTTACGTTCTACTCTATCTTCGGCAAAATTAACATCACAATAACCTACTAAGTTAAAAAATTTGGATCTTCTGTAAAACAGTCCAACATTAGTAGTACCTTTCAGATACCTCAGAATTTGCTTAACAACTGTTAAGTGAGATTCTCTAGGATCTGATTGGAATCTTGCACGTAAACAAACATTGAATAATATATCTGGTCTAGATGCAGTCAGGTAAAGAATAGATCCAATCATACCTCTATAGAGTTTCTGATCTACTTTCTTACTTACCTCATATTTTCACATAATGCATGTAGATGCATTGGTATCTTCGCTTATTTTACTTTCTAATAGCTGGAATTTCATCAGAAGTTCTCTAACATACTTTGTTTGATGTATGTAAGTGCCTTTTGGAGCCTGCATAGACTTAGAAAATTATTTTCCAAGAGAGACATTAGAGGTTCCAAAAATTATATCGTCTACATATATTTGACAAATTAAAATATCATTCTTAAATGATTTTCGAAATAAAGTTGTGTCCACTTTCCATCTGGTAAAATTCTTTTCTAAAAGAAAGTTACTCAAGCGTTCATACCAAGTTCTAGGAGCTTGTTTCAAACCGTCTAAGGACTTTTTCGGTTTAAAAACATGTTAGGAGATTTTGAATCTTCAAAACCAGGAGGTTGAAAGACATAAACTTCTTCATTTATGTAACCATTTAAAAATGCACTCTTAACATCCATTTGGTATAAAGTGATGTTATTTTGAACAACAAAATAAATTAGTAATCTAATAGATTCTAACCTAGCCACTGGGGCAAAGGTTTCATTATAATCAATACCTTCTTGTTGACTATAATCTTGTGCAACCAGTCGTGCCTTGTTTCTGACAACTTCTCCTTGCTCATTCAGCTTGTTTTTTAATACACATTTTGTTCCAATGATATTGAATCCTTGAGATCTTGGAATTAGACTGCACACATACTTTCTGGTAAATTGATTAAGTTCTTCTTGCATAGTTAAATCCAATCATTGTCTTGAAGAGCTTCATCTATTGAGGTTGGTTGAATTAGAGAAACCAATCCAAACAGTGGTTCTTCATTGCTTTTGAGAGAAGAACTTGTTCTGATGGGATCATCTTTCTTTCTTTCTAATAATCATATCTTCTGGATGCGCCTATGTGATTCTAGGAAAAAATTTATGTGAGGGTTCCTCAAAAATTCTTAAGTTGTCCAGAGCATTTCCACCATTAGGATCTTCTGAGTTGTCCTTTGCTTCTGACTCTTCAGAGTTTATTAGTTGAACTTCTGTACATGAAGAATTTTCAATCTGCTTTGGCTTTTGATGGGCAAGCTTATCATAAAATCTAACTTTGATTGATTCTTCAACAATCAGAGTTTCTATATTGTATACTCTATAGCCTTTTGAGCATTTAGAATATCCAAGTAGAATACACTTTTGTGCCTTAGAATCAGACTTGTTCAGATGATCTTTTGTATTCAGAATATAGCAAGTACATCCAAAAGGATGGAAATATGAAATGTTGGGTGTTTTGTTCCTCCACAACTCATAAGGAGTCTTTTCAAGAATAGGTCTTATAGATATTTTATTCTGAATATAGCATGCTGTGTTAACTACTTCTGCCCGAAAGTGTTTAATCATATTAGTTTCGTTAATCATGGTTCTAGCCATTTATTTCAATGTTCAATTCTTTCGTTCTACAACTCCATTTTGTTGGGGAGTTCTAGGACAATAAAAATCCTGAGAAATGCCATTTTCTTTAAAAACATATTCAAAAAATTAGTTTTCAAATTCTCCTCCATGATCACTTCTAACCTTTATGATCCTAAACTATTTTTCATTTTGAACTTGGTTATAGAAGTTAAAGAATACAGAATGTGACTCTTCCTTGTGTTTTAAGAACTTAACCCATGTCCATCTGTTGTAGTCATCATCTATGACCAATCCATACTGCTTGCCTCTAATGGATGCTATTTTCAGTGGTCCAAATAGATCAATGTGTAGAAGTTATAATGGCCTAGAGGAAGAAAAAACATTTTTTTTATTTAAAAGAGGGTTTTAAAAATTTTCCTTTCTGACATGCTTCACAAAGAGATTCTGAGTTGAACTTCACATTAGGAAGTCCTCTGACCAAATTGAGTTTTTTAATTGAGATATTCTTCTCATGCTAACATGTCCCAATCTTCTGTTCTAGACCCATTGCTTATCATTAACAAACAAAATGCATTTTACATTTTGAGTTTTAAGGTCAGACAAATCAATTTTGTAGATGTCGTTCTTCCTCTTGCTAGTAAAGAGAATTGTCCCATCTTTTTGACTAATAGCTCTACAGGAATTTTGATTAAATACTATGTCATAACCATTGTATCTTAATTGACTTATGGACAACAAGTTATGTGCTAATCCTTCTACTAAAAGAACATTAGATATAGAAGGGAGGTTATCATTCGCAGTGGTTCTAGAACTAATAATTTTTACTTTCTAGTTACCTCAAAATTTTACATCTCCTCCAGATTTAAGTTCTAGGCTTTGGAACATTGACTTTCTCCCTATCATGTGTCGTGAGCATCCAGAGTCCAGGTACCATGAATGGTGTTTCAACTTTGCTGTTAAGGACATCTGCAACATATATTATTTTCTCCTTGGGTACCCATATCTTTTTGGGTCCTTTTTGGTTAGAGCTTCTAAAGTTCTGTTTGGACTTTGGTTTAGCATGAAAATTTTCAGAGTAAGATGTATATTTGATATCATGTGTCTGACCAAAACTAAATTGTTTGTGCATTGGTTTATATGTGATAACCATTTCAACAACAAGTTTAGGTTGATATGTTTCTTTCCCTTTGGGAGTTTCATATCCAATTCCTCTTCTGTTGTTTCCACTAACACCATAGATGATTGAAGCCATTTTCCTTCTATCTATGCTTTTAGCAAGAAATTAATGAAAACTAGAGTCATGTTCTTTAAGAATTTCTTTCGAACTCGAAGCAGTATCTGAACTAGAAGCATTTTGAATAATTTGAGATTCCGCTTTGAGTTTAACATTATTTTCTTTTATTTCAGAGTTTTCTGCTTTAAGTTGCTCAATTTCAGATGCAAGACTCTTTTTAAGTATCTTGTATTTGATTTTGAGTTGACTGTGGTTTTCAACAAGTTTTGAAAAACTATCTACAAGTTCAGCTCTAGTAAATTCAGAGAATACCTCTTCAAATTCTAATTCAGAGCTAGAGTCATCTATTGTGGTAGCCATGAAGGCTAAGTTAGCGTGTTCATATTCTGAGTTAGATTCAACTTCAAAGGATTCTGAATCATCCTAGGTGGCCATCATACCTTTCTTCCTTCCAAAATTCTTTTTTGGCCTTTCTCTTTGCTAGACTTCTTATGTCCAGAAGGTTCTGCTTTATCTTCGAATCTCTTGTAGTTTCTGAACTTCTTTTGTCCACTTAGTGCACTGATAAGTTCTTCTAGAGATACATTGTTCAAATATTTTGAGATTTTGAATGCAGTAACCATTGGTTCCCATCTTCTGGATAAAATTATGATGATCTTCTTGATATGGTCTGCTTTGGTGTATCCTTTGTTCAAAACTCTCATACCAGCAGTTAAAGTTTGAAATCTTGAGAACATTGTTTCAATGAACTAATTTTCTTCCATTATGACGGCTTCGTACTTCTAGATGAGAGGCAGAGCTTTTGTCTTTATTACTTGAGCAGTTCCTTCATGAGTCATTTTGAGAGACTCAAAAATGTCATGTGCAGTATCTCTGTTGGTGATTTTCTCATACTCTATTTTTGAGATAGCATTTTGCAGGATATATCTAGCTTTGTGGTGATTTTTAAAATCTGTATTATGTTGCTTATCCATGCTCTTTCTATCAATCTTATTTCCTTCTTTGTCTATCGGGTGTATGTAGCCATCTAATACCATATACCATAAGTCAACATCATAAACTAAAAAGAAACTTTCTAGTCTATCTTTCCAGTAGTCAAAATTATCTCTATCAAGCATAGGCAGTTTTTATGTTGTTGTTGTTGTTGTTGATGTTCTGATCAGTTGCCATAGTGTTTTCCTTCTGGTTCTTTTTTTGACATGGTTAAGTGTGTTTGTTATACCCCAAAATTTCCCCTCCTATTTCTCTAGTCAATCCACATTTCCATATTCAAGAGATCCTCAAAGGTTGACCAGATGAACCCTCTCCTAAGCAATCAACCCATAAATAGGTTTTTGATTCTCTCAAATCAAGGATGATTTCCATTGCCTCAAGTAATCATCATACCTCCTCATATGTCTCAAGGTATCACCATGTCAAGTTTCAAACCTCACAGCTCATGTTTTCTCAATTAATTTCTCGGATGGTTAAAAATCAGTTGTATTGGACAAAAAGTCAAATATGGTCAACATACAGTCAAACTTCATCATTTTTTGTCAACATCAAGATTTTGAAGTCACATCCATCATTTGATCAAGGTTTGATCATGATTCATCGAGAAAACTCAAGATTTGATCAAAAGTCAAAGTTTCTAAACTAGGGTTTCTTGATAAAAAGTCAACAGAATTTTTGACTAGCTAAAACTTTCACATAATTTATCAGAAATTTTTCCGCCAAAGCATTTTGAATAGAATTCAATTTTCTACAACTTTGTGTCTCACAAGCTATGGCCAAAAATGCTTCATTTGAGAGTTATGGATCAAGACATTATAGGTCTTTCTAAAAGTCAACAAAAAGTCATCTTTTTCAAAAGAAGTGTACATGAGCATGGATACTTCAATGAAGATGAAACCAAAAGGAGTGTTTAGAGGACATCTTAGTCTTTCTTAAAATTCCAAGAACATTTAAAAATGTTGAAAATTTAGCAAGATACAATTTGTACAAATTTGGGAAATTTGAAAAACTGCATGAAGTGAAATACTAAGCAAATTCAAATTTTTTCCAAATGGGCCCAGGTTTTTCTGATTCAAACTTATTCCCAAGATGTTACATGACCTCTAAGTCTATCTAAACGCCCCAACATCAGTTATTTAATTTATTGTTGAATTATTTCATTAAAATTCAATTTTAAATAAAATAAAATACAAAAACAAAAGCATGGTGTGTGGGGCTTATTATTTGTATGACTTGAGGTCCAAGATAGCTCATACAACCTGGCAAAAATGCCTGGAAAGCATTAGAGGAAGATTGAGCAAGGAAAAGAAAGATTTGATTCAAAAACTTCAATCAAATATCTTCCATTGAATGCAATATATTTTTCACTTAATTCTTGACCTAATCTCTTGCCCTATATATACACAAGATATTCAGACCAAAAGAACACGAGATTTTGCAGCCAAGAGACTAAAGTTTGTGTTTAAAAATATTTAAGCAAACTTGCACTTTCGAAACCTTGGTTGCAGTCTCTTTCAAAGGATTCCAAGAATTCTATCGTGCTCCTGAGGTATAGTAGGGTCATAATGGATCATTATCCGTGGCCAAAGCACTATGAATTGTACCATGCATGAACTAAGTTTTACATCTTTTTATGTCAATCATATTCTTCATTTTATTGTGTTTTAATTGAAACTAACTATACTATTCGTTCCCTGAGGTTCATTAGAGCAGATTAGAGCCATCGTTTGCAAGCTTTGATGGTTAAAACACAAAATGCCATTGTTAGGCTTCACGACTGTGAAGCTTCGAAACTCAATTCACAGCCACTTTCTGGCTAACCGGAGAAGACGAACAAAGCTAGCTTCAACGTCTCTAAATTTCTTTAACTCCGGTGACCTAGGCGTGGTACGTTATGATTGGTCCATTCAAACTTCTTGTTCCCACCTGCGCGCGGTTTTAATTAAAGTTGATTTCTGAAAGTTTTTTTCAATTATATATTTATGTTTTCAGTTATATTGATGGATGTATAGCCGCCCAAGTGGTAGAACGCGCGCACTTAGTCCTCTATGTCTCTCAGGTCATGGGTTCGAGCCTGCTCTTTTGCAATTTTTCAAAATTTATGAATTTTACAGGTTTTAACACATACATACAAATGGAGGCGCGCATATCACCACAAACACATGGTGTAGTGGCCATGTTTTGCACTATTTTTGGCACTGATACCTTTCTTTTTTCTTTTTCTTTTCAATTTTAATTTCTTTCAAAATTAATTTAACTATTTTTTAAAATCCCAAAAATAATTAATTTCAGAAATAGGTTAATAAAAATTTTAATTAATTTTTGACATAAAAATATATAATTTTTCTTATGATTTAAATTAGTTTTTCATAATTAATTGTTAATTAACTTAGAATTAGGTTTTTATTAATTAAAGTCGATTTCAATATATCCAAAAATATTTTTCTTTAACAATTAGGGTTTATATCTTCTTTTCATTTATTAAGACATTTTTCTTTTATTTATTTTGCATTTAAATATTAGAAATCAATGTATAGGGCGCAAGGATATTTTTGTAATAGTTGTTGTACCCCATTTTTTGCCCCTAAGATTCTCTGATACTTCATACAATTGCATTGCACAAAGATCACAAGTTGGTTCTCTCTCTCTCTCTCATCTCTAGGGTTTGCCTTTGGGAGATCACTAAGCACCTTGAAGAGATGACTATTGTTTGTGTGTGATGATTGATATTTTAATTAACCATGATGTGTATCCCTTGCTCTCTAAAATTTGTAGGTGAATGGTGCATAAGTTCCTCAATGAGTTGGTAGAATTCATGTGTTTATTTCCATGCCTTCTCTCATCATTTCTCAAGATTTTGAGAGTGTTATATCTCATTTCATACTCCTCTTATCATCAATCATGCTCTCTTATCTTGAATATATACTCCATGCTCGAAAGAGATCATCAACTTCAAGAATTCCTTCATCCCATGGCCATCTCTCTTGAAATTAGGGTTTTGGACTTCTGAGGACCACATATTGATGTGTGTGTGAAGTTTGTGGATAAATTCAAGATCATTTTATTTTTAAAGGACTTATAATATTTATATGCTTTGATTCAAGAAGTTTAAGTGATGAGATAATTGTTTTGAAGAGCTATGATTGCCCACTCTCTAGATTGATACTTCATTTATCTTATATGACTTCAAAGGATCATATCTTGGTCATCCCTTGCCTCTTTGAGGTCATTTTTCTTTCACAATGAACCTAATGATGTTTACAACAACTTAGTTACATTGGTGAGAAAAGAAAATGCTTGGAAGTTTTCCTATGAGGTCAAACGATTACAAGTCCTTGATGAATTCCTCAACTTTTGGTCAATCAACTTCAAATGAACATATCTTGATCATCATTTATCATTTTGAGGTTATTCTTTTTGCACAACAATCTTGAAGATGTGAACTTTACCTTCTTATAAGCCTTGAAGATTGAAAGTGTTTGTAAATTGCTTGGAAGAATCAAAAGATTATAGGTAATTTCACAAATTTCCATCAACATCGCAAGGTCATAAATTTCTCAATTTTTAGAGTTTTTGGTTGTTTCTTTTGCAAAGTGTTTTTATTGAGAGGCCTACTTCATGTCATCTTTGAAAGTCAAAAGAAAATTTTTAGTGGAAGAGCAAGTTTGAGGAAAAAACATTATAGGTCATTTTTAGAAAGTGTGGCATGCTTGACCAAAGCCTGGCTTGAACATCAATGTTTTTTCACAAATCCTAAAGGAAATATCTCTCAGCTCAAGCATCCATTGAAATTGATTATTTTTGCATTGTGTTCTACCCTTTGAGGACTTCATTTGGCTCAAGGAAAATTGGAAAATGCACGAGGGAATTTGATTTGGCCTCAGTTCAAAGTTTGTGCCAAAATCTGTTTCAGGCACACCATCAGTTTATGCATTTGCGCGTGTAACTTGACTTTAAGCCAAATTAGGCCTTGCTTTCTTGACTAATTGTGATTAGTAACTTCCCATGATTAATTAGCACATCAAAACTCAAGGAATGATTGAGTTTTGATGCACACAAGGTCACACTTTCTTCATGAACCCGGGTGTGCATGATTTCCACTCAAATGTCATCATCCACCCCTCATTTTTATTCCATTCGTCTCTATTATAAATAAGGGACACCTTCCACTCATTTCCTCAAGCCTGGATAGCCAGAAAACCTCTTCCAAAATTCCTCCATAACCAGATTTTTTGTAACTTCGAATTCAAGTTTAAACCACTTCCGATTTGAATTTAACCATTCATTCTTCTTCCTTGAACCTCACTGAAGCTAACAGAACAAGAATTACACCTTGAAGCTTCCTGAATCGTGCTATCCAAGTCCTGTTTTAGAGCTTTGAAAGTGAACTTCGTTCAGGTAGAAATCTCCATCAAAACATGTAAAATAAAACATCATTGCACTCTCCTCATCTCCCTGATCCTCGTGATCTTCACCATTTGCATCTTCATTGATAATTAACAGAGAATTTATGAAAATAAGTTCTCGCTATTATTTTGCATTTTTGAAAATTGCTCTTTGTACAGGTGAAATAAATTTTTCACAAGAGTACCATTAGCATCATCTTGAAGAGACGAAGCGAATGGTACCGGTATGAGGAATTTATTTCACAGTTTTGGAACCACGATTTTTAGAGTGGCTGGAGGTTGAAGATGATGACATGTCTCGTATTAACCAATGACAATTCACCACGCATTTTTTTAAATTTCTAAAATAAATGATCACGTGTGATATTTCAGGAGTTCCATGATATGCACAACGCGCTATGTCCATTGGATGTGATTACTAACGCGTTTTGACATTATCTGATGGTCCACATTATTCCGTTTTAATTTAATTTTAATTCCTGATCTGGTATGAAAATCAGGAGGGTCCATTGTAACACCCCAATATTACCCAAAGTTTAATATGCAAAAATTTGAGTAATTTAAAATTTCATAAATTAAATACTGAGGCATCACACCTTCAAAAACAACTCACTTTAAACAGTTTGCTTTAAAGTATAAATCTCGAATACATAGCATCACCGGAAAACATAATTGATTCATCAAAATCAAAACATTTTCTTTATTAAACTTCCTCATCAAATCATGTTTTCATAAAGTATGATTCTTATATACAAAAGGAAGAACAACAAAAGAACAACAACAAGACAACATAAATATTTCCCCCCGAGTGCTACGTATCAGAGCGACACCGACTCAAGTAATAGCAGCTATAATCTCTGTCTTCATAACCTGCACATTACCAATATAAAGGTAACAGCGAAACAAGTAAAGGGTGAGATACTCGAAAACATATAATTAAAGGCATGATAGCGTATATATATATAGTTTTGGAATTATAAAAGATATAGGTTAGTAAGTGCATTCCAACACATATCAAAATCTCACCTACTTTGATCGTCATTCTAATGTGTATAATTCAACACTATATCGCCATAACCTCATCGGCATTAATCATCACAACAACACATAAACTTCAATCACCACGAAAATCATCGCAAGTTAATACGTCACTAATCAACATGGCAATTATAAACAATAACATCTGTTAGTGTTTTTAGTTGGCATTAATTTTGGTAAAACTAGGCTATAGCAATGTCTTGATAAATGTCATGACATTCAGAGATTGAAGATAAATCCTACCTGCTAAGGATGATTACAGACAGCTCGAGCGGAAGCTAAAGTGTCGGTAATTCTGCAAGTCTAATGTCATAACAGATGTTATGACATTCAGTGTGACATTCTGTTCTGCAGAATCTGTTTTTCCTAAGACTTTTCAAGAAGTTTGTTGAGCTGCTAAATATTGTTTTTCTGTTATTAGAAAGCATGCTCACGTGGCTGCTAGGTTAATCTTAATTAGACCTAAATTGGTTGTTGAAAAGACCATGTTTTTAGGATTAAATTAAGTGAACCCTAGTTATCTTTATGGAAGCCCAAAACTGAAGTTTCAGGACTGCTTCTATAAAAGGAATTCAACCCTTACACTGCTGCTGCGCTTCCAGAATTTATTAAAGAGATAGCAGGTTGTTATTTGTGTATTGTTAGGAGAGTTAACAGTTGTATTGTGTAATTCTAGTATCTCTTGTGAGTCAAGCAACTATCAATTGATAAGTGTATTGGACTAGGATTCGTTTGTAAGGGTAGTTTATCACTCAAAGCTTTGAAGCACGAGTGTTTGTCTCTTGATTCAAGCTTTGAAGCAAGATCAAGATAGTTTATTGAAGTGTGTCTTCACAATTCAATTATCCAATAGGTTGATATCACTGCTGTGATTGAGGGGGAGTGAGTAGGAACTCAGATCTAAGTAGGACGTAGGTTGAAGTTGCATTGGGTAGGTTTTAAGTGAAGGAGATAAACTGGTTAGTTTATTCCTGAATTAATTCTACTAATAGTGAATTTCCTCCCTGGCATGGTAGCCCCCAGATGTAGGTGTAGTTAGACACTGAACTGGGTAAACAACTTATTGTGTTCTTTACTGCTATTTATATTTTATGTAAATTGTTAGAGTGTCGATAGTGTGTCATAACATTCTCTGACATCACGTGTCGCTGCCGTGAATTTCAATTGGCATCGCGGGCACCACCGTTATTTCAGGTGAGATCTGGATAATAGTTTCTGGCATAATGGATAAGGAAGGAGGATTTGGAGGTAGACCACCTATTCTAGATGGGTCTAATTATGATTACTGGAAGCCACGTATAGTTGCCTTCTTAAGATCAGTGGATATTAAAGCTTGGAGAGCTGCTGACAAAGGATGGAAACATCCCACCAAGCTTGAGAAATATGGGACTACTGTCTTGAAACCTGAGGAGGAATGGAGCAAAGAGGAAGAGGAGCTAGCTCTGGGGAACTCTAAAGCATTGAATGCCCTATTCAATGGTATTGACAGAAACATCTTCAGACTGGTCCATCAATGTGAGCTGGCCAAGGATGTTTGGGACACTCTCAAAACTACTCATGAGGGGACATCCAAGGTGAAGATGTCAAGACTTCAGATGCTCATTACCAAATTTGAGAATTTGAAGATGAAAGAAGAAGAGACTATTCATGAGTTTCAAATGAATATTTTGGAGATTGCCAATGCCTCAGGATCACTTGGTGAAAAGATGTCAGAAGAAAAGCTGGTGAGAAAGATTCTTAGATCCTTGCCTAAAAGGTTTGCAATGAAAGTAACTGCAATAGAGGAGGCTCAGGACATCAGCACCTTGAAGGTTGAAGAACTTATAGGATCCCTTATGACTTTTGAGATGGGAATCAGTGAAACTGTTGACAAAAAAAACAAGAGCATATTACTTGTATCTAATACTGAGGAAGGATGCAAGGTGGAAGATGAAGAGAAGATATCTGAAGCTATAGCTATGCTTGGAAGATAGTTCAACAGGCTCATCAAGAGGATTGATCCAAAGTCAAGGTCAAATGTCAAGGACATTTCATCGACATCGCAGATCCTATGACTCAGCAGAAGATCCAAGTCGAGGAAAAAGGAAGTCAAGGTGGAATCCAATGTCATGGATGTGAAGGATTTGGACATATTAGAGTGAATGTCCCACCTTTCTAAAGAAACAAAATAAAGGAATGGGCGTCACTGTCCGATGGTGATTCGAAGTGAATCGAGGAAGAAGGTGCCAAACTTGTCCTCTCTCTGGAGTGTACAATTCGATATGGATTCTAGTGATGAGGAAGTAACATTTGAAGAGCTTCTGAAACCTACGTGTGTATAAAAATGGTGAAGTATGTCAGCAAAATGAGGAACAGAAAAAGCTGATTGAGAAGTTGGAAGCTGAGAATGTGAAGCTGAAGGCTGAGGAAAAGGAAAACACAGCCACTATAAATCACCTCAATAGTGATATTATAATGTTGAACTCCAAACTTGATCAGATGTCTAAATCTGTCAAAATGTTGACATCTGGTACTGATGAGTTGGAAGAAATTCTTCAGCTTGGACAAAGTGCAGGAAATAAGCATGGTCTAGGATATGTGGCTGAAAAGAAACCTGTTGGTGACATTAAGAAGAAGAGACATGGGAAACCAATGTCAAAACAGTTGTCACAACATAAAACAGGAAATTTGTCTGGCTCAGGGTATGTTGCTGCAAAGAGATTCACTAATAACTAGGAGTGGAACAAACCTAGCAAGTCAATGGCAAAGAAGATGTTACACCACAAAACAGGAAATACGTCTGTCTCAGGATATGTGGAGGGCAAGAAATTTGTGAATAACAAAAGGAGGAATAGACCTAATGAACCAATGTCTAAACAGATGTCACAACATTGGGTTCAACATCAAAATCATAGAAACTTGAATAAAAAGTTTCAAAGATGGAGATGTCATTATTGTGGAAGGTATGGTTACATAAAGTCCTTCTGCTATAGGCTACATGGATATTCTATCCAGATTCCCTATGTTAAGCCTAAGAACATCAAGGTACCCTCCACTCAAAAGTGGAAGAAGAAGACTGTAGCTCTGGTGGCTCACACTTCTCTTAAAGTGTCTACCAAGACAGATTGGTACTTTGACAGTGGGTGTTCCAAGCACATGACTGGAGATAGGAATCTTCTCAATGACGTTAAGCCTTATTCTACCAGCTTTGTTACTTTTGGAGATGGAGCTAAAGGAGAAATCAAAGGTGTTGGGAAACTCAAACTGGTCTGGAGTTCCAAACCTAAATGGAGTGCTGCTGGTAAAAGGTCTGAATGCAAATCTCATTAGCATAAGTTAGCTATGTGATATGGGATTCACAGTCAACTTCACTAAGGCTGAATGTCTTGTAATCAATGATGAACAATTAGTGATTATGAGAGGATTCAAATCAAAGGACAACTGCTACATGTGGGAATCTGAGAACACCACTCTGTCCTCTGTGTGTTCTACAGACAAAGATGAAGAGGAAGTAAAGTTGTGGCAGCAAGAATCTGGTCATCCACATCTCAGAGGAATGAGAAGGATAAGTTCCATAGAGGGAGTCAGAAGGATACCAAGAACTCACATGGACAAAGGGAGAATCTGTAGTAAGGATAAGGCTGGACAGGAAGTCAGAATGTCACACTCAATGTCTGGACATCTGACCACTCCTAAAGTACTGAAGCAAAGTACTAGGATCTGGCATGAAAGGATAACCAAGTATCTTACTGTCAAAGGATACAGGAGAGGAGTCTTGGATGAAACCCTCTGTGTCAAAGGGGGAAAGGTCTTGGTGCTTCATGTTTATGTTAATAACATAGCTTTTGGAAGAATACCTGACACAATTGTGAGATATGTTGACAACCAAATGCAAGCTGAATCTGGGATGAGCCTCATTGGAGAGTTGATTCATTTTCTTGGATTGCAAGTCTCACAGATGAAAGACTCAACACTTCTTTCACATAGCAAGTATGCAAGGAATTGTGTCAAAAGGCCTGGAATGAAGAATGACAGCCACACTAGGACTCTTGCCTCTCCACATTTGAAGTTGTCCAAGGTAACAAGTGGAGAGAGTGTTGATGAAAACTTGGGTAAAAGCCCTGTTGATGGATGCTTCTTCTTGAGAAACAATCTCATGTCTTGGATCAGTAAGAAGCAAAACTGTTTAACTTTATACAATGTTAAAGTTGAATACGTAGCAGCTGGGAGAAACTGCTTTAAGATGATCTGGATGAAGCAGATGCTGACTAGGTACAATGTCATACAGGATGTCATGACATTGGCCTGTGACATCCGTACTTAAGCTTTTAAGGCTAGTCAATTTAAGACTTTGAAGGACAAATTGGGTACTTGTCAATATGAGGAATTGTAGCAATTAACTGTGCCTATAACAAGGGATGAAAGGGAGTTTTTATTTCAATTATTTTTAAGAGGGTTATTTAGATATTTTCATCCTTATTTTAAAAGGTCCAAGAATAGGAAGAGACATCCTCATATAATAGTTTCTTCTTTTGAAAGGAGTATCACTCTTTCTTTCACCCAAAAGAAACTTTGAAATCCTCTACCATTCTCGCTCTCCTTCTCTCAAAAACCATCAGCGAAACATGTCTTCATCATCTTCATCATCTCAAGAATCAGGCTCTTCATCTCCCTCCATGGCTGAAGTTAGGGCAAATGCTGAAGTCATGCATACTGAAGCACTGAGGGTTACTCCGCTGCGTGCTATTGCCACTGACCCAGAAAGAGTCAAGAAATTACGCACAAGGAATGCAAGAAGGTCACAAGCATCTCCTTCTGGTAAGACTTCTGTACCATCATCTTTAGTCCCCCGAAACAGTAAATAGAGAGGGGTCAAGGTCTGTGCATATAGCCATAGCTAGATTAGTAACTAGCATCCTAAATGAGGATTGGCCTGTACCTGGGGTCTCAATCCCTCTAAACTATAAGTCTGCTAGCCCTAGTTTAGCAGTTGATCCAGATGTCACTAAGAATGTTGAGACATTTGGTGATCATGATGCTTCCCCTGCCAAAAATAATGTAGATTCTTCAGTTAAAGATTCTGAAGTACGTGTTGATGATGGTTGTAATGAAACCCCTGCTGATAAGGAAGATGTGATTTCTGATAGTATCCTTGAGGAATCCCCAGTAAAATTTGCCTCTGATAAAGCCCCTGCTGACTATATTTCTGATAGTATTCTTGAAGAATCACCAGCAAAGTGTGCCTCTGGTAAAGCCCCTGATGACTACATTTCTGACAGTATTTTGGAAGAGTCTCCTGTTCAAGAACCTGATCATTTAACTGAAACTCTAGTCATTGACTTAGATGAAATGTTCTCAGACAATGATCTTATTTCCAATGTCAATCCAAGAATTGCCAAGATAATGATGAAAAGGAAGGGAAAATAGGCAGTCTCACAGAGTCCTGCTAAAGAGAAGGATACTGAAGATGTGTGCAAGACTGAGAAGTATCACAAGACTGGACCATCTACAAGGAGAAGTAGAGTAAAAACTATTGGTGGTGACTCTATACCAAAGAGAACACCAATTGTGAAAAAGAGGAAAGAACCTGAATCGTCAGAGTCAGATCAAGACTCTGATTTTAATGTTGAAGAGAATGTCAGAGACATTTATCCTAGAAAAAAGCAAACTCTTGGGAAACTGCTCAAGGTGCCTGAAGTTGCCATTGATAACATTTCTTTCCATCATCCTGAAAATGCTGGAAGATGGAAGTATGTTTTCTTAAAGAGGGGGGTTCTGGAAAGAGATTTAAATAAAAGTTCTCTTGATTGCAAGGAAATTGTTGACTTGATTAAAGAGGCTGGTCTGATGAAAATAGTAGTGAATTTCTCAAACTGTTATGAAGTTTTGGTGAAAGAGTTTATAGTTAATCTGTCAAATGGTTGTGGGGATAGAAACTCTGCTGACTATCAGACTGTATATGTGAGGGGAAGGAAGGTCAGGTTTTCTCCAAATGTGATCAACAACTTCCTGGGTAGATCTGATAATGCTCAGGCCAGAGCTGGAGGAAACTGACAACAAGATCTGTCAAACCATCACTGCCAAACAAGTAAGGCAATGGCCTCTAAAGGGAAAGCTCTCAGCAAGTAAGCTGAGTGTCAAATTTTCCATCCTGTATAAGATTGGTGCTGCTATCTGGGTCCCAACCAATCACAAATCCACTATCTCTAATGGACTGGGAAGATTCATATATTCAGTAGGCACTCAGGCTACATTTGACTATGGATCCTATATATTTAAGCAGACACTCAAGCATGCTGACAGTTATGCTATAAAAGGACCAATAGCATTTCCCTCCCTCTTGTGTGGTATTATGACTGATCAATACCCAGACATTCTGGGAAATAAAGATACAGTGTGTAAAAGAGCTCCTGCCCTTGGCTTCCACTACAAACTATTTCAAGGGAAGCATGTTCCTGACATTGTCATGACATCGGCTGAGACATCAAATGTCAAGGCAAATAATCAGAAGGCAGATGTCATTGCTGTGTTAAAAGAAACCTGTAGGGGACTTGAAGCAAGGAAGCAGACCATTGAAGAACTGATCTCTATACTTGAAAAGGAGGAAGATACAGAGGTCGAGGAAGAAAGGCTTGATGGTGATAATTCTGCTGCTCATATGGATGAAGATGATGATGCTGACCAAGCAGCTGCTGGTGAAGAAGGCTCTGAAGATGTGTCCTTCCACAGTGCTTCTTCTGGAGAAGAAAGCACTTGAGTTGTTGCTCCTGTGCCCATTGATTGTTCTGTCAATTGTTTCCTGTTCTGTATTTTGTTTAATTTTGGATGATTGTAATCATTTTGTTGACAGTTTTATAATCCTTGACTGAGATATAACTTTTGTGCTGGTTCTTTATGATTGAAAGTTTGGCGTAATTGTATTGCTTCCTTTGGCCCTTTATGGCTAAAAAGGGGGAGAAGAATCATTGTGGGAAACTGTGGGCAACTGTGTGTGACAGGGGCTGAGAATTTTGGGGAATTGTATGGCTTGTTTAAATTTTGTATATGGGAAACTGTGGGAATGTGGGATTTCTATATGGGTAGAATTTATCTTATCTCTAGGTTCTAGTTTCTTTAAGCTTAGAACTAGTTTGTCTTCTGCTGCATAGGTACTCTGATGTGTTAAGTAGTTTTAGCCAAAAATGTGCCAAAGGGGGAGTTTGTTAGTGTTTTTAGTTGGCATTAATTTTGGTAAAACTAGGCTATAGCAATGTCTTGATAAATGTCATGACATTCAGAGATTGAAGATAAATCCTACCTGCTAAGGATGATTCAAGGATAGCTCAGAACTGGAAGCTAAAGTTGTGCTGGAAATTCTACAGAAAACAGTCTGATGTCATAACGGATGTTATGACATTCGATGACATTCTGCTCGAATCTTTTCCGAGACTTTTCAGGAAGTTTGTTGAGCTGCTAAATATTGTTTTTCTGTTATTAGAAAGCATGCTCACGTGGCTGCTAGGTTCAACTTAATTAGACCTAAATTGGTTGTTGAAAAGACCATGTTTTTAGGATTAAATTAAGTGAACCCTAGCTATCTTTATGGAAGCCCAAACGAAGTTTCGGGATCGCTATAAAAGGAATTCAACCACAACTGCGCCTTAATTTATTGAAGAGATAGCAGGTTGTTATTTGTGTATTGTTAGGAGAGTTAATAGTTGTATTGTGTAATTCTAGTATCTCTTGTGAGTCAAGCAACTATCAATTGATAAGTGTATTGGACTAGGATTCGTTTGTAAGGGTAGTTTATCACTCAAAGCTTTGAAGCACGAGTGTTTGTCTCTTGATTCAAGCTTTGAAGCAAGATCAAGATAGTTTATTGAAGTGTGTCTTCACAATTCAATTATCCAATAGGTTGATATCACTGCTGTGATTGAGGGGGAGTGAGTAGGAACTCAGATCTAAGTAGGACGTAGGTTGAAGTTGCATTGGGTAGGTTTTAAGTGAAGGAGATAAACTGGTTAGTTTATTCCTGAATTAATTCTACTAATAGTGAATTTCCTCCCTGGCATGGTAGCCCCCAGATGTAGGTGTAGTTAGACACTGAACTGGGTAAACAACTTATTGTGTTCTTTACTGCTATTTATATTTACTGTGTAAATTGTTAACAGAGTGTCAGATAGTGTGTCATAACATTCTCTGTGACATCACGTATCTGCTACCAGGAATTTCAACATCAAACAACAACATTTAAACAATACTAATGACTTAAGCAATCCTAAATAAAATTATCACAAATTGGCTAAATGCCCATCCTCGCTTTTGGCATAAAAGGCCATCGTCACAAACATTATCACATCATATTTGCATTAAGCATTTCATCAAAGTTAAATCATCGCAATACTCATCATTTATATTCATCGCATAGTTATCACAAAATTAGCAAATCATATACTCTTCATGTTCAACATAAAAATCAACACCAAACAAAGCATCATGTATCATCGCAATTCAACATCATTCATCAATTAAAACCCAACGCCAAACAACTCAAACATAAACATAACCGACTCCATGAGACACGACTATGTCATGCATGTGGTACCCGTCGCATTGTCCATACATAGGAACACTTGGCATAAAAGCCTCGTCGCTTGGCATAAAAGCCCATCGTCGCTTTGCATAAAAGCTCATCGTCGCCAATGCAATGTATGTGACTCGACAATAAAACAACACAACAAAAACACCATCATCGCTCATTAAAATTGGCATAAAGTCCACATCGCCAAAATTTATCCACATCAAGATAAATACATCATCGCATCATATTTGCATTATGCAAAACATCACCAAACAATTTATCGCCATCAAAAATCATGCATTCACAATTCAGAAGCATTTATTAACTACATCAATATAATCATCATGTCCAATGACATATATCATTGCATCGCATATCATCAAGTATTCATTAAGTAATACGTCGTCGCAACATTATGTTTAATCACACCACATCATTATCGATTCATTCACTAAATTCCAAAAATGGAAAAATAGTCAAACACCTATAATCGTCGCGAAAGCCATTCCTAATAACCGACATTAATCCTAATCGTCAACATCGAAATCGGATTGTACATACGTGCCTTAAATCCACTAAAATGCAATCCGATTCAATTTAACCGTAAGTTGGCCTATTTCGGGTCATCTCGTAAAAACTCATAATTTCTAAAAACTAACCTCACCACTACGTTCTACACGTCGAACTTAGCTAGCACGTCAATTATCGTTGAATTCGGCGCAACTTGCTCCGTCGTCGAATTTGCTGAAGCCGGAAAATCGGAACATAATCGGGGCAAAAGAAGTGCAAAAATAAGAAAATAGGAGGCTATAGATACATCAACACGGGCCCCCGTGTTAATCAACACGGCCCGTGTTGCAAAGCCCCTAGAAAACACAAAAAAAACACCAAGTCAGTGAATCAACACGGGCACCCGTGTTTATTAACACGGCCCGTGTTGATGGACCTGTCACGAACCCTTGATTTAAAAGACCATCACGGGCACCCGTGTTAATCAACACGGCCCGTGTTGATGGACCTGTGTGGAAACTTCACTTTTTCCATTCCCATTCGAGATTCCAAATGATTCGGTTGGTTCTAATGATCATCAAAACCCATAATCCATACTCCTATTCCAACTCTTCCAATCTATTTCACTTAAACAATCAACCAAAACCCTATAAATCAACTTATCAACTTTTCCCCCAAATCCAAAACATAAACATTAAAACCTAACAATATGAGATGGAGAATCAAACCCCTTACCTCTAGAGATTGGATGATCCAAGATGATTCCACAACTCCAACCTCAAGCTTCCTCTCTTGCTCTCTTGCTCTTCTTCTTCTTCTTTCCAAAACCCTCTCTTTTTCTCTCTAAGACCATGTTTGGCTTGTTTTCCAAAATGGGAAGAAAATGAGGAAATGTGGTTTATATAACTCATGTTTCTTACTAGCTTCCAAGTTCCTATTTGGCTTTTTGTGTTCACAATGGAAAGAAAAGGGAGGAAAATAGCTTTTATAAGTTGTTTTCCTATTAGTAAGGTTAAGGGTGTAAACCCAATCCTAGGAAATTGCTCCTCACACCCCTCTCCAATTCTTATAAATTAACTTACTAATAATATCTAACAATATTATTAACTCAATTAATTAAAATAATTCCGGGGAATTAAATATCGGATCCGAATAATGTTTTACCGAACCGAACGAAATAAAACCCGGACCGAACAAAACGTCGCCAGATAAATTAATAGATATATTAATTAACACAAATATTCTCGTCGCAGAATAAATATCGATCGGTAATTCAAAAATATTAATATAATATAATATTAATTAAAATAGGGCATTACAACTCTCCCCCACTTATAAACTTTTCGTCCTCGAAAGTTTGACAAAAACGAACAAATCGGGACATGCCTACGCATTCATCCACTCAATCCTCGCGTTAATTAAACAATACACAAAAGACATCAAAAATAAGGGTATCTCCCCAACCATAACGTCCAAACACGAACAGCCATGCCGAGATGCAAAGCCCATACAATGCACTCGACAACAGCCTAACACCTATTAACTAAACACGTCGCAGACACACCGGTTCACTCGAGAACCAAACAAACAAGATCGATATTATCCTAACGTCTCAACCATAGAATTAGTCACACACTCAAACCGACACCTCGGAAACGAGTCACCCAAGATAGGAACATAAAGTCCTACGACACAACACCGACACCATCGCTAAAACGAAAACAACAAAATGGTTATACAAACCAAAACTCAAAAAATTAGAGTAGGATAGAACCACGCGTGCTACACAACCACGAAAAAGATGCATTCATTCATGCATAAGCACGAACTTAAGAATTACACTTGCAGTTATCGCTCTCAATCCAGAAAGTCACAAGGTCACATCGTCCTTGTAGGTTACCAACGTACAACCCTTGAACGATAACAAGCTACTCAAAGATAACCGAACTGCGACACACCACTCATTCTAAGGCGTACACAGACGATTTGCGACTACAACTCACTAGTTCAAAACTAACAATCTCGCATACTCGCCAAAAATTCAATGCTCGATATCTAAACCATGTTGCGCCAATTTTATGCATATGATGCCAACCGCAAAACAACTTGGTTAATCCTCAACTTCACAATTACTTAGAATGGATACGTTCAAAGCGTACACCCATCAGGACATCTCGTAACATCCGTCTCATCAACTCGAAAAAAACACTCTTTCATTCTTGATTGATCAACGTCCATTGATCCTCTAAAAGTACACGACATAGTTTGACCTTTTCAAATATTGCCAAAACATTCACTTGTGAAACTTCGACGTATACACTTGAGTTCAACGAAGTCTTCCCTTATACCAATTCAATTCCCAAAATTGTATCAACTAATCACCATCCTCGTACCGTCGCAACGATCAATATTCAGGTTCTTATTCGAAACTTCGAAGCATATCAACAAGTATTCACTAACTAATACGTAGTCGCAAACATTATGTTTAATCACCCCACCTCATCATCAATTTGTTCACTAAATTCTAAATACGGAAAAATAATCAAACACCTATCATCAAGTACAAAGACATATATCATTGCATCGCATATCATCAAGTATTCATTAAGTAATACGTCGTCGCAACATTATATTTAATCACACCACATCATTATCGATTCATTCACTAAATTCCAAAAACAGAAAAATAGTCAAACACCTATAATAGTCGCGAAAGCCATTCCTAATAATCGGCATTAATCCTAATCGTCAAGATCGAAATCGGATTGTCCATACGTGCCTTAAATCCACTAAAATGCAATCCGATTCAATTTAACCGTATGTTGGCCTATTTCGCGTCATCTCGTAAAAACTCGTAATTTCTAAAAACTAACCTCACCACTACGTTCTACACGTCGAACATAGCTAACACGTCAATTTTCGTTGAATTCGGAGCAACTTGCTCTGTCGTCGAATTTGCCAAAATCGGAAAATCGGAACATAATCGGGGCAAAAGAAGTGCAAAAATCAGAAAATGGGAGGCTACAGATACATCAACACTGGCCCCTATGTTAATCAACACGGCCTGTGTTGCAAAGCCCCTAGAAAACACAAAAAAACACCAAGTCAGTGAATCAACACGGGCACCCGTGTTAATCAACACGGCCCGTGTTGACGGACCTGGCACGAACCCTTGATTTAAAAGACCAACACGGGCACCCGTGTTAATCAACACGACCCGTGTTGATGGACCTGTGTGGAAACTTCACTTTTTCCATTCCCATTTGAGATTCCTAACGATTCGATTCGTTCTAATGATCATCAAAACCCATAATCCATACTCCTATTCCAACTCTTCCAATCTATTTCACTTAAACAATCAACCAAAACCCTATAAATCAACTTATCAACTTTTCCCCCAAATCCAAAACATAAACATCAAAACCTAACAATATGAGATGGAGAATCAAACCCCTTACCTCTAGAGATTGGATGATCCAAGATGATTCCACAACTCCAACCTCAAGCTTCCTCTCTTGCTCTCTTGCTCTTCTTCTTCTTCTTCTTTCCAAAACCCTCTCTTTTTCTCTCTAAGACCAAGTTTGGCTTGTTTTCCAAAATGGGAAGAAAATGAGGAAATGTGGTTTATATAACTCATGTTTCTTACTAGCTTCCAAGTTCCTATTTGGCTTTTTGTGTTCACAATGGAAAGAAAAGGGAGGAAAATAGCTTTTATAAGTTGTTTTCCTATTAGTAAGGTTAAGGGTGTAAACCCAATCCTAGGAAATTGCTCCTCACACCCCTCTCCAATTCTTATAAATTAACTTACTAATAATATCTAACAATATTATTAACTCAATTAATTAAAATAATTTCGGGGAATTAAATATCGGATCCGAATAATGTTTTACCGAACCGAACAAAATAAAACCCAGACCGAACAAAAGGTCGCCAGATAAATTAATAGATATATTAATTAACACAAATATTCTCGTCGCAGAATAAATATCGATCGGTAATTCGAAAATATTAATATAATAAAATATTAATTAAAACAGGGCATTACATCCATAAAATGCACAGCGCGTCAGATCCATCAGATTGATCAAATGACCAAAAAAATTTCTACTTTTATTTTATTTTCTAATTTTATATTTTAAATGTTATAAACTTCAAAAATTCATATAAAATTCATTTCTAGTCCCAAAACTATGAAAAAATTCACAAAATATTTTGAAATTTTATATTTCTGAATTAAATTATTTTCATAATTTTATTTTCAGAATTGATATTTTTTATGATTTTTCCCTTTTATTTGATGTTTTTAATTTTTTTAACATACTTTTTAATGTTTAAAAATTTTGGAAAAATAATTGAAGGATACAATGGTTACTTGACAAATATTGGTGACCTCATTTTATTTTTATTTCTGATTTTTCTATTTTTGGTTATTTTTTATTTATTTCATTATTTACTTTTTTATTTTAAAAATAGTATTTGACTTAGAAAAATTCTAAAAAAATTTGTCAACACTTGTTGACCTCTGATTGACCTTGGGTAATTTTCTTGGAATTTTATTTTGATGAAAAATAGTATTATGTATTTCGTCAATAAAATCCAATTAAATAACCTAATTTCAATATTTTATTTAATTCTTTGTTTTCATTTTTATTTTGCTGAATTTTTTAATTTAATTTGAAGTCATAAATTTCCTCAACATTAATGAAATTTGGGTGTTGATAGGTCTTTTGGCCAAATCCTCCAAGAGATTTTATTGATTTTGACGAAGTTAGATCGATTAAATTCATCTGATGCAAAATAAACTTGAAATTTATTCCATCTGCTCCATCTTATTTTTCTTTTGTCCCGATTCGGAAAAAGTGATCAATTGGTGGCATGAACTTCAAAGTTCAAACATAAGCCCCAAAAGATTGCTTGAGTTTTGATCTTGGTTCAACACTTGTGCCGCTTGTTGTGTGGTCGCGTTGATTTCTAATCAAGCTTCTGGGAAGTTTCCACTAACTTTGGCCATTTGAAACTCTCAATCAGTTTTGATCAAGTGATGTGATAATTCCAAAACCGGTGATATACTTGACAAAAAACAATTGAAACTTGTCATTGATTCTATGAAGCTTGTGCCAAGCCTTCATGCGTAAGTTTCAAGATAGTCACCTTACTGACGACTAATTACTAACCTCACTAACATTTATTAATTGTTCTTTATTTTTCCACTATTTACTTTCCGCATTTATTTTTATGCTCTTTATTTTTACGCACTTTACTTTTAACATTTACATTTTACGTCATTTTTCCTTTTGCTCATTTGAGCATTTTACTTGTTATTATGAATTTTCTAACTTAAGCTTTACTTTTCTTTTCAAAATACTTAATAATTCAACTTAAACATAAAAACTTTTAATTGGACATGGTTACTATCCTTGTGCTTGGAGCTTGATCTTTGGACTTAGGATTAGGACCTTGATCTTTGGTTACTATCCTTCCCTCTTTTTCAAAGGATTCTTGTTTTCAAAACTCAAACCGCTTTTCATAAAAAACTTGGACTTAGGTCCATGAATTTTTCAAACTTCTTTTCTTAATAAAATTTCAATCCATTTAATTATACTTTGACTTCCTTTTTCGTAAGACTAAAAAACACATAACCTCATTCAAACCCTTTTAGAGCTCTTTGTAGCTTTTCCAAATAAACATTTTCTTAAAATCAACTAACATATAATTTTGGTCTTTTTTAGCCGAAGTACTTGGTTTTGATTTCAACATTGCACATTGTTGTTATGTAGGCCTAGAAGTCATTGGAAGTTCTATCAAACCAAAAATCCTAAAAAAGAATACTTTTTCTTGTTTTCTTCTAAACCCTCCAGACACTTTTGTACAAACTCTTTTTTAGCACACATATACAAATTTTTAAAAAGGCTCCTGCGGAGTACCGTAGATGCTTTGGGTGCCTAACACCTTCCCTTTGCATAACTAACCCTCGATCCTAGATCTCTGATATTTTAGGATTTTATTCTCTCTCTTTTCCTATTCCTTTGGATAAAATAAAAGCGCGGTGGCGACTCTTTTGTTATTTTTTGAGTTAAGTCAATTCAATGGCTTATACTTATAGTTTTTGCCGCTACAATAGTGTAGGTTTATTTCTTCGCACTTTACTTTTCGCACCTCTCATTATGTATCTTCCCCAAAGCCTTGTAATAGTGTAGGTTTATTTTCTGCCTTTAAATTCCGCACTATTATAAATTGTATATAACTGCTTAGATGTAAGCTAATTATGGTTTGCACGACAAGATCTAAAATCAACCATTAGATCACTCTAATAATCAAGATAAATATCTGAATCAAATACACTCTATCGCACTTGCACGCCCCTTAGGGTATCCTCTCTTGTTGCCTTACGAATAAACATGGTCATGTCCCTCGAACTTAGGGATACCAATAGCAAAGTCCCTCAGTTAAATCATCACAAAGATCATAGTCCCTCGATGACCCTCGGTTGTTGCCTACGAATGAGTGATGATCGTCCCTACGAATGCTAAGGTATCCTTACAATGTTGCCTTCAATGACTATATGATGACCCTACGATTTTCCCTTCACATCCAACCGATAAAGTTACCTACCAACTAATGGTACGGATAACCTTATCCTAAAGGAGAAGGAAAATAACAAGAACTATGATTTCTGAGTAGGTAATAAGACTTTTAATTTCTTGATCCAATCTAATCAAAAATACTTTTCACACATCAGACTCCTTTCAAAATATTTTTAAACATACACTTTTTATACATTCCAGCCAGAATCATTACAAAGTTAAACATTTTCCAAACATAAATTTCTAAACACTTTGTATACATTCTTGAGGACCGATACAAGAATCATTATGAAGTCAAAGCAAAATACTTTTCAAATTACTTTTCAAATCACACAAACACAGAAAACAAACTTTCAAAAGTGGGTTATGCAATTAAGAGCCCGTAGATAACTACGGATGGAAAGGGTGCTAATACCTTCCCTTTTCATAATTACCTTCCTTACTCGGAATCGATAAAAGGCATTTCCTGTTATTTTCACCTTTCCTTTATTGGATAAAATAAAATTATGCGGAGACTCTTGCTATCCGCAACATTTACGATAAAACGCAAAACAAACAAGTCAGTTCTCCCACCGTGTGATAGAATTGGCGACTCTGCTGGGGAAAATACCAAAAGAGAGGTTACATTAGGGCGTTAGGTCACTTTTATTTGCTTTATGTTTGCTTTGTATGCTTTATTTTTAAGGGCTGCTAAGGTATTATGTTAGTGTTTTAAGTTGGCATCAATTTTGGTAAAACTAGGCTTTAGAAATGTCTTGATAGATGTCATGACATTTAGAGATTGAAGATAAATCCTACTGGACAAGGATGGTAAAAGTACCTACTGGGAAGCTAAAGTCGTGCTTGAAATTCGAAAATACCGATGTCATAACGGATGTTATGACATTCAGTGACATTCGCTCGAGAATCGCTTTTTCCGAGATTTTTCGAAGTTTGTTGAGCATTTTATTTATGTTTTTCTGTTATTAGAAAGCATGCTCACGTGGCTGCTAGGTTAATCTTAATTAAACCTAAATTGGTTGTTGAACAAACCATGTTTTTAGGAGAAAATTAAGTGAACCCTAGCTATCTTTATGGAAGCCAAAATCGAAGATTCGTGGATTGCTTCTATATAAAGAATTCAACCCTTACTCTACAGCTACGCCTCTGGATTCCATTGAAGACATTGAAGGCTTTTGTTTGTGTACTGTTAGGATTTGTAATAGTTGGTATTGTGTAATTCTAGTTTCTCTTGTGAGGCAAGCAACTATCAATTGATAAGTGCATTGGACTAGGATTTGCTGTAAGGGTAGTTTACCACTCAAAGCTTTAAAGCACGAGTGTTTGTCTCTTGATTGAAGCTTTGAAGCAAGATCAAGATATTTTATTGAAGTGTGTCTTCACAATTCAATTAGTCAATAGGTTGATATCACTGCGGTGATTGAGGGGGAGTGAGTAGGAACTCATATCTAAGTAGGACTTAGGTAAAAGGGTCATTGGGTAGTGATTAAGTGAGAAGGCTGTCAACTGGTGTGTTGGCTGTAGGGTCTTTGAATTGATACTACTAATAGTGAACTTTATCCACGGCTTGGTAGCCCCGGATGTAGGTTTGTTGAACCGAACGGGTGAACAACTTATTGTGTTATTTATCGCTTTATTCTTGTGTGAATTGCTAACACGTTGTCGACATCGTGTCATAACATTCTTTGTGACATCAAGTATCTGCTGCCGAATTTCAATTGGCATCGGGCGGGCACCACCTGTTATTTCGGGTGAGATCCAGGGATAATAGTTTCTGGCATAATGGATAAAGAAGCAGGATTTGGAGGTAGACCACCTATTCTGGATGGGTCTAATTATGATTACTGGAAGCCTCGGATGGTTGCCTCCTTAAAGTCAGTGGACATTAAAGCTTGGAGAGCTGCTGATAAAGGATGGAAACATCCCACCAAGCTTGAGAAAGATGGCACTACTGTCTTGAAACCTGAGGAGGAATGGAGTAAAGAGGAAGAAGAGCTAGCTCTTGGGAACTCTAAAGCATTGAATGCTCTGTTCAATGGTATTGACAGGAATATCTTCAGACTGGTTCATCAATGTGAGCTAGCCAAGGATGTTTGGGACACTCGTAACTACTCAGGGAACATCCAAGGTGAAGATGTCAAGACTTCAGATGCTCACTACCAAATTTGAGAATTTGAAGATGAAGGAAGATGAGAATATTCATGAATTTCACATGAATATGTTGGAAATTGCCAATACCTCAGGAGCACTTGGTGAAAAGATGTCTGAAGAGAAGCTGGTGAGAAAGATTCTTAGATCCTTGCCTAAGAGATTTGCAATGAAAGTCACTGCAATAGAAGAGGCTCAAGACATCAGCACCTTGAAGGTTGAAGAACTTATTGGATCCCTTATGACTTTTGAGATGGGAATCAGTGAAAATGTTGACAAGAAAAACAAGAGCATAGCACTTGTATCCAACACTGAAGAAGGATGCAAGGTGGAAGATGAAGAGAAGATATCCAAGCCATTGCCATGCTTGGAAGACAGTTCAACAAACCGATCGGAGGATTGATCCAAAGTCAAGGTCAAATGTCAAGGACATTCCATCGACATTAGCGATCTTATGACTCAAAGAAGATCCAAGTCGAGGAAAAAGGAAGTCAAGGCAAGAAAGTCCAATGTCATGAATGTGAAGGATTTGGACATATTAAAGTGAATGTCCCACCTTTCTAAAGAAACAAAAGAAAGGAATGGTCACTTGGTCCGATGGTGATTCGAAGTGAATCGAGGAAGAAGGTGCCAAACTTGTCACTTTCTCTCTGGAGTGTACAACTCGATATGGATTCTAGTGATGAGGAAGTGACATTTGAAGAGCTTCTTGAAAACTACGGAACGTGTATAAAAATGGTGAAGCATGTCAGCAAAATGAGGAGCAGAAAAAGCTGATTGAGAAGTTGGAAGCTGAGAATGTGAAGTTGAAGGCTGAGAAAGAGGAAAACACAGCCACTATAAATCACCTCAATAGTGATATTGTTATGCTGAATTCCAAACTTGATCAGATGTCTAAGTCTGTCAAAATGTTGACATCTAGTACTGATAAGTTGGAAGAAATACTTCAGCTTGGACAGAATGCAGGAAATAAGCATGGTCTAGGATATGTGGCTGAAAAGCAACCTGTTGGTGACATTAAGAAGAAGAGACATAGGAAAACAATGTCAAAGCAGGTGTCACAACCCAAAACAGGAAATGTGTCTGGCTCAGGATATGTGGCTGCAAAGAGATTTGCCAATAACCAGGAGAGGAACAAGTCTGGGAAGTCACAGGCAAAGAAGATGTCATACCACAAAACAGGAAATAGGTATGGCTCAGGACATGTGGAGACTAAGAAATTTGCTGATCACAAAAGGAAAAACAGACCTAATGAACCAATGTCAAAGCAGATGTCACAACATTGGATTCAACATCAAAATCATAGAAACCTGAACCAAAAGTTTCAAAGATGGAGATGTTATTATTGTGGAAGGTTTGGTCACATAAAGTCCACCTGCTATAGGCTACATGGGTATCCTAATCAAGTTCCTTATGTGAAACCTAAGTCCAACAAGGCATCACACACTCACGGTGGAAGAAGAAGAAGACTACGCTCGATAGTCTTCTCTTAGAGTACCTTCCTAGGAAGATTGGTACTTTGACATGGGTGTTCCAAGCATATGTTGGAGTAAATCTTCTCAATGATGTTAAGCCTCATTCTACCGACTTGTTACCTTTGGAGATGGAGCTAAAGGAGAAATCAAAGGTGTTGGAAACTCAAATTGGTGCAGGTTCCAAACACGAATGGAGTTTTGTTGGTAAAAGTTTGACTACAAATCTCATTAGCATAAGTCGACTATGTGATATGGGATTCACAACAACTTCACTAAGACCGAATGTCTTGTGATCAATGATGAACAAGTAGTGATTATGAGGAGGTCGGATCAAAGGACAACCGCTACTTGTGGGAATCGAGAACTCCACTCTACCATCCGTGTGCTCTCTGCACAAAGATGAAGAGAAAGTGAAGTTGGGGCAACTAGAATCTGATCAGCCACACCTCAGAGGAATGAAAAGGATCAGTTCCATAGAGGGAGTTAGAAGATTACCAAGAATCCACATGGGAAAAGAGAAAATCTGTGGTAATTGTAAGGCTGGACAGCGGATCAGAATGTCTCACTCAATGTCCAGACATTTGATCACTCATGAAGTATTGAAGCAAAGTACTAGGTTCTGGCATGAGAGGTTGACCAAGTGTCTTACTGTCAAATATTACAGGAGAAAAGTCTTGGATGATATCATCTTTGGCAGAGGAGGAAATATCATGGTGACTTACATCTATGGTAATAACTTAGTATCTGAAGGAATCTCAGACACATTGATGGATGACTCAACACTTCTTTCACAGAGCAAGTATGCAAGGAGGATTGTCAAGAGGATTGGGATGAAGAATGTCAGCCATAAAAGAACTCTTGCTCCTACACACTTGAAGATGTCCAAGAAAATAAGTGGGGAAAGTGTTGATAAATGCTTGTGTGAAAGATATGTTGAAGGATGGTTCATATGGAGAAGCAATCTTATTTCTTGGATCAAGAAGAAACGTGTGTTCCTATACAATGTTGGCCGAACACGGTGATAGCAATTGCTATAAGATGATCGGATGAAGCAGAATCGATTGAGTACAATGTCATACGGATGTCATGACATTGAACCGTGACATTGCACCTGAGGCCAGTCAATTTAAGACCTTAAGGGACAAATTGGGTATTTGTCAATATGAGGAATTGTAGCAATTAACTGGGGTAACAACAAGGGATGAAAGGGATTGTTTATTTCAATTACTTATAAGTGGGCCATTTAGGTATTTTCATCCCCATTTTAAAAAGTCCAAGAATAGGAAGAGACATCCATATATAAGAGTTTCTCCATTTGAAAGTAGCATCTCTTTTACTTCTTCTAAAAGAAACTCTGAATCCCCTTGCCATTTTCGCTCTCATTCTCTCAACAACCATCAGCGAAAAATGTCTTCATCTTCCTCAACATCCCAACAATCAGGATCTTCATCTCCTTCAATGGCTGAAGTTAGGTCAAAAACTGAAACCATGCAGTCAAGCATTATGATTACTCCCTGCGTACCTTGGCAACCGACCCGGAAGATTCAAGAAGCTACGCACAAGAAATGAAAGAGGGCACAGCATCCCTTGGTAAGACTTCTATTCCATCATCCTCCTCTCCTGGGACTAGATCAGTGCATGAGGCTATAGCTAGGATAGTGTCGATATCCTAAATGAGAATAGGTCATGCACGGATTTCCTCCAATCATAAGTGCTAGCCCTAGCTTAGCGGTTGATCCAGATGTCAATGAGAATGTCAAGACATCCGTGATGATGTTGATTCCCCAGAAAATGATGTAAATCCTCCTGCCCAGCTCCGAAGGATGTAACGATGATAAAGAATCTCCCTCGAAAATGTGAATGAGATTTGATGAGGTTCTTGAGAAATCTTCAGATCATAGTGGTTCGATAAAGCTTATCTTGCCTCTGACAACATATCCGATGGCATTCTTGAAGATACTCCGAGAAGAACACCAATCAAAATATGGTGTCTCATGTCATCAACCTAGATGAGGACTTCTCGATAATGACCTCATAGCCAAGGTTAATCCCAGATTGCTAGAAGGGTAATGAATAGGAAAGGAAGAAAAGTGCTACTCAAAGCCCTCAGAGAAGGTTTCTCACTTCATAAGTCTCCTAAGGGAACAAGGCTGATGATGGTAAAGAGAAGGCTAACACCTCCAAAGGGAAGAATAAGATGAAGAGTACAGGTGGTTCATCTAAGGCAAAGAGCACCTCAATGGTGAAGAAGAGGAAGGCACCTGAGCCATCAGAACATGATGATTCTGACCTTGATGCTACAGAGAATGTCTCTGACATTCACTCAAGAAAGAGGCTGTCTCTTGGGAAATTGCCTATTGTCCCTGAAGTGGCAATTGACAACATTTCCTTCCACCACCCTGAGAGTGCTAGCAGGTGGAAGTATGTGTGTCTGAAAAGAATTGCTCTAGAAAGAGAATTGAACAAAAGTGCCCTTGAATGCAAAGATGTTATGGAGCTAATCAAGGAAGTTGGGATGATCGTGGTCAAGTTTTCTAATTGTTATGATGCTTTGGTGAAAGAGTTCATTGTGAACCTGACAATTGACTGTGCTGATGGGAGATCAGAAGACTTCCAGACTGTGTATGTGAGAGGAAGAAAAGTAAAGTTTTCCCCAAGTATAATCAACACTTATTTGGGAAGATCAGATAATGCTCAACCTGAGCTAGAAGAGACTGATAATAAAGTATGCCAAACAATTACGCCAAGTAAAACACTGTGAAGGGAAAGGAAAGCGCTAGCAAGTTAGTGTCAAATTTTCTATCTTGCACAAGATAGGTGCAGCCAACTGGTTCCCACAAATCACAAGTCCACCATCTCCATTGGTGCAGGCGGTTATCTATCTTTGTTGGCACTAAAACAAAGTTTGACTATGGCACTTATATCTTCGAGCAAACCCTTAAACATGCTGAGAGCTATGTAATTAAGGGACCAATAGCATTTCCATCTCTCTTGTGTGGTATTATAACTGATCAATACCCTGACATTCTGGGAAATAGAGATACAGTCTGCAAGAGAGTTCCTGCCCTTGGCTTCCACTACAAGCTATTTCAAGGGAAGCATGTTCCTGACATTGTCATGACATCAGCTGAGACATCAAATGTCAAAGCAAATTCTCAGAAGGCGGATGTCATAGCTGTGCTAAAGGAGACTGTAGGGAACTTGAAGCAAGCGAGACCTTGAAGCTCGATCTCTACTCTTGAAAAGAAGAAGACACGAGGTTGAGGAAGAAAGGATTGATGAGCCTTCGGTGAAAAGATGGATCTTGATGGGGATGCTGATCTCGATCAAGCAACCGCTAAAGAAGGATCTCAAGAAGCTTCCAGTGCTTCTTCGGAGAGAAGCACCGAGTTGTTGCTAGTCTTTATGTGCCTTTGCTTGTTCCTTGTTGTTTACTCTCATTCTGTCAATTTGGTCCTCTGTTGTTTTTGAGTGTGTATTCTGGATGAATGTAATTGTGTTGACAGATGTGTAACCCTTGAATATTTATGCTGTTTTCCTTCTGATACTTCTTTATGTTAATTGTTTGGGGCAATTGTATGGTTTCCTTTGGCCCTTTGTGGCTAAAAAGGGGGAGAAGAAATACTGTGGGAAGTATAAATGTTTGGGAAACTGTATGGGGGAATTGTATGACAGGAAACTGTATGGGGGAATTGTATGACCAGTTTAAAAATTGTGTGGGCAATTGTATGTGGGTAGTTTGGGACTTGTATGGGTAGAATTTATCTTCTCTTAGTTCTAGTCACTTGAAGCTTAGGAAAGCTTAGGAAATCTTAGAACTAGGTTGTTAGTCTTCTGCTGCATTTGTACTCTGATAGGTCAAGTAGTTTTAGCCAAAAATGTGCCAAAGGGGGAGTTTGTTAGTGTTTTAAGTTGGCATCAATTTTGGTAAAACTAGGCTTTAGAAATGTCTTGATAGATGTCATGACATTCAGAGATTGAAGATAAATCCCATCGACAAGGATGGTAAAAGTACACTCAACTGGAAGCTAAAGGCGTGCTTGAAATTTCTGACGATCGATGTCATAATGTATGTTAGGACATTCAGTGACATTCTGCAGAATCGCTTTTCTGAGATTTTCAGAAGTTTGTTGCGCATTTTATTTATGTTTTTCTGTTATTAGAAAGCATGCTCACGTGGCTGCTAGGTTAATCTTAATTAAACCTAAATTGGTTGTTGAACAAACCATGTTTTTAGGAGAAAATTATGAACCCTAGCTATCTTTATGGAAAAAATCAAGATTCGGGATCGCTTCTATATAAAGAATTCAACCCTTACTCTACACGCCTCGGATTCCATTGAAGACATTGAAGGCTTTTGTTTGTGTACTGTTAGGTTTTGTAACAGTTGGTATTGTGTAATTCTAGTTTCTCTTGTGAGCCAAGCAACTATCAATTGATAAGTGCATTGGACTAGGATTTGTTGTAAGGGTAGTTTATCACTCAAAGCTTTAAAGCACGAGTGTTTGTCTCTTGATTGAAGCTTTGAAGCAAGATCAAGATATTTTATTGAAGTGTGTCTTCACAATTCAATTAGTCAATAGGTTGATATCACTGCGGTGATTGAGGGGGAGTGAGTAGGAACTCATATCTAAGTAGGACTTAGGTAAAAGGGTCATTGGGTAGTGATTAAGTGAGAAGGCTGTCAACTGGTGTGTTGGCTGTAGGGTCTTTGAATTGATACTACTAATAGTGAACTTTATCCCTGGCTTGGTAGCCCCCAGATGTAGGTTTGTTGAACCGAACTGGGTGAACAACTTATTGTGTTATTTACTGCTTTCTGTATTTACTGTGTGAATTGCTAACACAGTGTCAGATACTGTGTCATAACATTCTCTGTGACATCAAGTATCTGCTGCCAGGAATTTCATATTATACTTGTGAGGGATCCGACGTAGACTGGAATGGTTAAAATGATGGCTATGGTTAGTGCGACACTTTGGATGTCCTGTTGTTCCTCATGTTCAGTTGAGGAAATATTTGGCATCTGCGTGGTGTCATCAAAAACTAACTAAACTTTTATAACCCTAATTTACCCATGTTGGCCATTAGAAGGTAGTGAGATAACCGACTTCGATACATACTTAGGTTGGTTGATACTCGATGCTACGCTCATTGAGATTCATCTTTCGGGATGTTTTGATCGACCATTTGGTAGCCATACTGAAATAAAGCCTGTGAGAAAGATCCATAATATGTGATTCCTAGAACTTGATTATTATTGTAGGATAGGTTGAACCAACTAAAACTCTGGTACGGTAGACACCTATACCTCATGCAAGCCTTAAACCTAGGGCTATTGTGTGAATTGTTTGTGCTTGCTATTTAAACATGACATAATGACATCATAACATCATATCATCATAACATTTTTAACCATTTCATGGACCTAGAGATTTATATTTGCTTTGTTTTCTAGGGTTGTAGCGTCCAGAGAGATTATCCGAATCAACTTTGTGGGTATACCTTCTCAACACAAGGAGTTAGTCTCAAAAGTTCCCGATCATGCTTAGTTCATCCAGAGGCATGGTTATCTACTCGACTTAGTTACCTCCGGTTTTGAAGAAGATATGATGAGCGTCGTATTCCAGTTCTTTGATTCGAAGCATCATTGCTTTACCTACCCCAGACTATCAGTTGGTACCTACAATGGAAGAGTTCCCATAGCTACTTGGGATACCCATTCTTGATCAAATACCTTTCACCGGTTTAGAAAAAGTTTCGAGATTTAAAGACATTGCAGTAGCTCTACACCAAAAGGGGTCAGGCATTGAAACTAATTGGGAAACAAGAAGTGGAGTTAAGGGTCTGCTTGCTAAATTTATGATAAAGAAACCTCGAGAATTCTTGAAGGTAATGAGTTTCCACACTTCCGAAGAAATTTTGGCTTTGCTAATCTATGGTTTGGTGCTATTCCCTAATCCGGACTAATTCATAGATGTGAACGCCATCAAAATATTTCTCACTCACAATCCTGTGCCTACCTTACTTGGAGATATTCTGCATTCTCTCCACACTTCGACTATGAAAAGACAAGGAACTCTCATATGTTGCATACCGTTATTATCTAGGTGATTTATTCCGTACCTTACTCGATCAGTGATGAAGAATGAACAAGGCCTGAAGTGGTCTAAAATGTTGATGTCACTCTCTCATACAAATATTCGTTGGTGTCTCTACTCTCAAAAGGACTTCACTTTCATTGAGAGTTATGGAGAATTCCCTAATGTACCACTCCTTGGCATAATAGGAGGTATCACTTACAACCCTTCTCTAACACTACGACAGTTTGGTTATGCTCGAAAAGATGGTCCTCATCACATACTCATCCAAGGCATTGTGTTTGACTAAGACAACAGTCTCCAAGGTTACCGGCAAAGATTTGTGCACACTTGGGGCATAGTGAAGAAAACTGATACCAAGACTTTGGGGCATAAAAATTATGTTCCTTGGGAACCTAACCTCAAATGGGTGCAGGCTCGTGCTCAAAATTTCATGATGCCATATGCTGTTATCTTACCAGTAATAATGGAACCTGTTGTTGAGGACGACAAACCCTATACCATTCTCCATCAAGACATGCCTACTGATTTCAAAGAATTGAAGAGATCATGGATTCAACTTAAAAAAGAAAGGGAAACATTCAAAGACCAATGTTATGCAAGCGAGAAAATAGTATTAGAGCTGACTAAACTACTTCACAAAGAACAAAGAATTAATGCCTATGTCAACACAAAGAGGAAGCGTCCCTAGGAGGCCTAGGCATTAGGAATTTTATTTTTGTGCTTGAACTTTCTTTTGTATTACTAATCAGACTAATAAAAGAAGTTTGTTCATTCTTTGTTTACCAAATTTAAATTCTAAGGTCCTTAAAAACATTGCATTGTATAACATTGCATAACATAGCATATCATAGCATAACATTTCATGACCGATACTCTAAAGACTGGTTTTCTTATTCTCTCGTTGTTTATTTTAGCAGAAATGTGGAAAGAGAACCATTCAAAGACTCAAAAAAAAAATTAGAGACTTATGGCCTTGTGAAGTTGATGAAATCCTTGAAATGACCTATAATCTTTTGAACTCTCACGGTGTCTTCCAACTATTTTCAATATTTTCACAACAAATAGAGTTAAAGTTCACATCCTTAAAATCACTGTGGAAAAATAAAGGACTCAATATGATGAAAATTGATCTAGTTATGATCTTTTGAAGGTGATGATCAAAAATTGAGAGATTCACCAAAGACTTATAATCTTTTGAACCAAATAATGATTTTTCAAGAATTCTCAGTCTTGCCAACTGAAGTAAGTTATACTAGACATATTTAGGTTCATTATGAAAAAAGAATGAGCTCAATTAGATAAAAGATGACCAAGTTATGATCTTTTGAAGTCACATAATAGAAATTGATGGCCATTCTAGAGGACTTGTATTCTTTGGACCATCAAGGCGTCCTTCATTCAAAAATAATAATATCCTTAAACCAATAAAGAGACATATTAAATACTGTTTTAAGAGAATCATGGCTTTGGAATTAATCAATAATCTCAAAATACAAGCAAGATATGGTCCTAAGAAGTCCAAATTCCTAACTCATAGAGTATCAAAATGACTTGGAACCCCTTTCAACTTTTGATGATTTTTCTTGCACAATTGGATCTTGTCACATGAGAAGAAGTTGTTATAGATGATAATAATACCAATAGCAAAAATAACTACTCCAAAATATTAAGGATTGAGGAAGTTATGCACATACGACTAGTTAATCAAGGACTTATCCCAATTAGGTCAAACCCCTTGTTGAAAGCTTATACCAAATTACAAAGCTTATATCTCCATGAAACATGTTGAAGAAGACATGGAAATAAAAATGTGAACCTATAAATCTTATTGAGGAATACTTTTGTGTCATCACCTACAATACAACATCTAAATATCAAATGGTACACATACCTAGATGTTATCTAAATATTAATAAACAGAGATATACATGTACAAAAGATTAAAAAAAACAAGGTGCTTTGTGATCAACATAAGAGAAAACTTAAGGATAGGAGCAAGAGCCAACCCTAGTATGTGATCTTGATATAATGTGATGGTATGAGATGATGAAATATTTTAGGGGAAAAAATAAGGGTATAACAGTAATGGAACAACCAAAACTCATAAACAATACACATTAAATGATTGATTATATATAAGTAATCATCAAATGAAGACAAGATCAATATGTACATGAGAAAATTGATATACATATCAAGTATTGGCTGATGAATTTTGGCCTAAAAGATTCAAATGATTGTAATGAATTAAATCCACATTAATGCCATGTTTTTCCGGCCACAAACAATCCAATTCTAGTGTTTACATAATTACTTGAATTTCGAAAAATTGAATTACTATTAAATTCGACCCACGAATTATGTCAACTCATGAATTTAGCATTATTCCTCAACAAAACATGATCGGAACCAAAATTTGACACACAAATATCAAAGAGTCATAAACAAATTGTAATTTGACGCGCAAGATTTTGTAAAATCACATAATCGAAACTAATTCAATTGATTTCTATCCTATTCCAAATTTGTTCATCATCAACAATTCAAGAATGATTAACTTCAACTCAAGAAAATTCCATTAAGCAAATTTAACACACAAACATTTAAATTGCAATAAAAATCAATTAATCCATACAATTCAACAATTAAATCAAGTTAAACAAATAAATCGGACAAAGTATCAAAGACTAATTGGATTTGGAGACCATAAAATGAGGACTATGCCAGATTCGAAAGCGAAACACAACACAGGGAGGCTAGGGGCGCGTAGTGCAATCGCGACGGAGAACTGGTGGTCGGGGCATCGTGGCGTAGTCGTCGTCGAGAACGAGTGGCGGCTGTTCTGGTAGCTGGAGGTACATGTTTTTGTGGTTAGATTGGGAGGAGTGAGCGAGATTTTAACTTGTGACATTTTACACCTTGAATGTTCTTCAATTTGTACTTCTGAGTGGATAGAGAATTGAGAAAAATTGAAATTTGATTTGGGAGGTTTTGTGGTAATGAGTGGTTGGTGTTTATGAAAATGGGCCTAAGGAATATATACTATGAAAATTAGGCCTAATTTATTTGGATTGAGTTTGGGTTTTATTTGGATTCATTAGCGTCAGATAAGCATAAACAACAAGGTCATCGATTTTCGTATGAAATTTGGACTCGGGATCTAAAGCAAAATTGAAGATGACGCCAAAAGAATTTTCTCAATCAGATAAATGATGAGAAATTAGGAATTTTTTAATAGAAATCGGAATTGAAATTCCACTATTTTAATTAATGCAACTTTTTGTGCATATCATGCGCTTCGATCTACAAACCGAAGCCTTTCGAATAAAATCCAAAATAGGACCATGAATGTAGTTAACGAAATTCTTTACGCTCAGGCGCGAGAACTATCCAGATACGGTAAAAATTGAGGAAGTTACAATTTTTTTAACATGGGCGAACCAATGGAACTAAAATCCATTTCGCTGTAAAATTTCTCTAGTAATTTGACCTTTCGAAGGTCTTCCTCTAAGAATTGGCTTCCGACTTAATCATAAGAATCGAAGAAGACATCAATGAATATTTTTTCACTCAAAGAACTATTCCAAAATATTAATGCAGTCATAAGTTATGAATTTTTGAACATCCAAAAAATAATGATTCATCACTTATTTTTACTGAATAATTCTCATAGATCTTTCATTTCGGAGGACTTCTACACAGAATTAGCTCTTAGCCCGAACATGAGAAATGTCAAGGAAATTAAGACGATATTAATGTCGAATGAGCAACTAAAAAACATCGAAGAGGTTTAAAGTTACGAATTTTTGAATACCCAATGAACCAACAATTTCGGTGTATCCAAACTTTAGGAAATTTGCAAATCAGATACTTTCCTTCGAGAATTGGACATTGACCCTAAAATATTACTTGAAGAAAATTCGGAGACGCTCCTAACACATGAAGAACCATTCCGACCACTCATCTGACCAGAAGTTATGAATTTTGAACTTAAATCACGAAATACTGATTTCTGGCTCAAATTGTTCTGAACTGACAGAAACACTTTATTCCTCTCTACCATTACAGACACATTGGAACATATATGAACTTGGAATAGTGATAATTATGTTGTTCACTAGTTAATCAGCCTGGAGAATGCATTGAGCACATCAATCGACGATATAAATGTATGTCATAACCTGATGAGGCTTGAAAGAAATACCTTGATCTCGTGACCAAAGAACCAATGATATGTAAGCATGCACATGATAACAAAATATAAGCCAAATAAGGTTGAAATGAAGAGGGTAAATTTTGGGGTACAAGAGTTGCCCCTGTTGAATCATCTTAAACCCAAAGCAAGATTGACTCTAGTCTTTCGAGCGATAAGGTAGAAGGTTATTGAATACAAATATGAACACAAAAATTTGCAATCTAGATTAGTATAAGGTGTATCAACATTGGTGAATGTAATTTGTAACTTTATGGTATCGAACCCAAATAAGCACTGGTGTCGACCAGACCTAAACATGTTGCCTCAAGAAAGAACTAGACCACCAACGCGTAAAAACTAGTAACGACTAGACTTTACAGAAAACAAGAACATTGTATTTTGAAGAAAGGTGACAAGTAGCAAACTTAACCAAAATAAGAACTTTTGTCAATCAGGCCTAAACACATTGCGTCATGAAAGAACTAGAACTACCATAGAGGAAAGAAACTAGTAACAACTAGGCTTTACAGAATACCAGAACACTGTACTCGAAGAACGGTGACAGTAGACCCAAACAAGTTGCGCCAAGAAATAATTGGGACCACATTAGGGGAAAGAATACTAGTAGTAACTAGACTTTACAGAATATCAGAACATTGTATTATGAGAAAGGTCACAAGTTGCAGACTTAACCTTAATAAGTAGTGCTATCGACCAGACCCAAACATGTTGCGCCAGGAAAGAACTAGAATCGCAGCAAGGGAACAAACACTAGTAACTACTAGAATTTCAAGAATACCCGAATATTTTGTTTTGAAAAAGGTAACATGTAGCTGACTTGACCTTAATAGGCATTGGTGTCGATCAGACATAAACATGCGGCGCCAGGAAAGAACTTGCGCGAGAAACACATAGGAGATATCATCCGATGATTAATTTTGGGAAAAGTTGTTAGGGTACCATAGGATATATGGGAAATTGTGATTCATCGGGTATATCAGAAGATCGAGCGAGATCACTTGGGGAAATGGGTGATAAAATTGGCCTAAAATTTAATTCATGTTTAAATTTTGATATGGAGCAATATTCTAGTGTGAGTGGAAACAATGCACATTTGAGTAGATGCAATGCGATGAGACATGTTTGGATGTCTTTACTGAGGAATAAATAAATAACTAGTAACCACGGGCCATATATTTATAGTACTTGGAAAAACAAATTACAAACATCATTGGGGAGGAAAAAACATCTTGTCTGAGCAAGGACGCCAATATGAGCTTGGATATTGTTAGGGAGCAATAATAACAATTTGAGTTGGGAAAACATGTCAACCTCTTTGTTGGGCTTAAGTGATTTTCCTGTAAGAGGCTCTCTGGAGACATGGGAACTCTTAACAAAATACTTCCAACAAACTTCCACTAAGAATTCCATGCATAATGATCCACTAAGGAAGAGAAAACTTCAAAGTTCAATGGGTAACATATTTCCACTAGGGACCTGTACCAAACCTTCTTCTACCAGGATCGGAATCAGATGAGGAAAACTGGTGTAGACCTTACTGGAGAGAAGAAGAGTACTCAGAGGAAAGTATATGTCAGTATGTTATCTCTTTGAGGACAACAATTTATTGAAAATTTCCTAGATGTAGACGTCGCTGGGGAAATCTCTTGAAAGTGTGTGGGCAACCTTCCACTAAGGAAACAAGAACTGCATCATGGGGATGTAACAATAACCTCTCGATCAAGAATTTCTTAGAAAACAAAAAAATCTCTCGCAGAGTTCTTATTGGGGATTTGTCACATGAAAACATCGCTTGCTTGGAGGGACATGTTAATCCTTGTTACGCTGATGTATCACATACCTGCACATAAACAAAAATTCCTACAACACAAAGTAAACAAAATGCCCTGGGTATAACATGACAACTTTGTCTACCAACCCGACCACGCAAGTTTCCAGAGTAAATTCTCATGTTTCCTATCATGGTAGAACCTCCAAATTTTTAAATGCAATATTTTATCACAAAAATTTGAATGTCTTTTGCAATCAAAATAGTAAATATAAAAAGGAAAGTAAGATTTTGAATGAAAATACTTTTTATTGATTGAAAATGGCTTGGCAATAAGTGAGTACATTTGAAAGAAATTCCTAGTATAAGGTAATTTCAAAAGCGAAGCAAAAGAGTAATACACGCATGGAAAAGTGACAACGAATTCCCAACTAGTTCCAACCCTTATTTAACCTTATAACCTCGATTATGTCATCACTTTACTTTCTATAGAAGGTAACTAGATTGATGCCTACCCCTCGGGATTGCTTGTAGTAGTAGTAAGATGAAATCAAAGATCCAACGCCAGACGTAGTCATTGGCTTTCAAATCCCTAACTTTTGTCTAGATCACCTTTTCCGGTTTTCAATCCATCTGGATACTAGAACCACCCGGCTGAAATTCCGACTAATAGGGGTGTGTCAATGGATTCTCCATCGAACACCTTTTATCTCACGAAGGAGAAAGGAAAACATCGAGTAAACCTAAGAGGGAAGAAACCACGGTCTCATGACCGAGAGATCTAGGTAAAGAAGTTTTTTATGCGAGGGGAAGGTATTAGCATCCCACACGCTCGTAGTAATCTACAGTATCCACTTCTATTTTCTAGCTAAGGGGTGTGTTATATCTATCTATGCTTAACCTCTAAAATGCATGCAAAAGAAAAGAGAAATAAAGAAACCACGGGGAAAAGAAGAAAGTATTTACAAGTTGTGCTCGATCGAGCCCCATGACATGATGCCTACATATTCCCCCATCAGTTAAATTGTCTCGAATTTGAACAACGTTGAAGTTGGTTGTGATAGTATATGTTTGTATAGTTTCAATGAAGGCGACAATAATACCGTGTTTATCTGCGTGTAAATCTAACCGAGGAACTTATGGGGGAAGCATGTTGTTTTTGTGTAAATTTGAGCAAGAAAAGTCATGTTTATTTTGTGTATATTTGGTTAAATTGTTGCATGCCCGATTTCCTTCTTTAAGCATTATTAGAAGTTTCATAAGTGGATACCATATTTGGTTTATTGTTTAGTTTTGTTAAATTATAAATGTTGTGATAGTTGTGCAAATCTAAAGCATTTTTGAAGTCGTTTTTTTATAATGTTATGCTTTCCAATTATTGTTCGAATTGGTGCTATATACGCCCAAATATTTGAGTTTGTAATGACATTTTACATTTGTGTTAAGTCTTGAAAACTATGGGCTTATGATTGTCTCACCTTAATTTCACTTGAACGAAAAAGTCATTTTATTTTGAGTAATCGTTTGAATTGTGGCTGCCCGGAACTAGAATGAATCATTGATTGAGTTTCGGTTGTATTTCTTGAACAAGAAATTTCAATTGTGATACCAAGGTTTTCCATTTGCTTTAAGTTTGTTTTAGTCAAAATTATTAAGATATCTCATCTAAGATAAGTGGCTTCCCGTCCGGATGTTATTTTAGAGATTATGACTTATCTTTGATGTTGTTTTATATGTTATGACTTATCCCTGATGTTGTTTTATGTGTACAACGCTCATTCCTTGTGTTTTTGTGAGTTTGACCTTCTCATTTCAACTTCTCGACTTTAATGTTCGGTAAATCCAAGGTAAATTTCTTCCTCAAATTAGTTGTATTATGATGAATTTGTCTGAAATTGCGTGAATATGTTGCGTTTTCTTGCTCCAGATCCATTCCGTGTATACTTTGCGTTTTGACAAAAATGCAATATACCGTGGAAAGTCTTCCCATTAGTCCCTCTGCGGGAAAGATCACGAACGAGTTTCTCGGCATCGCTGGGACAAGATCTAGTTATCATGTCTTCGGCTTCTTCTAGGAGAACGTGGTTGACGATCCTTCTCCTGCACTCCAGTCCATTCATTCTGATTGGAAATCAGGAGGTTTATCTGATTGAAGTCCTTGATGAGGTCCACAATTGTGGGATATGCGTTGAGAGACACTAGAATCTCCCGATACTCTCCAGGATGGTCGACATAATGGTGCGTATTGATGGGATGTTCTCAGACGAAGAAGAGGCAGTTTTCCTTTCCCGAGGGTCACCTTGATCATGACCTGATGTTCTGTTGTTCTCTTTGGCTTTCTGTCGGTGAAGGAAGTTTTGTTGAAGTTGTTGTCGTTGTCGTGCTGATTGGCCATGATGATCATAAAGTTGAAAAGTTTGCTTTGGTCTTAAGATGAAAAAAAAAGGGAGCAAACGTTCTTACAGACGGTGCCATTGATCTTTTCTGACAAAAATGAACTTCAGTGGTCCATAATATTGGACTCGTACGACTGTTGGAGTGAATTGAGGGAGGGTACTTACAAGATCCTCCGATTAAGCTTTTCCCTACATTGAGCCAGTTGCTGGCCCAATTAGGAACAATCTATAAATCGATGAACTTGGGAAACTGAAAGGTTAATATTTTCCTTTGAAAAAACTTCATTCTGTACAAATGTTTGATTTTTTGTTGAGAAATTTTAATTCCTCATCAACATCGACATCTTAAGCATTTTCAATACATGAGGATTCCTCGTCACATTAAACTTCTCAGATTGAAAATTTTTGCCTTTGACCAATTTAGCATTAGTTTTTAGAGAGTTCATTTTTTTAAAAAGTCATCGTGGAAAAATACTTGTGAGACTAACATGTCACTTGAGACACTTTACACGACAGAACATTAATTATATGATTGAGATGAGTGTACTTGAGTCTGCTAATTATTACGACTCTCATAAACTAAAAGTAATTCGGAGTCATATATATATATATATATATATATATATATATATATATATATATATATATATATAGTACAAAGGTCCACTTTCTATATAATCACTTGATTAAACTAGGTATGCTAAGGATGTATGCTCCTACGTATACCACATATTATAATGAAATAGTTAATGACCCATTATATTTCTATCTACCCACATATCAAATGCGAGGCTTATTCAATTATAACAGATCTTAATCACATGCGTGCACGAATGTAATGCATGCAGATCGTTTCTTAAATGATAAAAACATGCAACTTCAATGAATGGTTGAAAAACTGAAATTAGCAAGAATAGACAAAAATATTAATTTCTATTAAAATAAAATAAAACAAAAACTGAATTATAAATTCACCAACTGAAAATATATCATTAAAAAAAAAGTTAATAAGTGTTGAATGACTGTCTAAGATGTATGTATTGGAGTAAAAAGAAAAGAAAAAAAAAAAGTGAATATGGGAACATTTATTAACGTATCATATAGATGTTCCATACTAAGTCTTAAGATTTCATGAGTTGTCTTTGGTAGGTCTATAATTTAGTGATCGACTAAATTTTGTTAAAATATAGTTTTTATTGATTCTAATTAAGATGTTATAACATTTTGATCAATTGTGATGATAAATTATATTGTCATGTTAGTTTGAGACTCCAAACCATATGTCGTGACATCGTTGTCTGTTATACATCAGTGAATGTTGTGTATTTTCTTGATAAATTTGATTTGATTTTTTGAAATTTTTTTTGGATATATCTCTGTTATTTTCAAAGTTCAAGAAGATTTAATCTGGAACAAGAGATTTGATCGACAATTGTACAAGTGTTTCTATTTGAAGAAACTTGAAAAAAAATTCCAATATTTAAAAAGATTTTACAGTATTTTGTGATATATTTTAGCGTGTGGATCAAAAAATACTTGGACAAAATTTGAATCCCATAGACTGCTAAAACTTATAAAACGAAAACCAAAACTTAGGGCAAATTAACTTCTTAGGTGTTGAGTAAAATAAGGATTTATGTTTTGAGAGTCTCTTGTGTTCATGTGTTTGTAAGTCACCCTCGTATCTTTTGATACTTTTGGTAGACATAGTGTTCTCACTCTGAAATTTTTAAGTAAAGAGATGAGTATTGTTTTTGGATGAAGCTTTTAAGAAAAACCAAGTATTGTTCTTAGTCAAGAGTTTTAACTAAGTTATTGTATTGGAAGTGTACTATTCTTGTTGAGTTGTTTTTGATACAATCATTGTGATTGAGAATGTTAGATATCAATGAGGTGATTAGGAATTGATATGATATTTCTCAGATTTAGATGGTGATTTCTAGGATGAAGTTGCATGGGATAATGATTAGAAGAGAAAGTTGTAAACTGAGATTGTTTAGCCTTTGAACTAATACTATTATAGTGAATTTCCTTCACGACTTGGTAGCACCCAAATGTCGGTGATCTTGCACTGAACTGTGTTATCAACTTTTTGTGTTATTTAACCTTCTACAACTTTATTTCAATATCAGTTACAGTTAGATGAATCAGTTAAGTCCGTCGACAAATATTGTAACATCTGTATTGATACTGTTCTGATGTTGGGATATCAAAATTAACATTGGTTGCTTGTGACAAAAATTTCAGTCTTTAAACTATAGAGGTCTTTTATTTCCAAATTAATTAAGTTTCTACAATGATAACATAAATAACATTTTTGTGTGGATATGATTTAAATGTTAAATAAACACTACTAATTCAAGTGTCGTAATGTATTAGCACGAGAGTATAACCGTTTATAATTGGAAGAAAAACTAGTTCCAATAGTAAGAAATACACTATTGTGGAGATACAACCAAACTTTCCAGCTTCACTGGAGAGTATCACTCGGAATTCGTTGGGGAATATGGTATCACACATGCTGAAAAACCATCAATCACTCTTCCAATCCAAGAATGGTATTTCGTGAACTTCACTGAGAACGATTAATGAAATTTCATGTGGAAAAACACCCTTAGAGGAAAACATCCCTCTTGATTCATCTGGGGAAGTTAAGAAATTAATATCAAAGAACATTAAATATTTTTGGAAATGACAACGTAATTAAAGTTGAGGAAATCACACACATTCTTCAACATGAAGGATGGTATTTTCATGAACTTCACTAGGGAAAGTCAATGTGATTTCATTGGCGATACAAATGGAAGTATCAGCTTTGAAGCATCTTAGCATGCTCAATAGAGACATTGCCTTGGAAACCTCACTGGGGAGAACTCTGGTGTCGCACCCCAAAATTTCCCCTTCGTTTTATCCTATCATTTTTAAGTAAAGATGCGCATTTATTGAGGTTTCAGAGAAATTCCTACTGAAATTTTTCATGAAAAAAGTGGTGGGAAAGTTCTATCTTGTTAACCGATTCAATTCAAATTCAAGAGGTTTCGAACAATTTCGAATTTTTTGTACAAAAAGATTGTTTGAATTCATTCGTCCGAAAAAGAGTTATTTGTTTAGAACTTGAATTCAAAAAATAATTAGTTATTTGAGAATTTAAATTTTAAAGAAATTCTTTTTTACTCGGGTTATTTAATTCGGTGAATGAAAATTCCATTTTCAGTGTATGAATTTGCTAGTAAAAAATAATTACAAAAGATTATTCAATTTATATTGGATATTTCAAGCAAAAATGCAAAGATCGGAATTTCAAGACTCAATGAAAAAAAGGAGAAGTTTTTATTATTTCTTTAGAATTCAGTTACAATTTCGAATTGTAAAGTTACAGAAAATACAAAAAAAAAAGAATGTCCTAATTCTATTTGTTGGTACAAGTCCTAAGTTTGTCCGAGTTAATTGTCGCTTCCTCCGAGTTTTGCTTCACATCCGGGCTGCCTTCTCGTTCGGTGCAATGCCATTCTCCGCATCGTCACATGAAAAAATAAGAAAAAAGAATGATTAGTAGCTGTATATCAAAGTAAAATCAAGGCGAGGTAACGTATTTTTGAACTCATCATTAGGTGTCTGGCGGGAATCAGGTTTTAATGCTAATCCTCATAATCTTGCTTAAGATTAATCATCGGCGAAAAAAGCAGCTTATTTACAAATCGCGAGCTAACTCGGTTCACAAACAAGCCTAACTCATACCATTCATCACGGTTAGTATAAGGCAACAATCTAATAATTCCCAACAGGCAGCAAGTAATTAAAGGCAACAGTCTAATAAATCCCAACATGCAACAGGGTCAAAGTTAGCAGCAGCAGCAAGAAAGACAAATTGTCTTGGTTATCAGCATAATCAAAGCCATCAGTAATAAAGCCAAAGAGGGTCAACTCAACCCTACAAGTAATTAGCACAACAGCAACATGGAAGAGGAAAAGTGGGGTTTCAAGTTATGTTTTCACCCAAGGTGAAAAGGGGAAAAACAGAAAAGCCAGCACTGATGATGAAAGTTCCTGAGCAAAACCAAAGCAAGAAGTATAGTATCTGCTCTATCAGTTTTGAAGATAGAAAAAACAGGAAATAAGCATCAGTTTGGGAACCCAAAAACAAGAAGCAAAATCTGCCATATCAGTTTTGAAAGCCAAAAGAAGAAGTGAGTATTTGTTCTATCAGTATTCATTGAAACCAGAAAGAGAACCAAGAACAAGGATATATCTGTTCCATCAGTAAAAAGAAAGAGAGAGCTATCAGTTTGAAAAAACAGAGTTTCTCAACAAAAACCAAAACCAACAGAACACAAAAAACCCATTGATCTCCTGTTAACAAACAAACCAAAGAGCCAAAAACCAGTATAGTATTTGTCCTAACCATTTCCAAACCCAGAAAACCAACACCTGTTCTATCAATACAAACCAAAAAGATGACCAAACCAGTATAGCATCCGTTCTATTGATACAAACTAGGGAAAAGACAATCAAGAGTAACATATGTTCTACTGATACAAGCCAAACACTCAAAACCAGACCAAGACCAAAGGCAACGAGCAACACACAAAAATCGTAAAAACACAAACAGAAAACCTAAGCTAGCATATTCCTCATCATTTTCCAAACACCATAGACCTTCAGAGTTTGTTTTTTTCAGAAATCCTAGTCTGAACAGAGAAAGAAAAAGAGAAAATTGGAACTCTCTCACCCGATACAATCACGAAGAGGTAAGGTTCGTAGTTGCCATTGGGGATTCTAGGGTTCCACAGTCATGGAGCCATCTGTAAAAAAACCATACAACAATGCATCAGTGAATAGAAACGAATAAGAACATGAGAAGAATCGGAGCCCTAAGGCCTCGCCGCCGCCGTCACCGCCGTAGGGCGATTTCCGGCGCGGCTGCCTTGTGCTCCATATGGGTGTCACGGTGAGATCGAGAGAGAGAGAGAGACGAGTCGCTGTGAGATGGAATTTCTGGGCTAGGTTAGGGTTTCGTTTGGGACGAGGATGAGAGAACAGTGAGAGAGTGATGAAGAACACGATGGAGAGGGTGATGAGAGAACACGGGTGAGAGAAGAGAAAGCGAGTTTCTGTTTTCTTTTTGCCCATTTGGGCAATTATTTTATATTTCTTTTTTTAATTCCTTTCACTTTTTTTTTAAATATAAAAAACAATTTAATCTATTAGGTCTGGTGGTGACAAGTGTCACCACCTTGTTTTTTTTATAAAAAAGCTTTTTTCCTTTTTATTATATTTTCTTTTTTTTGTTGCTTAATCTATTTTTTTAAAAAATATATGTTAATGTTAAATAAATATATATTCGGTGTAATATTACCGTTTTGGACCGTCGGAGCATTTTGGAACAGGATCAGTCGCACTCAGTTCACCGGCACATGTGGAAGTGTTACGGACCAGTCAAAGATCAGATGGATTTCTTTTTCATACTTCGCAGAATCACTGCAATACAGGCTATTTCTGAACTTATCTTTTTTTTCAATTAATTTATTTTCATGAATAATATTTTATTGCGATGTACTAAATGATTATTGGATCTGATAGTTTGTGTTTGATGATTTATCGATTAAATTATTAGCCGAGTTTTCATCAAACAGAGAAAAATCATCTCCAATAATTATTTAAATTTCCGATTGTATTGTATGATATTTGTCTGTTTATTTACTCATTCCACATTTATCCACCATCGTACACTCTGCACACAATTTAAAATTAAAATTCAATCCGATTTCGCATTGATTGACTCATATGTCAAGTTCCTAAAGGGTCTCCTAGTTGGGGATGGGCATGGCCATCCTCACGAGATTGGTTAAAGCCCTTGTTACTTTAATCAATCATAACCCGAAATCAACATTGGTCTATATACCAATTCTCCATGCACCAGGGTCTCATGGTTGGGGATAGGAGCACATATCCTCACGCGGTTATTCAAGTCCATATACTTGACTAATCATAACCCACTTCCATTTCATCTAAGCATGCGTATCAGAACACTTTCGCAATTAAAGTTGTAAACCTCGATCCAACGTCGAGTTTCTTTTCAAAAATAATTTCACAAATAAATATTCTACTTTTCCCTCCTCCCAAACATATGGTAGTCAGTCCAGTATCGACCCTCGACCGTATGTTTGGCGTCTTTAATTGAATTTAATTAACGTGAATCATGTTTCACCTCACTTTTCTTAACAAAACTTTTGGGTAGAAAAAGATGATTCAGATGTTTCTGTCCACTCATCCGAGTAATTGGGGCGTTAGCCGTTGAACACTTATTATCCAATACTCGTCTCCCACATAAAAACAAAATAACTCATTCAAACTCTTTTTACCGCTCATATGCGATCATTAAACTCTTTTCCGATAAAGAGTGTGCAATAGACGTTTCAAACACGAACGAGGACTTAAGCTTTTCAAATAAACTAAACGAGTCCTAGTTCAAAGCATTTGAAATGTCTAAACGCATGATTTTTCCTATAAAATAAACACAACCAACTAAAACCTTTTTAAGAGGAACTACAGAGTTTTGACTTTCCCATTGCACAAGGGAATACGTAGGCACACGGTTCTGAAACCGTGCCAAACTCAAAATAATAATAAACAACCTCCGTTTCGTTTCTTTTTCGATTATAACTTAGAGATTAGAGAATTTACACACACTTAAAACTAAACGGGTCCCATCGAGTACGATGGATGTAAGGGGTGCTAATACCTTTCCCTTACATAACCGACTCCCGATTCCATTTTTTGGTCGTAGACCGTCTTATCCGCTTGAATGGGTTTTATCTATATTTTCCCGTTCCTTTTGGAACAAATAAAATTAGGTTGCGATTTCACTAGTTTTCGGAAATTAAAATGATTTTTGAAAATCGAGTTGCTTCAGTTGGCGACTTCACTGGGGACTATTGACTAAGCGTGTCAACCCTAGTTTAGCTCTTCGTATGTGTGTTTATTTTCGCTTTCTTTTTATCACTATTTTTGTGTGTCATTTATTTCCTATCGCTTTAAATTATTACCTTGTTGATATATTATTGTTGTGTGGGAATATTGGATGGGATTATAGGAAAAGCCCACTACCAAGGCTATAGAACACATAAATTAGAGTGGTTGCGTAGTATAGATTTGCTAGACGGAAATGTCTTGTAAGTTGGTGTGAAGACCACACCTAGGGGAGGTTCTTTCGAAGACATTATCGCCGATTGTAAGTTACTTTTGCATTGACGATAGTGTTGTTAGAAGGGATTTTCCCCTAGTTTTGACCTTTAAGGAAACCTAACCTTTAGGCTTTAAGAATGCTCAAATGAGACGTTCTTGGATATATCATCTAATCACAAATTTATTTGCAGTGAAAATGATACACCCAAGTTGGGATCAATGATTTTGAGCACCCCGTTCAGATCCCGGTATTGAGGGTTACATTTGTCAGATCGTTAGACCTGCTTTGTCTATTCGGTTAATACGTAACTCTCCCTCAAACCAAATTCTCTTTAAAAAAAGAGTTGTAGCGTTGCAAGTATCTTTTGCGATGCACGAGAATTTGTGTTTGTTGTATCAACAACCCTACGAGCCATCCAGGGGGGAATTGTTGGGTAGATGTCAAAAATATACCCAGCCGCTCTAAAAAAAAACTTTAACATGCTAATTCTGCATCACAGTACATCACATCCGGCATGCATGACTTAATCATCAACATTATTTGTTCCGATATTGTAGGAATCCTAAGGACTTGGTTTGCATAAGCAAACAGTTAACAAATGGATGACAAAATGCATACCAATCCGATCAAGGTCAAGAAGCCAAAGTTAGAGGTTCTGTTACGTTAGAAGGAAAAGGTCAAGAAGGCTGATATGACCATTTTCACCAGAAGATATGGTCACATTCTGAAGCTGTTGGATACTAATGTTGATGTACGAGCTATGGTCGCTTTGTACCAGTATTATGACTCTCCGCTCCGATGTTTCACTTTTCAAGACTTTCAACTGACTCCAACCATTGAAGAGTTCGAGATTTTGCTAGGGTGGCCTCTGAAAGGTGGCATCCCCTTCATCAGTTTGGAAGAAAGAGTAACATGTGACAGATTAGCTGAAGTGTTGTATCTTCCGGTCAGAGAAGTTGCGCCCTTGTCCAAGGCTAAAAGGATTCCCCGAAAGGCATTAGAGAACAAGGCGAAAGAATTGGCAGAATTAGGTAATACAAATGCTTTTATGTTGTTCTCGCTCTGCTCATCTTTGGGGTTGTTATGTTTCCGAGTGGGGAAGAAGAGTTCTTGGAAGAGTATGCTGTAATGTGTTTGTCTCCAAAAAGAATCCTGTTCCAGCTCTTGTGGCAGATGTACTTTTTCACCTTCATATAAGGCATGAGAAGAAGAGAGGTGTGGTTCTATGCTGTACTCCTCTATTGTACTCTTGGTTTTTGTCTCACTTACTGACCAGAGGTCCGTGGTACGATGTTTTGAAGGATTTGTCATGGGCTCAGACATTGGCTTGCCTCACTTCAGATGCTATAGTTTGGTACTTACCAAATTGGAATGTGGGAGAAATTATTACTAACTGTGGAGATTTTCCTAATGTCCCATTGATGGGATCTCAAGGTTGTATTAATTACAACCCTAGGTTGGCGTTAAGGCAGTTGAGTTATCCTTTTGAAACTGAGCCTAATGATGCAGTGTTGGAAGAGCTCCTCTTGGAAGACTTTGGGAGAGAAAATCCTCAGTTGTTAAGACAAATCAAAAGCGCTTGGACTCGAATCCATAGGAAAGGAAGAGAGTTGGGGAAAAGAGATTGTGTGGCCAAAGAACCCTATAAGCAGTAGGTGATGGGTAGGGTCAAAGAAGTTAAACTTCCATATGCTCTAGTGGTTTCCATCAAAGCTCCAGAACTTGAAGCCACTCATGTTCCCGTCGAGGAGTTCAACAAGCTTAAGCTCACCATTACTGAAATGAGAGCTGAAGAGGGGCGTCAACAAGCGACCCTTACTCGTGTTGCTCGAGAAAGGGATGATTTGATGCAAAGTCTCAAGGAAAGATATGATGAGCTTCTGAAAAGCCAAGAGCAGGTAGAGATGGAAAGAAAAGCAAAGTTCCGCGTAAAAGATAATCTAGATGTGGCAAATTTTGAGCTGAGTGAATTCAACCGTAAGTTAGCCAAGGCTGAGCAACAAAGAGGGCAAGCTTACGCAGATGAAGACGAGCCGTCAAAGCAAAGTTAGATCTGAAAACAACTCTTACCACTCAGATCCAAGAGTTGAAAGCTGCACTAAGAAACATCGAATCTAGTTTGGCACGCGAAACTCGCCTCAAGGAAGAAGCTCGTTTGGCACGTAACTTAGACTCTGAAGAACTAGCTCGGAAGATTCAAGAGTTGGATACTGCGAGAGATCTTGTGGCCTGATGGGAAGCGTCATATGGGGAGTTGGAAGTCCAATGCAAAGGTGTTCACAGTGATTTCTGGTGAAATAACCGCTAGTCCTCCAAACTATTAAACAAGCGTTATGATTGTTGTTTAATCCCTTTGGTAACTTGCAGGATCGACTAGATTGATCCTATGGGGTTATTGGTCGTTTGCATAAACTTAAAATAATGGTTCATGTTCAAGACTTGCTTTTGAATGTTTTATATATATATTTCAAGTGCGTTTCGATTATGATGTCCAATAAACTAATAACGAAATCAAGTAAAATGGTATAAAACTAGTTCGAACAAATAAGATATAAAGACTTTGAATTGCGGAAAGTATATAAAGGCATGAACGTTTAAAGGATTTCTTGAATGTAAAAGACTTTCAAAATAAAGCATGAAGTGAAAAGACAAGAATTTAAAGGCAAGTATGTAAAAGTTTTCTGGAAAATAAGAGCATGAATGTAAGAGTTTCAAAAAGTAAAGAGTTTTCGAAACAAGAGAAATGCGTTCAAAAGCAAAGAAAGTTAAATGACTTTGAATGTAAAAGATTTAAATGACATTGATGCAATATAAAAGGTAAACTGGAAAGGTAAAGATACATTATTGCATAAAAGATTTTGGTGCAATCATACGTACATTATTCGTGCATTCGTTTCCTAGCCATGTGGTATTTTGAATGTTACTGAATTTAGTACAATAGATATGACACACGAAATCCTAACACTAAGACTTCTATTTATACTATTTTGGCCATAACGGTCTGACTTATGAGAGCTTGCCACGTTTGGACATAGAATACTATGCTTCTCTAGCCTCCACGTCTCGAACCGTTTTCAGTAGCGATATTCGAACTTCCATTCATCCCGCACATTTTGAATTTCAAATATCTAAACGCCTTTCGATTCGAACTCGCTTCCTAACACCACACTACTACCATTTCAAGCTCCTTCTACATGTATCATCACAATTGCTACTCAAGCCCCAAGTTTCAATATCTTATTCAAGAGCGATTCTTTCATTCCAAACCATGACATTTTCCTCGTCCAATGAATCGACATTGTTTCATTTCGAGCTCGATGATTCTTATTCAAATCATCGCATCAAAATCTTCACCAACAAAATGCCCCTTTAAAATATGTATTTGAATCCCTATCGAGAAATACTTATTTTAAATATATCCAAGATTTTGATGTGACCTTGAGCAATAATGACATGTATGACTTCCATTACATCGATCATGCGGCTCTTGGGTTTCGAACCGCAAACACTTGCCAGATGGTGCGGTTATTAAAGATAATGATTGTCTTTAATCATGCTTATTTCAATGCTTACTTTACGCCACCTTACTCCGTGTCCAACGTTCTCCACGTACCTTGGCCTTAGTTGACGATTGTTTCAAATTCCTTACTATAAAACCCAACAGACTCGGTCTTTTACTCTTTTCACACTCGAACCTTTTCTTCTCTTTTCTTTGAAAACCCTAAAATCTTAACAGCTTCCAACAATGTCTTCAGCAACAACATCTCAGAAAAAGATTTCTAAGAAGAAGACCAAGAACACTGGAACAATCCTGGAAATCAAGGTTGAAACTCACCACGGCCAATCGGTATTCATTCCTCAAGGCATCTCAAAGGAACAAGAACTCCTGTATTCTTCACAGGTATTAATCCCAACTAACGCCTCTGGAAAGAGGTTTGCCCTAATGGGCCCTCTCACAGTTTTTGAGATTCTGAAGGACACTAGAACCATATTCCCTGTTTTCTATGATTTTAAACCGTTATTTAACAAAATGGAAATCCCTAGAGTAGAAACTGATAATGTGAACGAACCCTCTGCTTCTAAAACCATAGGAACCCTTGATATTCCCCCAAAGGATCCTTTCATTTTGGACTATGTTAAAAGTAATTTTAAACCATTTCGATCTTGTCCTACTGCTGATGTAGCATACCAGAACTGGTTTACTAAAATAGAGGTTAAGAAATCCCATCAGTGGGAGGAACTAGGTATTTACAATCTTCTCAAGTTATCAAAACCGGGCTTTACCTACAGCCATCCTCTACTTTTTGCATCCCTGTACTTCTGGGATAGTACTTACAATACCTTTCACCATCACGGAGGATGATCACACCTCGTTCTTTGATATAGCTGCTATCCGGATTATCACCACTAGGAGAAACATACATTCCTGATTTTGAGGAGCACTCGAGCATAATTGACTTCGATATCAAGTTAGCTAGCTTCTCCAAGTTTATCAGTCATTATCACACTGAAGGTGATAGTGTTTCTGATGTTGAACACATTGCTTTCCTCACCCTCCGCTATCATGATATGTCTTTGCAGAGATCAAGTGGCTAGCGGGTTCATCCCTCTAGCAAGGGATTTACATGAAAATAGGAGGATTAATTTAAGTGAACTCCTACTAGTTGACCTTTATGAAAGTTTGAGGTCGGTGTTTGAGCTTAAAATCCCATACTCCTAAGAATATCTTGCTAGCTGGTCCTTTCGGTTGCTTGACTATGGCTTAATGCCATGTTCGAATCTTCACTTTTCACTGACACCATTGTTGAGCAAAACCGAGTGATGGATCGAAATATTGAGGGCACGAGGTTAAGGAAACTGACTCCAAGTGATGACAAAGCTAATTTCCAGATTCTATTTTCCCAGTACATCATGCTATTTTCCAAGAAGCATAAGTTCGAAGAGACTATGGCGCCTTTTGCTTCGAGGACCTACGGACCATCATGGTTTGCCATATCCCTTTCGGAGGCTGCCAAGACCAAAGAAATCCAAGACATCTGGAAAGCCTTTTTGCTCCCAAGACTAATTTCTTCAAGAATCACGCCGACCAAGAATCAAATCCTTCTATTCGCCTACCAACCCAACTTTGTCTCAAGACAATTTGGTTTATGCCAACTGATTCCTGAACCACTCTTTCAGACTCACGACTCCATTACCTCTGGTCGAACTTTCAAGGCTAGAGAAGCCAAACTTTAGCAAGAACAATACCAAGATTTCGCTCAATTTAAATTGATCTCTTTTGAACCAACTTATTTTTCATCCAAAGGTTTTCTGAATTGGTGGAGTAGATTCTACCAGTCTTGTATGTTTGACACTCTTACTATCGAAGAGAAACTAACTGCTGCATTCGATGTGCAGGTACATAGAAAGAAAGGTATGTTCACTCACGCTCAAGAAATTAAAGCTTTTCAAACTTACTTCGAAACAACTTATGATCCTACACGTTTGGAGTCCACGGTACATCGAGCGTCCCAAACCTTGAAGGAAAAATTTACAGAAAAAGTCTCTAAGTTCAGACTTTCTTCAGGACTGTCACCTGAGGATAGGTATAGGTTGGCACTCGAAATGCATCCACCTAAGTTTCCCAAACTACCTACCTCAGAACTGGCTCTGGCTTGGTTTCCCCCATACCCTTGGTGGTTTACTTGCAAAGAGATGTTCAAGTACAAATCTCAAAGGAAACTAAAGCCATCTGAGACTGTGACATGTGCTCGACATTGGCTCCATAATTTCCCAGGGAATCTTCGCTATGACCTTTCTGCCATGTCGATTCTTTCGAATGAAGGCGCAGGTGTGAATGCTTGGGAAACCCCAAATAAGTCTTATCTACTTTATTTTAACATTTCGTCTTATGTGTTTCACTTTTCAACTATCAGAATAAAAACTGTTGCATCAAAGACCAAGGAAGGAAGTAGTTCCCAGACAACTAACGAAGCTGATGACAATGTACCCAAGGCAACTCCAACAATCACTCCTGCACCGACAACAACAACAAACACCAATGCTCGATTCCAAGCTCGACTCCAACACCTCCAATCCCAACAACGTTCCAACCTCAAAGGTAAGCAGTTTTATTTTGGCATTTGAAATAAGTTCAAGTCTATAATGAAGTCTAACTTACGTTCGCATTATTTCACCTAGCAAACTCCACCAACTACTCCAAAGAAGAAAACCCGGTGCTAGTGGAAAGACTCTCAAGGTTGGGGAAAGTTCACCATCGGTTTTAAGAAAGAAGCATAAGAAAGACATTCCAAAAGACACTAACGTCTCTGGACTTGATTCGAGGATGTTGCTCCCTCAAAAATCCAAAATCCACCTTCGACCTCCAACGTAATGTTGGAACACATAAACAACAATATATCTGCAGATAACCCACAGGTGATTTTACTTCGAATTTTTGAAAATGATTATTCGTACCTTAATTATAAGTTTCTAATCTTCTTTTTGTTTCGTGTAGGATGATTCAACTCCGATCCCAACTACTTCGACTCCTCCCCCACAAACAACTGCTCCGATCCATTCTTCTCCTCATGGAGATTCAAGCAATCTGGTGCAGAATAAAGGTTCGTCCAATATGGCAGTTCCAACTGGAACTTCTGAACAGCCAGATGATCAAGGCACTTCGCCTCCTCTCAAGGAGACCAACGAAACAACGCTCGAAGATGCTACAGAAGTGCCTCCAGAGACTTCTCACCCAGAGTCTCCTCCCAAAATCCATGAAGAGAGCGAAAGGGCAATTCATACTGAAGAAGAAAAAACCAATAACTCCCAAGAAAGCGAAGATTCAAGTGAGGAAGGGTATGAGGATGAAGAAGGAGAAGATGCTCAAGAAGGTTCGGCGAAGGGCGGACATCGATCTTGGTGGTAATCAAAATGATAACATCGGTGGTGGACTTGATTGATGATGAAGAGGATGATGAAGAAGCGAATAATGAAGGCGATGATGTTCCCCTCTGAACCAATGGACGTTGAGATGGATGTCACTCCATTGCGTATGGAACTTCGAGTCTTCCAAATGCCGACAAGAGAGTTAGCCCTCTTGAAACGAATGACCCTATTGGGTACATGAAGGCTAAACTAGCTCGAGAAACACTCCCTCCCTAAGGCTAATCTTTGGTTCGACCTCTAATTCACCTTCGATGATAGAGTCATACTTCTTCACAAGATTCAAAACCATACTTGATGTGGATTTATTCAAGTACTCGTAAAAGATAGTGACTGCTTCGTGATGAAGGGACTTCTCAATCAAGTCAATCTCGCCACATGTTCCACGGAAGTCGGCACCATCTTGTTTGAACTTCATCACGATCGATAACGTAATGGATGCCTTCTTCAAAACGAATCTGCGCCAACAAAGTCCAAGAAAAGAAACGCAATGGGCCGCTTATGAACATGCCTCGAAGCTCACTAAGGAGGTTGAAGATCATGCCATGCATATCAAGCAAGCTAAAGTTGATTATGATCTTCGAGCTCAATCCATTCTTCAATGGGAGAAGCAGATCCAGGAACTTCAGCATAAAATTAAGGAAGCCCAGCAGCAACAACTTGCATATGAGTCCAATACTTTTGGTAATCGATTCGAAGAGCTTCGAATAAAGGGCTTGCGGCGGTGAGTGAAGGCGGTTGCTATCTTGGAAGGAGCCCAGCGCTCCACTCAGCACAAGCTTGAGTCTTTTAAGAATATCTTTGATCGATTAAGGAACAATACCCACTTCTGAACTTGTTTATTTCAAGCAATCTTGTATCTTAATTGAATGTTTGTTTGTAACACTTGACAATGCCATTTTGGCAACTAATTTCACCATTTTGGCCTCGAGTTATATGTTTATGATTTACGTTGCTACTATTCGAACCTCCTGCAGGCGTGGTTTATATTTCTTTAAATACTTCCCATTAACCTTTAGGATTCGTTTGTCATCTGCCAACTCTTCGATTTCATACGCATTGTTTGAAAATATTTTCACTACTCGAAAAGGTCCTTCCCAATGAGGTGACCATTTACCTAATGCTTTATTTTTCTTGTCCATGGGCAATATAACTTTCCAAACTAAGTCATTAATACTGAATGTTTTACCTTTCACCCTTTTGTTATATGCTCTGGCCACTCTCTCTTTTTGCCTCATCAGGACTTCTAATGCATGCAATCTAACTTCATCTAGCTCGACCAACTCATTCATCATCATTTCCCAATATAAAGAAGATGAGATTTCATTTTGCCTTTGAATTGAAATTGTTGATGAATTTCTCTTGGTAAGACGCATCATGACCAAATGTTAATTGGAAAGGTGTAGTATTAGTAGCTTCTTTAGGGATGTTCTGGGCCCATAGTATTTGATTTAAAGTCTTATGCCAATTTCTTGGTTTTTACCAACATGTTTTTGATTAGACCTATTATTACTTTGTTGGTCGCTTGACCGACCATTTGCTCGTAATATGGTGTTGGCGCTAACTTGAACCCCATTTCTTGGGCAAATTCTTGCATCTTTTACCAAGAACACCGATCCTTGGTCGTGGTTATGCTCTCGCAACCCAAACCTATAGATAATGCTTTTTTATGCGAATTCGATGATAGTCTCTTGATCTACAGCTACCAATGGTATTGCTTCGATCCACTTAGTAAAATAGTCTATTCCTACCAAAATATATTTCTGACCTTTAGATGAAGCAGGATTGATTTCTCCTATTAAATCTAATGCCCATCCTCTAAAGGGCCATGGCTTAATGATTGAATGCAACTCACTTGCAGGAGCATGTTGAATCCCTGCATGTTTCTGGCATTCTTCACATCCTTTAGCAAAATCTATACAATCTTTGAGCATAATGGGCCAATACATACCATATCGAAATAGCAACCACTTCATTTTATGACCCGCTTGATGTGCTCCACATACCCCATTGTGGACTTCTGATGGTGCTAGATACGCCTCACTTTCTCCCAAGCATTTTAGTAACACACCTTCTTGGGTCTTCTTGAACAATTCATTTCCCATAAGGACATATGACAACGCTCTATATTTTATTTTTCTATCCACATTCAATGTTGGGTTTTCTAAATACCTTATTAATGGATTTCGCCAATCTGTATCTGTTAAAGTGTCTATGGCTAATACCTCTGAAGCAACTCGATTTTCAAAAAAATCATTTAAATGAATTTTCAAAACAATGAAATCGCCACCTAATTTTATTCGTTCTAGAAAGAACGGGGAAATATAGATAAAACCCACAAGAATCGGATAAGGCGGTCTACAAGACCAAAAAGCATGGATTCGGGAGTCGGTTACGCAAGAGGAAGGTATTAGCACCTCTTACGTCCATCGTACTCGATGGGACCCATTTAGTTCAAAATGTGTTTGTGTGTGTAATCGCTAATTTCTAAGTCTTGGATAAGAAAAGGCATTTGTTTATTATTATTTTGAGTTTGACACGGTTTCGAAACCGCGTGCCTACGTATTCCCTCGTGCAATGGGAAAGTCAAAACTCCGTAGTTCTGGTTGAAAATGTCTTGGATTGTTTGTATTGATTTTAGAAGAAAATGTTTTTGATGACCGCGTATGAGCGGAAAAGGAATTTGAATGGGTTGAGTTGATTTTAATTGTAGATGACAAGTACCAAAACGTTGGGAGGTCCTCTAACGATTCGATACTCGAGATCGGTGATTGAGGTCAACCGATCGTCTCTCATCCAAAATCTTTGTTGTGAAAAGGGTGAGGTGAAACAAAGTTCACTTTTATTAAGTGTTATGGAATAAAATATTTAAGTCATTGGGTTACCCTCTAATGGCCCAAATACTTTATATTTTAATTAAATCGTCGGGCGAACCTCTAACAATTTAATTAAATACCATAACACCATGTTTTTTTGTTTTTGTAGAAAAATTGATTTAGAAAACAAATTCAATTAATTAATTTAATTTGAAAGTGTTTTAGGGGTTTGGTTGTGGATGACAAGTATCAAAACGTTGGGATATCCTCTAACGATTCGATACTCGAGATTGGTGATTGAGGTCAACCGATCATCTCTCATCCCAAATCTTTGTTATGAAAAGAAGTGAGGTGAAACAAAGTTCACTTTTATTAAGTGTTATGGAATAAAGCATTTAAGTCATTGGGTTACCCTCTAATGGCCCAAATACTTTACATTTTAATTAAATCGTCGGGCAAACCTCTAACAATTTAATTAAATACCATATCACTATGTTTTTGTTTTTTTTGTTTTGTAGAAAAATTGATTTTCAAGAGAACAAGTTCAATTAATTGTTTTGACTTGAAAGTGTTTTAGGAAAACAAGCGAGCCCATACAAGGTGGCTTTATGTATGCTCCTAAAAGTGAGACTAGCGTGACACTAGTATTCTAAACGACCGATTGGAACAATCGATCGAATAGTTGTCGCTGTAGAAAAGCCCAGGACCAAACTATAAATGTGTGCAGGTGTGCATTGTGTATGTTTACCTGCTTCTTTGATGAAGAGCCCAAGAGGAGGCTATGTGTTCTAATTGAATGATAAACGCGTAATGTAGCGGTAATTAAAACACAGAAATAAATCATAAACTATTAAAGCTTAAATAAACAAACAATACAACCAAATCGAATTAGTTTGAATAATCGAATAAATTGCAATGCGCTTCAAGTAGTCTTCTTGGCTCTTCTGATAAATGTGAAATAAGGGTCCCTACATTGCATGATATACAAACAAAACATATGCAGGGAAAGTTGAAATGCTCACGTATCAATTCGTATCTTATTAGATTAATTAGAATATGTTTATGTAGAAATAATTCTAAGGCAATCGGTATATTATAGTATAATTTTATTTACAAATGAAAATAGCAAAGTAGAATCAAGAGTATTATGTATAATTATATTTGCAATATCTAATATAAAATAAAAATACTATATATAATTATATTTACAAAATAAATAAAAAGTAAAAATACTAAGTATTTATATCTATAAAATTAAATATGCACCACAAAATATCAGAATACTAATAGAAATAGTAATTCAACGTTTAAAATGCTAAGGCAAGTGTGGATGCACTAATTGGAAGCGAGTGTTTTGAATAGTCCTTGAAGATCTTCACAAGTAGCAAACCCGTTAGTAGCATAGTGAGATAAAAATAAATGAGATAGAATTGCAATAATTAGAACATGTGTTAGTAGACAAGGTTATAAAAAACGAATGAAGTTAAACATGAATGCAACATGAAAAATTCAACAACCAAGTAAATGTTTATTCAAAGATTTCAATCCAGAAATGAGAACGGAACTCAAGAACTAATGCTATCATTCGATTCAATTCCAATACATGAAAAATCAAACTTTAATCAATCATTATTCATACAAACCAAAAGCTGGACAGCAGCAAATTATGCATAAAAATCTCATGAAAATCAATTCCCAAGTAATTCCAACCTTATGTATAAACCCCGACATCAACCAACAAACTTTATGAATTGCATTCAACTTGAAACATCATCAAAATCACTTCTAAAAGTGACTTAAACACCAAGACGAAATCAACATTGATACGCGAGTATGAACAAACGCATAGTGTTTCAATTAAAAATTCAAAGAATGAACGAAACAAGAAACGAAATATGGTTTTGTCATACTATTAAAATCCGGACAGCCATGTACCTGAACCTAGACATGCAGAACATCCATTCGGAAACGATAAACTCAAAGGCAATATCATCACAAAACTTATCACCATGAACCACTAATTCAGACTTAATTGGAAGTTCATTTCTAAGACCGGGCAGCAAATATTTAACGTGTTATCACAAAAAAAAACTTAAAGATAAACATGATCTTAACTCAACGGGAACCAACAAAACCAAGATTCATGTTATTAACTCATATTCATACAAAAATCAGCATTCAAACACATGGTTTCAAGCATGTTCATCACAAACAGAAAGCGTTACATCACCACTAAACTTTCTCACCTTAAAACCGAATCGAAAGAGACGACATATAACCAAAAACTTCTTCAAATTGATTCTAAAAACATGACATCACAGCACACTTTAACCAACATTTATCATGAATTCAAAATCACCAATCTAGCACAATCATCATTGTATCGAAAGCAGATTTCCACACAAGAAAACTCGTCACAATTTAACATTCATCGCAAACAAAACATCGACCAAACTTTAGCACACGGTTTTGAAACCAAAACAACAAATTTAGGCGAACAAAAATATCATTGGCACAACGTTTTGCTGGACTAAGCAGATTAAGCTCGGGCAGCATAGCATATCATTTACAACTGAATCGATGTTTTCACAAATTTACGCAGAAGTTATAAAAAGCATCATAATCAATTCCTTATAACCAACTCAGAAACAAACAGGAATTAAATCACAATTGTCTATCGCATAGAAATCAGAATAGCATAACAGACAAACACAACATTTACAAAAAAACAACCAAACCATTTTCTTTAGATTTTAGACTTTAGCATATCAGTTCGTTCCTGAATCAAATATGTAGAACCTCTCCTTTGCAAAATCCTAACAGTAGCATATCAAATAATTCAAACTCACACGAATGAGACGGAATCGAACTTACCAAAGCATTATCGAGTCAACAAATCGTGCGGTTGTCGATTGAAAATCGGCGTTGTTATAACTGGATAGTGGCAACTGGAGGCGAGAGGAGAGTTCTTTGTCAGTACGAGTTGATGCTGACCGGTGAGCTGAGAGGAAGTTTGGAGGTTGCCGGCTGTTGGTGGGTTTACGGTTGCGAGAGACGGAGAAGTGTTGTTCGACAGAGGAATGGAGGCTACGGAAGGAAGTGAAATCGAGAGAGATGGCTGTTGGAATCGTGCTGGTACGATGAAGAATGGAGGGCGGAGACGGCGAGGAGAAGAAGGCGAGATGGGGGTTACGGAGACCAGAAGGGTGGCTACAGGGAAGGAATGGGTTTTGATGAAGAAGGTGGAGGGAACGGTAAAGAGAAGATGGCTGTTGTGTGAGGGTTTGGAGGACACGGTTGGAACAGAGTGTTGGAGGGTGAGAAACAGGGTTGACGGAGGATTGGAAACAGAAATGAGTTTTGGACAGTGGTATCAGGTGAGCAACAGATGGGGTGTGAGGATGGCGAAGGGAGATGGCAAGACAGAGGGAAGAGGATAGAGGGCGATGGGTGTGAAGTGATGAGACGGAGAGGATGAGGTTACAGTGGAAAGGGAGTGACCGATGGAGGTTCTGGGTTTGTGATTACAGATAACAGTGAGATTTTTCAGCAAGATGAAAAAAGATTAATTTATTCATTCACATCCGCCGTTTTTTTGTTTTCAGATTTTGGCCTCCTTTAATCAATCACATAACATATACATTTATACCCAAATATTAGGTTTAGACTATTTTTTAAATGCCAGAAATACCCTTAGTAAATAAATGGGCCATAAAATTGGGTCTAGTAAAAATTTACAAGCCCAAAAATGTTTTTTGTTTGATTTTTTAAGATATAAATTAGACACTTAAAATTGTTAAAAATGATAAAAGTTTGGACAAAAATTTATCCGAAAAAATAAAATAAACATATTAAAATAAATTACAGGTATCAAACATTAAAGAAAAATTATCGAAATATTTAAAATTGAAATAAAACGATAATAAAAAATACCTGATTTTAAAACACTTACGGTTAAAAACAAAATTTCGAAATGTATCGAAAAATTAGAGAGATCACATTTTCATGATCTACGTGACACGTAGATTCATAAAGCAGTGAGTTAGAGGCAAAAGTTTGAAATATTTTCCCGCTAATTTTCCGCACAGTGTCGAATTGTTTTTAGCAGTCTGTTTATAAAACCAAAATATTGATATCATCGACATATAATCAACTTAAAACGATACAATAAACAGGTAAGGAGATAAAAAGGAATAAAGTGAAATATCGGGTATTTTATAACTATAAAACGATGCAAATATCGATTTAAACTAACTTTTGGTCAATTTAAATACGATGAAATGATGCATATGCAATGGATGAATGACTGTTTAATGTCAATGATCTAATGGATATGTATGCAGACGAATGTGAAGTCTAAGCCAGATAAAATCGAGATAGGAGAGCAAATTTTGGGGTGCAACAGTTGCCCCTATTTAATCGTCTTAAGCCTGAAAGTGAAATTGGCGATAGCCTTTTGAACTTTCAAGGTAGAAGAAGATTAAATACTCATAGAACCCTAAAATTTGCGCTCCGAAGAACAAGTAGAAATATTTTTTTGTTGTTTTTATGTTTTTTGGAAGCCTCCACTAACAAGCTTTGGCGGATAATGGTATGATATTCCCAAAAGATTTCCTCAAAAAGGAGAGGAATGATGAATATTTACAACTGGGCGACTCGACAGCAAGGTTACTGGGTGACGACCACGTTTTGAAAAATAACTGTTGGTAAAAAGGCTCGACTTCAGTATAGTTACTGGTTTACGAGTCAATCAGGTGATTAGAATGAAAATGATATCAAAATGGCCGACGTCGGTAAGGTTACCGGGGTATCACAATCAGGTGATTGGAAAAGAAAGCCATAGTGAAGTCATTATCATCGGTGAGGTCACCGGGAAATAATTATCTGGAAAGAAATTATGGCAAATTTACTAACTTTCGGTTGAAATGATATCAAAGTGGCTGATATCGGTAAGGTTACCGGGGATCACAATCAGGTGATTGGAAAAGAAAGCCATAGTGAGGTCATTATCGTCGGTGGGGTCACCGGGAAACCAAAGAGGTAGTAAGATCCATGACATCGGTAGGGTTACCGGGGGATCACAATCAGGTGATTGGAAAACAAAATTAGCAAAGTTGCTACAACGGTAAGGTTACCGGGGATCACAATCAGGTGATTGGAAAAGAAAATTAGCAAAGTTGTTACAACGGTAAGGTTACCGGAAGACATCGATCAGGTGATCGGAAACAAAATTAGCAAAGTTGCTACACGGTAAGGTTCTAGGAAGACATCGATCGGTGATCGGGTGAAACAAAATTAGCAAAGTTGCTACAGCGGTAAGGTTAGGAAGACATCGATCGTGTGGGGAGGCGAGACATACTGAAGGTTACTAGCATCGGTAAGGTTACCGGGGAGAAAATTTTTAGTCAAATTGGGCTTAGAAGAAAGGAGAAGCGATGAACTCCAAACATAGATCTTTAGCACGAATACGCTTGAATAAGCGGCCGAATCAAGGAAGACGAACTCATAGATCTTTGGAGCGAGCATACTTTAATAAGTTGCTTGCAGATCAAAATGAAACAGACAGATCTTTGGAGCGAGCATACTTGAATAAGTTGCTTGCAGATCGAAATGAAACAGACGGACCTTTGGAGCAGCATACTTAAATAAGTTGCTTGAGATCGAGAAGGTAAGAACTCGGATCTTTGGAGCATACTTAAATAAGTTGCTTCGAGATCGAAATGAAACAGACGGACCTTTGGAGCGAGCATACTTAAATAAGTTGCTTCGCAGATCAGAAAGGTAAGAACTCAGATCTTTGGAACGAGCATACTTAAATAAGTTGCTTCGCAGATCAGAATGAAAACAGACGGGAGTATATGTCAAGTAAAGATATTATACACACACAAGAAAGAGACCGACTGGAGCAGACTCACTGGGGAGAAGATATATGGAATGGTAAAATCGTCGATCGAAGACAAATTCTGTGAAAAAGGCCAACCAAAGAGACTCTAGCAAGGATTTTGAGCTACGTTGGACTTTGAAAGTTTGCAAATATGCAAGAAATACAATATCCCTCAGGCTAAAGGCGGGGTGTATTTCTTCAAGAGAGGCAATTATATGAATTACCACACACCAAGTATGGATACTCAAATAACCGAGAAGCAAGAAAGGTTAGACACCGACTCTTACTCACACTCTAACGACAGAGGCAAACACGGGTAAGAATACCAAAATAAAAATTTGCAAAAAAGCAAGACGCTTGGTAAATGAATTGAATTGAACGGTGTAAGAGACTGACACAAGGTCTAAAATGTAGGTAGCAACAACAAGAATATATATCTTGAGGAAACTTGACAGGGAATACCACTTGGGATTTTTTATGGATAGACTTTTCTTCGGAGACGCAAAAGGTACTCGAGAAACAATTTAATCTGGCTTATGCTTAAATGCATGTTTGAGATTATTATTTTTTTAGCGTAATGCTCCATATCAATGGAAATGCTACGCATTTTTAGGATGTTATGCAATGCAATGATGCATGTTTGAGATTATTATTTTAGCGTAATGCTCCATATCAATGGAAATGCTACGCGTTTTTGGATGCTATGCAATGCAATGATGCATGTTTTAATATTTCGTCCGGGGCTAAAGGCAAATGTGAGCTGCCGAGGGAACATCAACCATCCATGAATTGAATACAATCATCTGGTCTTCATCAAAGAGATGATAGTCTGGACCCAGACAGGGGGATTGCAGAGTAGAAGTATCATCTTTCAATGATTAGCATCACTGGGGAGGTAACTCTTGGAGATTAACATTCATCTAGGATGACAATCCTGACTTGAATTGGAGATATTGATCCTTAACTCCTGATGGAGAAATCCAACACAGACTTTGATCTCTGATGAGCTAAGGATAACGATCCTGACTTCCTGACATGCCATTCGAACTCAACGGTTGTTTAGCTTGCGCCTGGACTTGACTTGATTAATTATGAGGTGGAGGAATGCCCCTGGATAATGCTTTGCCCTAATCTGTAGGGATTTTGAAGAAAAATAGCCTCGAGAAAGCTTCTTGAGATCTGTACCATCAAAATAATCTGCTCCACTGTTGTAGACTTGGAAATATTGCCCCTGGGCAACCGAAGGTGAAGAAGGTGTCAACCATGCTCGGTTGAATGCCCTTGATTACTCAGCTCCTTGAGAGATTCTCCGAATCTCGACATAAATGCCCCAGATTGACTGACCTTTGAAGATATCACCTACTCAGGGTGATTAACTTTCATCTTGAAAGTAGGCTACTTCACAACCTTACTTCTCAACTCTGACTGTCTTGTGCTCGACCAGATACTTGAAGCAATATGTCTTTCAGGACAATCAAATTATCCATCTGATGCTCAATATGAAAGCTCACTTGATGTTTAAGCACTAATCTATATGCAAAGAATATATTATTCTACGAATGATAATTCTAATGCAAAGTTCATGTTTGTCTTGAAGTTTAAAAAAAATCTTTTATTGAAAGGATGTCGAAACATCGAATTTTTTGTGAAAGATTAAGTGATACCAACTCAAATGTTTAGCAAAGCCTCCTAGGAGTCAGGTTACCGTATTCTTGTAACAAATTTGCTTTCGAGTTAACCCATGCTTCAATTAGGACTTTTAAGGGTTGTAACGTGGTCTGGTTCACGGATTTTTAGAAAAAAAAATATTTTTAGGCTCAAAATATTTGGTGCCCTCCCATTCTCCGTGATGTTCTCCAATCCTAGGTTCAGATAACTTGATGCGAGCATTCATCTCTTGAGAGAAGTTTATGATGCGTTTGAGAAAACTGAGGTTTCTTGGATACAACAGTCACTCACCTTTTGCTTTTGGTGTTTGATCACACGACCTTGTTCTTGTAAGGATTTTATTTTGTTTACTAATCCTTTTCTTTTGCCATTTTTGCCTAAGCGACTTATTATGAAGTTTCGACTTAGCGGGCTTTTTGTCATCATTTTTCACTTTTTCTTTTGAACAAGTCGTGTGATCTTGCACCCTTGTTTGATTGGATGTGATTGTGACGGCTTGAATCCTTGGCGGATGAGAGATGACAATTGTGGTATCGTCATTTGTTGATTTCTTGTGCGAGAGATAACCATTACGGTTTCAACCTCTTTTGAAGCACATTGTTGATAGACGGAGGTTGACCATTGTGGCTTTGACTTTCCTCGTCCTTTTGAAGGATAACCATTGTTGTATCCTTGGATGCGTACTCTTGACGAGTTTTGAACGCTCGATCAGATTAACTGAACACTACCCTGCCCCAGGTTAAAAAATGAGGGTTTTTCTGAATACGAAATAAACTCCTTCTTCGAGGCTCAAAAGGGGTTAACGAGGGTTTCACTCCCTTATATCTCCGGTGTTTAGGAATTTGAAACAAGGCTTGTACATCGTTAGCAGGGTTTTTACTCGAAAGCATATCGTTTGAGATTCTTGGTAAATTATTCGTCATCCTCCCTACAGAGGTGTTGCTTTATTAATAAGAGTTGAATATCAAAAGCATAGTAAAACAAATAAGAGTGATAGCGAATGGATCGGTTCAAGACAAACATATTCAATGCATTATGATTAGTATTCAGAAATAAGCAAGTTTTGCATACAAGAAAGTACTGAACAAAACAAGAAAAGTTACAAATGAGCATGCAAAATAAAACTAGAAATCTCCATGTTGAGGAGACTGGTCTCCGTATGGATTCCTTGCTTCAGAAGATGCACTTTGTAGTTGTGACGTTCACTGAGTCAAAGAAGAGTTCAATTGATGCATAGGCCCTCTGGAGTGAACGTGATTGCTTTGGAATCAATGAGTTTCTGAACTGTGCCTTTGAAAAGATTACATCCTTCAATTGTATGGCCAGGTGCCCCAGAATGGAACTCACAGTAAGCATCAGGATCATATCCCAAAGGATATGGAAAAGGAGGCATCCTGAGCTCCTTTAACTCCACCAAAGAATGTTGGAGCAGGTGAGAGAGCAACTCACGATGAGGCATAGGGATTGGATCATGCACTTTTCTTGGCCTTATCAGATTCTTTCCACCTCGATGTTGACGATTTTGTCGATAAGTTTGTTGTCGAGGAGCGTTCTGCTGCTGGGGAGCATACTGAACTGGTGTTTGACAGACAGTTGCAGCACAAATTTGTGGAGCACATAGATTTGAATTAACTTTTGTCACCTGATTAGGAATCTGAAACGGAGGGTAAGCAGGAGCTTCTTCCTCGTCCTCGGAAATTGTTCTTGCCTCTTCATCAATTCGCTCTGGGAATTCGGAAGTAATAGTGACATCCTGAATGTTACCCATCTTGAGGCCACGCTCAATTCGCTCCCCTACAACAACCAGGTGTGAAAATTTAGAAGTACATCCAGCAATTAGATAAGGACCTTGTAAGGTATTGGAGAACATCTCAATGAGTTCTCGTTCCAAAAGAGGAGGTTGAACTCTAGCAGCTAATTCTCTCCATCTCTGCGCATACTCTTTGAAAGATTCTTCAGTCTTCTGAGTTAAACCTTGGAGTTGAATTCTGGTGGGAGCCATGTCCCTATTATAGTCGTACTGATTGACAAAGGCTTCAGCTAAATCTTTCCAACTTTGGATGTGAGTTCGTTCAAGCTGAGTGTACCACTCGAGAGATGCTCCACTGAGGCTATCTTGAAAAAAGTGCATGAGGAGCTTGTCATTTTCCGTATAGGGAGCCATCTTATTGCAATAGGCTTTGATGTGAGTAATCGGACAAGAGGTGCCCTTATACTTCTCAAAAGTGGGGACTTTGAATTTTGCAGGAATTTTGATACCAGGCACCAAGCACAAACTAGGAGCGTCTAGACCAAGGGAATCACGACCCTCAATAGCTTTCATCCTTTTCTCGAGGAGGTGAAGCTTTTTCTCAGACTCAGTTTCTTCAATCGAAAATCTGAAGGTGTCAAACGAAGACTCGAAGATGTCATCACAGTGAGGAGTTCCATTGACATGCATTTGAATGGTGTTTCTGACATTTTGATCTGAAAGGACCTCCTCATGGTTAAGACCAACACACGTGGATTAACATGATCAATTGCAACAACGGACCTCGAACAACTTGCTTTAACTCTTCTTGTCCAATGGCGAGGTTGGATAATCTCCATGAATTGATCCATTTGGGTATCCATGTAGTATTCATCGCCACACTTGCACAAGTTGATCCATGATGACGATGATGTCAGGAAATCAGTCTTGTAGTCTTGAGATTCTAAATAAGAAGCCAGGTTGAAATGAGTCCTTTGATTGAAATGAATGAAATGCATGATGATGCATGAATGATGAGAGAAATAAACTCTTTTGAGATGATTGATGCAAATGGAATGCAATGCATGTTGCAAATTAAATAAAGCTGGTTCATAGGATTGGTCGGTCAAGGTTTCGACGTCTACCCAACAATTCCCCAGGTAAGGCTAATCTTATGTTTTTTTGGCTAAATGTTTCTTGGGGTCTCAGATCCCCTTTTACAAACACTATCATCGTGCGAGAGGCCTACATGGCGATAGTATTTGTAAAAGTATACCCCAAGAAACGGCTCTTAACAGGATGCTCGAAATCCAAAATTTGGCGTTTGGTCTCGTTAGGACAACATGAACAAACTTAGAGTTATAGGTCATTTGTCCAAAGATTGATGTCTGCGCTATCGCGGCCCAACAACCTCCTTAAAACAACCAACTCTAAGCGGGTCTTGGCCGGGCCAACAAGACAATGGAGTCAAGTGGACCTAGGCTCGACCCTCTATTCCTAAAGGGTGACCTAGAAGCATGGGTAGTGGGCTTATCTATGTATCAATGCCCATGAATTCCCATCACAATAATATATTAACAGATTAATATATAAAGCATAGAGAGAAAAATAAGCAAATAAACAATAGATAAGCAAAAAGAAGAAAGCGATAAACAAACACACAAACATGCGAAGAACTAAACTAGGGTTGACTCGCTTAGTTAAAAAGATTTTTAAAATAAATCCCCAGTGAAGTCGCCAACTGAAGCAACTCGATTTTCAAAAAAATCATTTAAATGAATTTTCAAAACAATGAAATCGCCACCTAATTTTATTCGTTCTAGAAAGAACGGGGAAATATAGATAAAACCCACAAGAATCGGATAAGGCGGTCTACAAGACCAAAAAGCATGGATTCGGGAGTCGGTTACGCAAGAGGAAGGTATTAGCACCTCTTACGTCCATCGTACTCGATGGGACCCATTTAGTTCAAAATGTGTTTGTGTGTGTAATCGCTAATTTCTAAGTCTTGGATAAGAAAAGGCATTTGTTTATTATTATTTTGAGTTTGACACGGTTTCGAAACCGCGTGCCTACGTATTCCCTCGTGCAATGGGAAAGTCAAAACTCCGTAGTTCTGGTTGAAAATGTCTTGGATTGTTTGTATTGATTTTAGAAGAAAATGTTTTTGATGACGCGTATGGCGGAAAAGGAATTGAATGGGTTGAGTTGATTTTAATTGTAGATGACAAGTACCAAAACGTTGGGAGGTCCTCTAACGATTCGATACTCGAGATCGGTGATTGAGGTCAACCGATCGTCTCTCATCCAAAATCTTTGTTGTGAAAAGGGTGAGGTGAAACAAAGTTCACTTTTATTAAGTGTTATGGAATAAAATATTTAAGTCATTGGGTTACCCTCTAATGGCCCAAATACTTTATATTTTAATTAAATCGTCGGGCGAACCTCTAACAATTTAATTAAATACCATAACACCATGTTTTTGTTTTGTAAAAAAATTGATTTAGAAAACAAATTCAATTAATTAATTTAATTTGAAAGTGTTTTAGGGGTTTGGTTGTGGATGACAAGTATCAAAACGTTGGGATATCCTCTAACGATTCGATACTCGAGATTGGTGATTGAGGTCAACCGATCATCTCTCATCCCAAATCTTTGTTATGAAAAGAAGTGAGGTGAAACAAAGTTCACTTTTATTAAGTGTTATGGAATAAAGCATTTAAGTCATTGGGTTACCCTCTAATGGCCCAAATACTTTACATTTTAATTAAATCGTCGGGCGAACCTCTAACAATTTAATTAAATACCATATCACTATGTTTTTGTTTTTTTTGTTTTGTAGAAAAATTGATTTTCAAGAGAACAAGTTCAATTAATTGTTTTGACTTGAAAGTGTTTTAGGAAAACAAGCGAGCCCATACAAGGTGGCTTTATGTATGCTCCTAAAAGTGAGACTAGCGTGACACTAGTATTCTAAACGACCGATTGGAACAATCGATCGAATAGTTGTCATTGTAGAAAAGCCAGGACAAACTATAAATGTGTGCAGGTGTGCATTGTGTATGTTTACCTGCTTCTTTGATGAAGAGCCCAAGAGGAGGCTATGTGTTCTAATTGAATGATAAACGCGTAATGTAGCGGTAATTAAAACACAGAAATAAATCATAAACTATTAAAGCTTAAATAAACAAACAATACAACCAAATCGAATTAGTTTGAATAATCGAATAAATTGCAATGCGCTTCAAGTAGTCTTCTTGGCTCTTCTGATAAATGTGAAATAAGGGTCCCTACATTGCATGATATACAAACAAAACATATGCAGGGAAAGTTGAAATGCTCAAGTATCAATTACTGTATCTTATTAGATTAATTAGAATATGTTTATGTAGAAATAATTCTAAGGCAATCGGTATATTATAGTATAATTTTATTTACAAATGAAAATAGCAAAGTAGAATCAAGAGTATTATGTATAATTATATTTGCAATATCTAATATAAAATAAAAATACTATATATAATTATATTTACAAAAATAAATAAAAAGTAAAAATACTAAGTATTTATATCTATAAAATTAAATATGCACCACAAAATATCAGAATACTAATAGAAATAGTAATTCAACGTTTAAAATGCTAAGGCAAGTGTGGATGCACTAATTGGAAGCGAGTGTTTTGAATAGTCCTTGAAGATCTTCACAAGTAGCAAACCCGTTAGTAGCATAGTGAGATAAAAATAAATGAGATAGAATTGCAATAATTAGAACATGTGTTAGTAGACAAGGTTATAAAAAACGAATGAAGTTAAACATGAATGCAACATGAAAAATTCAACAACCAAGTAAATGTTTATTCAAAGATTTCAATCCAGAAATGAGAACGGAACTCAAGAACTAATGCTATCATTCGATTCAATTCCAATACATGAAAAATCAAACTTTAATCAATCATTATTCATACAAACCAAAAGTGGACAGCGACAAATTATGCATAAAAATCTCATGAAAATCAATTCCCAAGTAATTCCAACCTTATGTATAAACCCGACATCAACCAACAAACTTTATGAATTGCATTCAACTTGAAACATCATCAAAATCACTTCTAAAAGTGACTTAAACACCAAGGCGAAATCAACATTGATGCAGTATGAACAAGCATAGTGTTTCAATTAAAAATTCAAAGAATGAACGAAACAAGAAACGAAATATGGTTTTGTCATACTATTAAAATCCGGACAGCCATGTACCTGAACCTAGACATGCAGAACATCCATTCGGAAACGATAAACTCAAAGGCAATATCATCACAAAACTTATCACCATGAACCACTAATTCAGACTTAATTGGAAGTTCATTTCTAAGACCGGGCAGCAACTATTTAACGTGTTATCACAAAAAAAAACTTAAAGATAAACATGATCTTAACTCAACGGGAACCAACAAAACCAAGATTCATGTTATTAACTCATATTCATACAAAAATCAGCATTCAAACACATGGTTTCAAGCATGTTCATCACAAACAGAAAGCGTTACATCACCACTAAACTTTCTCACCTTAAAACCGAATCGAAGAGACGACATATAACCAAAAACTTCTTCAAATTGATTCTAAAAACATGACATCACAGCACACTTTAACCAACATTTATCATGAATTCAAAATCACCAATCTAGCACAATCATCATTGTATCGAAAGCAGATTTCCACACAAGAAAACTCGTCACAATTTAACATTCATCGCAAACAAAACATCGACCAAACTTTAGCACGGTTTTGAAACCAAAACAACAAATTTAGCGAACAAAATATCATTGGCACAACGTTTTCTTTGGACTAAGCAGATTAAGCTCGGGCAGCATAGCATATCATTTACAACTGAATCGATGTTTTCACAAATTTATGCAGAAGTTATAAAAAGCATCATAATCAATTCCTTATAACCAACTCAGAAACAAACAGGAATTAAATCACAATTGTCTATCGCATAGAAATCAGAATAGCATAACAGACAAACACAACATTTACAAAAAAACAACCAAACCATTTTCTTTAGATTTTAGACTTTAGCATATCAGTTCGTTCCTGAATCAAATATGTAGAACCTCTCCTTTGCAAAATCCTAACAGTAGCATATCAAATAATTCAAACTCGCACACACGAATGAGACGGAATCGGAACTTACCAAACTGTTATCGAGTCAACAAATCAGAGCTGCGAGCTGTCGGTTGAAAATCGGCGTTTGTTATGCGGATAGTGGCAATCTGGAGGCGAGAGGGAGAGTTCTTTGTCGAGTACGAGTTGATGCTGACCGGTGAGCTGAGAGGAAGTTTGGAGGTTGCCGGCTGTTGGTGGGTTTACGGTTGCGAGAGACGGAGAAGTGTTGTTCGACAGAGGAATGGAGGCTACGGAAGGAAGTGAAATCGAGAGAGATGGCTGTTGGAATCGTCTTTGATGCGATGAAGAATGGAGGCGGAGCGGCGAGGAGAAGAAGGCGAGATGGGGGTTACGGAGACCAGAAGGGTGGCTACAGGGAAGGAATGGGTTTTGATGAAGAAGGTGGAGGGAACGGTAAAGAGAAGATGGCTGTTGTGTGAGGGTTTGGAGGACACGGTTGGAACAGAGTGTTGGAGGGTGAGAAACAGGGTTGACGGAGGATTGGAAACAGAAATGAGTTTTGGACAGTGGTATCAGGTGAGCAACAGATGGGGTGTGAGGATGGCGAAGGGAGATGGCAAGACAGAGGGAAGAGGATAGAGGGCGATGGGTGTGAAGTGATGAGACGGAGAGGATGAGGTTACAGTGGAAAGGGAGTGACCGATGGAGGTTCTGGGTTTGTGATTACAGATAACAGTGAGATTTTTCAGCAACATGAAAAAAGATTAATTTATTCATTCACATCCGCCGTTTTTTTGTTTTCAGATTTTGGCCTCCTTTAATCAATCACATAACATATACATTTATACCCAAATATTAGGTTTAGACTATTTTTTAAATGCCAGAAATACCCTTAGTAAATAAATGGGCCATAAAATTGGGTCTAGTAAAACTTACAAGCCCAAAAATGTTTTTTGTTTGATTTTTTAAGATATAAATTAGACACTTAAAATTGTTAAAAATGATAAAAGTTTGGACAAAAATTTATCCGAAAAAATAAAATAAACATATTAAAATAAATTACAGGTATCAAACATTAAAGAAAAATTATCGAAATATTTAAAATTGAAATAAAACGATAATAAAAAATACCTGATTTTAAAACACTTACGGTTAAAAACAAAATTTCGAAATGTATCGAAAAATTAGAGAGATCACATTTTCATGATCTCGTGACACGTAGATTCATAAAGCGATGAGTTAGAGGCAAAAGTTTGAAATATTTTCCGCTAATTTTCCATACGATGTCGAATTGTTTTAGCGATGCATTTATAAAACCAAAATATTGATATCATCGACATATAATCAACTTAAAACGATACAATAAACAGGTAAGGAGATAAAAAGGAATAAAGTGAAATATCGGGTATTTTATAACTATAAAACGATGCAAATATCGATTTAAACTAACTTTTGGTCAATTTAAATACGATGAAATGATGCATATGCAATGGATGAATGACTGTTTAATGTCAATGATCTAATGGATATGTATGCAGACGAATGTGAAGCCTAAGCCAGATAAAATCGAGATAGGAGGGCAAATTTTGGGGTGCAACAACCTCGAACCTATCATTATCACCATAACTTATTTTGATATTCTCTAGATTTGATGGTGTAAGTCTGGTAGCCATGACTCTTCCTCTTATCTCAATCAAATCCTCTAAGTTTTTAGCAGAGACTTTATAACCTGAAGCTAATTGTGCTAGGTCATTTGCTTCTTGATTTTCTATTCTTGATGCGTCTTTGAATGTCCATGTATTGAATTTTTGAGTAGCCTATTAACTATGACGAAATATATCATCGATTTTCCTTTATGCATTTGTATTCCTTAGTTATCGCTTGACTACTAACTACGAATCACCCTTGATTTCGACTCTAGTTGCCCCAATTCCAACAAAGCTTCAAGTCCAACAATAAGCGGTTCGTATTGACCGTTGTTAGAACGAGGGCCATCTAACTTATACTTGAATTTTGTTGGAATTCCCTCAGGAGAAATTATGAGAACTCCAACACCACTGCCCTCTCTATGGGTCGAACCATCAAAGTATAGCTTCCAAGGTTTCATTTCGACATAACCCATGACAGGCTATTCGACCAATGAATGGTCCACAATGAAATCAGAAACTACTTGGCCTTTCACTGCTCTTAAAGGCATGAAGGTAAAAGCATATTCTGTCAAAGCCAATGCCCATTTACCAATTCTGCTATGCATTATTGGCTTGGAAAGCATATGTTTAATAACATCGAAATGAGATGAAACATAAACATCAACAGGTTTTATATAATACTTGAGTTTCATACAAGAAAAGTATAAACAAAGACACAACTTTTCTATATTACTATATCTAGTTTCTGCATCATTCAACACCCTACTTAAATAATATATGGCTCTTTCGATGCCATTCTTGTCTTCTGTACTAACATACTACCTATAGTAAGTTCGAGGCCAGATATATACAATCTCATGGGTTTTCCCCATGAAGGTGGAGACAAGATAGGAGGTTGAGATAGATATTTTTTAATCTTGTCGAAGGCCTCCTGTTGTGCTTCGCTCCATTCGAAGGCTTGGCCTTGCTTTAAGCAGTAGTGGAGAAAGCTTGTGTTTTCCCACTTAGGTTGAAATGAATCTTACGAGAAAATTAATCTTCCCTAGTAGAGCTGTAACTCCTTTTTCGATGTGGGGCTTTAGTCTCCATGATGGCTTTGGTCTTGTTACGGTTAATTTCAATTCCTTTTTATGAATCACAAAGCCGGAAATCTCACCTTTAAAAATGCACATTTAAGGGTTCATTTTAAGCCATGTTTTCTCATCCTTTGAATGATTGGCTCAAATGATGCGAGATGATTTTCTGAGATATAGATTTGATGACTATATCATCAATGTACACTGCATAAGCGTCTCAATAAAATCATGAAATATGGAGTTCATTGCTCTTTGGTAAGTTGCCCATTTTTTAAACCAAAAGGCATCACTACCCATTCATAGGTGCCTAAGGCTCACAGGCGTGAAATCTTGTCTTAGCAACATCTTCTTGATAAAATTTGATTATAACGAGTATCCATCTAGCATACTTTGGTATTCAAATCTGACGAGAATCTATTAACATTTCCGCCACGGGCATAGTATTGATCTTTGGGGTTGCGATTTAGATCTCTAAAGTCTATGCATATTCTCAATGAACCATTTTCTTAATAACGGTACTATATTTGCTAACCATTCGACATACCTTGTGGTTACGATGAATTTGCGGTAGCAACCTCTCGACCTCTGCTTTGATCTTCGTGAGCCTTTGGCGCGAACCTCACAGGAGTCTGCTTGATGGGCTTGGCCATCCTTAATTGGAAGTCTATGCTCCACTAACTCTCTTTTTAAACCAGGCATTTCGTCATAGTCCCATGCAAAGCAATCTTTGTTCTGTTTGAGGCTTGGGCTGAGTCTCGCGCTTATGTAGGTGATTCTTTTTGTGTTGATATCCCCCAAATTCACTTCTTCGAGTGGGTCCTGTGCCAACATCTTAGCACTAGAGTTTGTTGGATCCTTCTCGAAGCCCAAGGGTTCTGTATCATAAATGGCATCAAGCCTTTGATCTATTTCGTTCTCGTCACAGGGTGAATCTTTCGGACCATTCCCTTCGAGTTCGCCTCCTTCATCACCCTTAATTATTTTCCTATCCCAATACATGCCATCATGGCGAAGGGTCATATAGTAATGTACATTTCTTGTTTCATTCAGTTCGTCACTTGGGAGTGCAGGGGCTATTACGGCGGATACTTGTCATAATTCCTCTTGTTAACTAGATTATTTGTTGTCATGAAGTAGCTACAGTCCGCTTGATGTTCTCTACTATCCCATCCTCTCTCCACAGGACTAACCTTTGGTGCATCGGTGAAGGGACTGCCCTACGCCATGAATCCACTCTCTTCCCAATAGCATGTTATAATTTGCTTTGGCTTGATCACCATGAACATAGTGGGTGACTTGATCCGATAGTTAACTCCACACTACCCGTTTGTCCTACCTTCCCTTCATAGTTGGATAAGACCATGTTATGAGGTTTAACATCACCGTCTTGAATGCCTAACTTTTCGGCATGAATTTAGGCATCAGTTATTTAACGCCCCGTCTACTAAGACCTTGTTCACCCGTGGGCTCCGACCTTTGCTCGAATGAGCAGTGGCTTTAAATGATTCTTCATTGTGGGATGCGGGTGTTCGAAGAATGCGTTACGCTCTTGACGCGCCATTATCCATTACATAATAACGGTGATGCATGTTTCATCGAATCAATGGTGTCTTCTTCTTCTGTTCTTGATTTGGTCTCACGCCAAATTCGGATGGTATCTGAGATACCACATTCTGATTTAGGTTAAGGGAGGATTCTCCGATTCGAGTTATCTGTAAGCATATCCTCGTCTTCTTGTGGACTTGGGTATACTCTTTTGATTCATCTAGTTTTGTTTCGAGAAAAAAGCCTCCTACTAGCTGCGGGTTTGTCTTGAGTTACTGTTTGTTGTTGGTTGATTGGTGTTTGGCGCTTCTTTTTGTTGGTGAAAGCGTCTCCTTTATGCTAGACCTTCCCTCTCGACCTTCGATTCCGTTCTGCCTTCGCCATTGAGATCTTGACATGGGATTCTTACCTTTATAATTTTCGGCCTCGGTTCCTCCTCTTTCTTTGTGTTGAATTGTCTCCGGTATACCATGGCATGGCGCATTCGCTCATTGCCTCCCATCTATCCTTCCCTTTGTTGGTTTTGACTTGCGACCATCTATCTTGGCACTTCTCAGGATTTTAAATGTCACCCTTGAGCACCCTTTGGATATGGGCTATCAGGGCTTTCATTGTTGTGACTACCATCGAAGCGACTCATTTGACCAATTTCCTTGTGATTCCGGCATGGGGTGAAGGAATCGTTTAAGCTCCAGCCATGTTCAGTGGTATCTTCTTGAACATCTTGGGCAAATCAAGCACTTGGTTGCCCCTTTGTGACAGCGTACTAAAAATTCCAACAAACTTTCCCCAGCTCTAGGGTAGCACCTAAACAATTGGTTGTCTTGGCGCCAATTTACTCCAGTTCGAGCCCTTTGTTTTCGTTCGAATTCCATGGCAATCCTCTCGTTGCATATGATCTTGCACCTTGGACAAAGCATCATTTGACATCCACTGTGTACAGCATGAGATATTGTTTTAAGCTAGTATCGGAAGCATAACCATCCTCCATTTTGTATTTTTCTTTTTTGAGATATCTTTCCATTTCCTGCATCTCAGAACAGGGTCTCTCCATGTCCACCATATTGACATCCACATACGGTCCTTTCGTACCATTATCTCCCCGTCGATGGTTTGATGTCTTGATCCGAATCTTTGAACTCTGGGCGAGAATATTTTACGGATAGTCGAATTTCCCACTGGGCTCCCTAAGGTGTCGGTCTCTTTCGAGGCGTTACCATCTTTATCTTCCCTTTTGTATCATCATCTCCCATCCGATGGTTTGGCGTCTTCGATTCGGACTTTCGAACTCTCGGAGCGAATATTTTACGGATAGTCGAACTTCCCACTAGGTTTACCAAGGTATCCCATGTCCCTTTTTGAGGGGAAGCTTGTTTTGTAATTTGAACCTTTTCCAGTTTGAGCCTCAGGCCTTGATGCTTTGTGTCAATTTGTTTCGGCTTTCGACCCTCGGTAGCTGGATTCCTTCGAAACAACATGGAGTTGGTTCGACCGAAGGCTCCTGTCGTTCGTGGACGTCTTCAGTGACTCCATTGTTGACTTCGACCAACACCCAACTTTCACTCTCAGTGCTTTCCTCTTTCAAAGTAGTGGCCCCTTGGTGCTTCCACCATATTGATGTTTCCAATGCTCAAAGGCTCGGAGTAGTTGGTGTCGCAATATCGGAGGTCTTCATCCACCTTCATTTTGGTTTATCGGCAAACTTTAGTACGCCTTCTTTAATTGCATTTTGAATCAAGTCCACGAAAAAAAACATGAGGTTTTGTGGCCTAGGAAACTATGATATTTACAAAATCCTCTTTTCTTTCTTTGATCTAAAGGAGGCATTTTGATATTTGGTGGCACAATTAATTGGCCATCTTTGACTAATAATCGAAAATTTCATCACACTTTGTTATATCAGTATACACCTTCTTTGAAACTTATCATTTTTCATTTTCAACAATTTCTTTCCCTTTTGTAGGGACTAGGAGTTTACAAGAGTAAGGTGGAGCCTGTTTTAATTCAGCGAGATCTATTTCGATCTCCTCGAATTCGGGGTAATTTTCCCCTTCCTCTGTTTCGACATAGGAGACTCTTTCCTTCTTATTACTCTTAGAAGCCCTGGCCTTCTCGGCCTTTAGCCTTTCGACCTGTCGAACCCTATCTGCTAACTGAGCCATATCTCTCAAGTATTGAGTATCTAATTTCTTTCGAATAGAATAGTCCAGACCACCAGTGGCCATTTCGACTAACTCATGCTCAGGGACTACTGTGAAACATCTAGATTTCAAGAGCCTGAACCTATTTAAGTATTCATCTATAGGTTCAGTGAACTTCCTTTTAACACTTGCTAATTCCTTTAGGCTTATCTTGGATTGTCCCATATAGAATTGTTCATGGAACAGCCTTTCTAAGAGGGTCCAGGTGTCTATGGATCCAGGGGGCAAAGTAGTGAACCATGTGAAAGCATTCTTAGTAAGGGAACTTGGGAAATATTTAATCCTAAGGTTCTCGTTATTTGCTATGTCTCCTGCCTCAGTTAGGTACCTAGCTATGTGTTCGACTGTTGACTCGTTTGTATCTCCGGCAAACTTTGTAAATTTAGGGATCTTGTACCCTCTAGGCAAATCGGTATGGATTACATAGTCTGCTATGGGAGAAGCGTAATTTGGCATTCTAATTCACATTAATACCGTTCTGGGCCATGATCCTTTCTATCATGGTGGTTAGGTTATTTTCCGCCAAGATATTGTCATTTCGAACTCTATGAACCACTGCATCAGCATCTTGGTTTCGACCTACAAGGACAACCCCTCTAGGTTGTTCTTCTCGAAATCTTGGGACCTCTAGTCATCGACCCTTGCCCTGGTTCAATAATTCCCTTTGTGGTTCTTCTCGAATCTTTGGGACCTCAAATCTTTCGACCCTCGTGGTGGTTCTATCAATCCCTTTGTGGTTCTTCTCGAATCCTGGGACATCTACCCTTTGTGCTCTTGCCCTAAGTTAACTCCTCTCGGGTGGCCTATAGGATGGGTCATCGACAATCATTCTATGATAGGTGCGTTTGCTCGAACCAATGCGGTTACTCACTTTCGGTGGAGCAAAGAAATCTGCTATTCGATTCATATTGTATGTGTTCTCTCTGTTTGTCACAGTCACGTTTTGAACTATCGGGGCAAAGATTTCTTGCATAGTTTGTGCTAATATTCCTATCATGTTGTGGTTACTATCATCCATTAACTGCCTAAAAGACATTTGATTTTCTGTGGTCAAAATGGGCAGCGTGCCATAGCCTCTGACCCTTGGTTATTTGTCATGAATTGATTAGCCCAACGACCTAAGTGTGGTGGCGCATTCGGCGTCGAAGTTTGCAAACCTGCCATGAAGGATGTTGGCATTCCGTACTGGGAATTTCTGGGTCTAGTATTGTCGGCGAATGGTCTAGTCGGTGGTGGGGTAGCGAAATAGGTTTGTGCCCCTGATGGTGGGATGAATCCTCCAGGGTACCCAGTGGTCCCTGTACTACCTAGGATCGAATTGTTTGTTGACATGCCACTTGTTCCATTCGTGGCCATACTATTAGTGGAAGATGCAGCAGTTGTGCGTTCGAAGGGATCATTTGGATGTCCTGTCGAAGCGATCGCATTAGTGCACATTGCATGTGGGCGTTTGTTCCCTTGTGGGTTATTTGGATCGACATCCTGTTATTTCGATTTCTTCTGGGTAAGGGTTGGTTACTGTTAGTTATTCTACCACTCCTAAGGTTCATATACTAATGAACTTTGTTTACTCAGAAAGAACCTTTTAACAATAATTAAGTTTTTTAAGCGTTAATTTTAATTAGCAACAACCAATCTACTGTCCCCTTGGGCGTGCCAATTTGTTCACGAGTGATTTACGGTGAAACAACCGCTAGTCCTCCAAACTATTAAACAAGCGTTATGATTGTTGTTTAATCCCTTTGGTAACTTGCGGGATCGACTAGATTGATCCTATGGGGTTATTAGTCGTTTGCATAAACTTAAAATAATGGTTCATGTTCAAGACTTGCTTTTGAATGTTTTATATATATATTTCAAGTGCGTTTCGATTATGATGTCCAATAAACTAATACGAAATCAAGTAAAATGGTATAAAACTAGTTCGAACAAATAAGATATAAAGACTTTGAATTCGGAAAGTATATAAAAGGCGAGGAGCGTTTAAAGGATTTCTTGAATGTAAAAGACTTTCAAAATAAAGCATGAAGTGAAAAGACAAGAATTTAAAGGCAAGTATGTAAAGTTTTACGGAAAATAAGAGCAAGAATGTAAGAGTTTCAAAAAGTAAAGAGTTTTGAAACAAGAGAAATGGTTCAAAAGCAAAGAAAGTTAAATGACTTTGAATGTAAAAGATTTAAATGACATTGATGCAATATAAAGGTAAGCGGAAAGGTAAAGATACATTATTGCATAAAAGATTTTGGTGCAATCATCGTACATTATTAGTGCATTCGTTTCCCTAGCCATGTGGTATTTTGAATATTCTTGAATTTAGTACAATAGATATGACACACGAAATCCTAACACTAAGACTTCTATTTATACTATTTTGGCCATAACGGTCGACTTATGAGAGCTTGCCACGTTTGGACATGCGAATACTATGCTTCTCTAGCCTCCGTCTCCGAACCGTTTTCCGTAGCATATTCGAACTTCCATTCATCCCGCTCACATTTTGAATTTCAAATATCTAAACTGCCTTTTGATTCGAACTCGCTTCCTAACACCACGCTACTACCATTTCGAAGCTCCTTCTACATGTATCATCACAATTGCTACTCGAAGCCCCAAGTTTCAATATCTTATTCGAAGAGCTGATTCTTTCATTCCAAACCATGACATTTTCCTTGTTCCAATGAATACTGACATTGTTTCATTTTGAGCTCAGTGATTCTTATTCAAATCATCTGCATCAAAATCTTCAGCCAACAGAAGGATGGCAAGAAGAAGCCCGACATCAGAATGAGCTTTGGGTGAATAGGGGAGAGACAATTTTCACTTTGGAATAGCAAAAGAAGAGTTTGTATGATAATTACTCAGGTTTGGTGGAATTCTGCAGGCAACTGATGGTGGAGGTCCCATGGAGACTTCAATCAGCCGTTGAGGACTTAGAGGAGGACCAGGTGCCCCCAGCAGTGGAGTACTTCATCTACCTTTGTAGAGACATGGTGAGACATGGTGGAGCGTTTCCAAAAGGAGATAAGGGAGTTCAAGCCCCGAAGAGGACAACATTTCTAGTCTTTTGTAACCTTTATGTATTTTCCAGCTTCATGGTATCTGTAAAACACTAAAAGCAGGACTGCGAGTCTTGCTATTTACTTTTTTCGCAAGAAAAACTGATGTTTGTACTTGACCTTTTATGATTAGAAGGGAGAAGCTGTTTATCCGTTTGTTGTGCGGTTTGCTTATAAGTGAATGGGTCCGATAAAGATTCTTAAAAAATGGGAACCAATCATAATCATTTTGCATTAATCATACATAATCATGCATGTTATTAAAAAAGAGAACGCCAAGCTCATTACATTTCCTCTCGCCAGATTCAAGCTGACTACCCGACGCCCGTACAGAACCAGAGCCAACGTAAGAAGAGAAATGGATCAATACGAGACGAGACAGACGGCCATGCAAGACGACATCGACACCTTGAAGACCAAGATGGACCAGTTAATGGAGATGCTCGTGGCTCAACATGCCAGAGAGGAAGAGCGGGCCGCCGCTACTACTGCCGCAACCGCCGCCGCCGCTACAGCTAACAATGCAACTGCTACCGTTCCTCCCGTTGTCACCGGAAACGTGAGGACCCTTCGAGGAAATGCCCCGTTTCTAGGAGTACAAGCACCTACTCCTCCGTTTTATGGGATGTATGTTGACTTCTTCAACGGAGCAGATAACCAAGGGAATGTTGCTGCCGCCCACGCCACTACCCAAACTATGGGAAACGGAGAGCAAGAGCAAGAGGAGGATGAGCAGGAGCATCTGTGGTCCACAACTCCTCAAGGTGAGGAAGATCAGCAAGATGACTACATGAGGCAGTTCTACCAGAACGTGGTGCCTGCAGGTAATCCAGCTCCGTTCCAGGACGTGGCTGCTCAGAAGATGTGCAAGGAGCTTGCCGAGCAAATGAAGGAGTTGAGAGGGAAGAATGTTGTTGGTATGAGCGCTGTGGACATGTGTCTCGTACCCGATGTTGTCATTCCGCCGAAGTTCAAACTGCCTGACTTTGAGAAGTACAAGGGAGTGAGCTGCCCAGACACCCATCTGAGGATGTATTGTCGCAAGATGGCGGCGCATGTTAAGAATAGTAAGCTAATGATTCACTGCTTTCAAGATAGTCTCTCAGGGGCATCTTTGGATTGGTGCATGCAACTCGAGAAGTCGAACATCCGCTCTTGGGATGGCCTGTCTAACGCTTTCTTCAAGCAGTACCATTTCAACACCACTATGGCCCCCAATCGTGTGCAACTTCAGAACATGTCTTAGAAGGAGAGAGAATCGTTTAAAGAGTATGCTCAGAGGTGGAGGGAAGTGGCCTCGAGGGTTCAACCAGCTTTAGCCGAAAGGGAGTTGAATGATCTCTTCATGAGAACATTGCCTATGCAATATTATGAAAGACTGATTGGAAGCACTTTCTCTAATTTCTCCAATCTGGTAATGGTAGGCGAGAAGATCGAAGAAGGTTTGAAGACCGGTAAGATTTCCGGAGGGAATGTAGGACCGTCTGCAGTAAAGAAGACGTTCAATGGTTTCAAGAGGAAGGAGGCCGAAGAAAATGCTGTATATGAAGCAAGGGGTAGAGGAAGGGGGAGACCACCAGCTAGATCTGCTCCAGTTCAGGTCCCATATATGTCATACCCTTATGTGGCTGCTATGCAATTTCCCGGTATTCCGTATCAGCAACCCATGCAAATGCTAATGCCTTATTCAACTCAGGTTCCTTAGAATCAAGTTTCACAACAACAACAACAATAAGTCAAGAATCCGAACAAGGGTTTGGTTCAAAAGAAGAGCCCGCATTATCACAAGTATACCAAGGAAGAGATTCAGCCTATTCCAATGACTTACACCAGTCTACTTTCGTATTTAATCCAAGATGGAAGAGTGGTGCCAAGGGAATTAAATCCTGTTCCAGGGCCTCCCAAACCATGGTTTAATGAGAATGCTAGATGCGCTTTTCATGCTAATTCTCCAGGGCATACCACAGAAGACTGTTTCGCTTTTAAGTGCAAACTCCAAGAACTTATTGACCGGAAGCTGTTAACTTTCGCTGATGTCCCCAACATTGCTAATAATCCATTGACGAGGCATGGGTCGTCGTCAGTAAATGCTTTGATTGAAGAAGGAGGTCTAGTTATGGAGGTGGATCAGTTGAAGATGTCTTTGAAGAAGGTGTTTGAGGAATTGAAGAATGTCGGTCTATTGAAAGGAGGTCATGATGGTTGTGTGATTTGCCAAGACAATCCAGAACACTGTGCAAAGTTCAAAGAGTACCTGCAAGGATTAATGTGTCAACATTTGATTCAGTTTAGTCGAGTTCCCACTAAAGTTGAAGTGGATGTGGTGGTCCCTCTCATCAACATTAGGAGACTCCATGTATCTCTTATCCAAGAAGATGAGCCTGTTACGGCGGTAGAACCAATGATGGTTTACCCGCGCATCTGAATCCCTTATGAAGATACAAAAGTTGTGCCTTGGAATTATGAACCTGAAGTCATTCTTGTAGGTAAGCCAATGGTTTTGGGAGAATCTACTGTTGAGAACATCACTGGTATGAGCGGTATGACCCGTAGTGGTCGAATTTACCACCAAGATCCGATGAAGAACAGAGCTGTAGAAAAGGTGTCAGATGTTCCCCCGAAGAAAGATGGAGTTGTTGATTTGAGCGCAGAAGAATTGAGGGATATCTTTAAGCCAAGTGATGAGACTTTGAAAATCATCAAGAGGAGTGACTACAAAGTGGTTGATCAGCTTAGTCAGACTCCGGCAAAAATTTCAATCTTGTCTCTGTTGAAAAGTTCAGAAGCCCACAAGATGGCCTTGAAGTTCCTCGACAACTCATATGTGGCCTAAGATATCACAATTAATCAATTGGATGTTGCCATTTCGAGTTTAAATGATGGCAGTTGTTTATCGTTCACTGATGCTGACCTCCCTCGGAATTGAGGTAATCATAACATGGCTCTTCACATTTCTGTTACCTGTGGTGGAACGACTCTTGCTAGAGTTTTGGTTGATACAGGCTCAGCTCTTAATGTGATCCCGAAGACAACATTGGCCCAGCTGCAAGTGGAAGGGGAAATTATGAAACCTAGTTCTCTGATTGTAAAGGCTTTCGATGGTTCCCGCAGGATGGCGGTGGGAGAGATTGATCTCCCGGTGCTTATTGGACCCTAGCTTTTCAACATTACTTTTCAAGTAATGGATGTCTTTCCAGCTTATAGCTGCTTATTGGGAAGGCCCTGGATACACGGTGCAAAGGTTGTCACCTCAACTCTACATCAGAAATTGATGTTCTTGCTGAATAACCAGGTGGTGGAGGTTAGTGGTGAAGAAGACTATCTAGTTAGTCACTTGTCCGAGTTCAAGTATGTGGATGTCGTAGATGAGGTGCATGAGACTCTCTTTCAAGCGTTGGAGATTGTTGGAAATGTGCAAAAAGAAGTTAAGTCTGCTGAAAAGCCTAGAGGTAACATAACCCGTTGGCAGAATGTCAAGGCTCTTCTCGATGCCGGGAACCCTGAAGGTTGGGGTACGGTGATAAATGTGGCGGAGAAGAAGGACAAGAGCGGGCTCGGCTATCAACCATCCTCCAGGATTAGTGGAAGTTCAGAGATAGGAAAAGGAAAGATCCCTCGTCTAGAGGATACTTTTGTTGCGAAAGGTTTCCGCTCCGAGAAGGCTATCAATGCCATTGAAGACGATGAGCATGCAGTAGAGCTTTCTCAGATGATGTTCCGTACTCCTCCCGGTGTGGCCCTTAAGAATTGGATTGTCAAGGAAGTTACCCCTCTCATTTCATTGTCAAAGTAATTTCTTGTTTTTAAATTAAGAAAATCTTGTGCTCTACCTAAGGCACAAAGGATTGCTTTGTAGGGCTTGAATTTTTATCTTCAATAAAAAGCGCATTTTGTAATTCAGTTTGAGATCCCTTTTATTGTTTTTACTTTTGCTTTTCAGTGCATCTTAATAAAAACGACAACATTTTCATTACCTTTCCTGCTAAAATAAACATACATATCTAAAGATAAAATCAATCATTTGTGCAGATCACCTGAAATTGAGCTTATTGAACATAGCCATGCTATAACTCCTTTTAACTTCGATTTCTCGATCAACCAAGCCGAAGATGATGGTGAAGAAGACTATGAACTCCCTGAAGAGTTAGCACGTCTGGTTGAGCACGAGGAGAAGATGATCCAACCTCATCAGGAACCAGGGGATGTGATCAATCTGGGTACTGAAGAGGATCAAAAAGAAGTTTAAGTGGCAACCGCCTTGGGGCAAGAGATAAAAGATGAGTTGGGCCGCTTGCTGCGAGAGTTTGTAGATGTGTTCGCATGGTCACATCAGGACATGCCTGGACTTGATACAGATATTTTTGTGCATAAGCTGCCACTAAAGCCTGATTGCTCTCCCGTGAAGCAAATACCGAGGAGGACACACCCCGAGATGGCTAAGAAGATTAGAGACGAAGTCAAGAAGCAGTTCGACGCCGGTTTCCTTGCTGTGTCGGTATATCCAGATTGGATTGCCAACATTGTACCTGTCCCCAAGAAGGATGGAAAGGTTCGGATGTGTGTAGACTATAGAGACTTGAATCGAGCCAGCCCGAAGGACGATTTTCCCTTACCTCACATTGATGTCTTGGTCGACAGCACTGCTCAGTCGTCAGTTTTCTCCTTCATGGATGGTTTCTCCGGATGTAATCAAATCAAGATGGATCCTGCAGACATGATGAAGACAACATTCACCACCCCGTGGGGCACCTTCTGTTACAAGGTCATGCCTTTCGGACTGAAGAATGTGGGGGCAACTTATCAAAGAGCCATGGTAGCTCTTTTCCACGATATGATGCATAAAGAAATTGAGGTCTATGTGGATGATATGATTGCCAAGTCTCAAACTGAAGAGGAGCACATTGTCCATCTCAGAAAGCTGTTTGAAAGATTAAGGAAGTACAGACATCAATTGAATCCTAACAAGTGCACTTTCGGAGTCCGGTCTGGGAAGCTACTCGGATTCATAGTAAGCCAACGAGGTATCGAGGTGGATCCTGACAAAGTGAAAGCTATTCAAGAAATTCCAGCACTAAGAACGGAGAAGGAAATTTGTGGTTTCTTGCGACGCTTAAATTACATTTACCGGTTCATATCGCATTTGACAGCTACTTGTGAACCTTTGTTCAAGTTGTTGAAAAAATATCAAGCCATCATATGGAATTATAATTGTCAGCGAGCATTTGATAAGATCAAGGAGTATTTGCAAGAGCCACCTATCTTGATACCTCCGGTGCCCAGAAGGCCTCTCATAATGTACCTAACCGTACTCGAAGGATCAATGGGTTGTGTTCTGGGGCAACATGATGAAACGGGAAGAAAAGAGCATGCAATCTATTATCTGAGTAAGAAGTTCACTGAATGTGAAAGTCGGTACTCTCTGCTGCAGAAAACTTGTTGCGCTTTAGCATGGGCTGCCCGTCGTTTGAGACAATACATGGTGTGTCACACTACAATGTTGATATCTAAGATGGACCCTATCAAATATATCTTCGAAAAGCCAGCTTTAGTTGGAAGGATTGCACGTTGGAAAATGTTACTATCTGAATACGATATTCAATATGTAACTCAGAAAGCTATCAAGGGAAGTGTGGTATCAAGAATATCTCGCCCACCAGCCTATGGAGGACTATCAGCCGATGAGGTTTGACTTCCCAGACGAAGATGTCATGTTTATCAGAGAGTGAAACGTTCCTGGACCAGAGGAAGGACCCGAGCCAGGATCCCGATGGACACTTGTGTTTAATGGAGCATCCAATGCAGTAGGGCACGGAATAGGGGCAATTATAACTTCTCCGACAGGTTTTCATATTCCCTTCACTGCCAGAATCTGTTTCGATTGTACCAACAACATGGCAGAATATGAAGCTTGTATTTTTGGGATAGAAGCAGCCATTGATTTAAGGATCAAAATCCTCGAATTTTATGGAGATTCGGCACTCGTCGTTTGCCAGGTCAAAGGAGAGTGGGAGACTCGTAATGAAAACCTGATTCCGTACAGAGATTATGTTTTGAAGTTGATACCGTACTTTGATGAGATTACTTTCCATCACATTCCTAGAGAGGAAAACCAATTAGCTGACGCCTTAGCCACGTTGTCTTGAATGTTCAAAGTCAAGTGGGCTAACGAAGCGCCTTCCATCACTATCGAGCGCCTAGACGAACCTGGCTACTGTATGATGGTTGATGAAGAAACTGACGGTAAACCCTGGTTCCATGATATCAAGCGATACGTAGAAAAGGGCGAGTACCCAAAAGGGGCATCTATCACTAATAAGAAGACTTTGACGAAGTTGTCTGCCAACTTTTTCTTGAGTAATGGGGTGTTGTACAAGCGGAATTTTGATTTGGTCTTGCTCAGATGCGTGGATAGACACGAAGCAGATCAACTCATCAAAGAAATTCATGAAGGTTCTTTTGGGGTTCACGCAAATGGATATGCCATGGCAAAAAAGATCCTCATCGCTAGTTACTATTGGATGACCATGGAAACAGACTGTGTTGTTTATGCGATGAAATGTCACAAGTGTCAGATTCACGCTGATAAGATGCATGTGCCACCCTCACCTCTGAATGTTTTGACCTCTCCATGGCCATTCTCTATGTGGGGAATTGATATGATCGGAATGATCAAGCCAAAAGCTTCTAATGGACATCGCTTCATACTAGTTGCCATAGACTACTTCACCAAGTGGGTTGAGGCTGCTTCATATGCAAATGTGACACGACAAGTGGTTACCCGGTTTATCAAGAATAATATAATATGTCGCTACGGTACTCCTAGCAAGATTATCATTGACAATGGGAAAAATCTGAAAAATAAGATGATGAAGGAGTTATGTGACACATTCAAGATCGATCATCACAACTCATCTCCTTACAGACCAAAGATGAATGGTGCTGTTGAAGCATCTAACAAGAATATCAAGAAGATCCTTCAGAAGATGGTGAAGACGTATAAGGATTGGCACAAGATGTTGCCTTTCACTTTGCACGGGTACATAACGTCTATCCGCACTTCGATCGGAGCAACACCTTACTCACTCGTTTATGGCATGGAGGCAGTACTTCCTATAGAAGTTGAGACTCCTTCTCTCAGAGTTCTGATGGAAACGGAGTTGGAAGAAGCGGAACGGGTCCAGAATAGATACGACCAACTCAATCTGATCGAAGAAAAGAGGTTGACAGCCATTTGTCATGGCCAACTCTACCAGAAAAGAATCAAGAGGGCTTTCAACAATGTCATACCCCAAAATTTTCCCTCCATCTTCTCAAGACATTCCATACATCCATACTCAAGGATTCCTCAAAGGTTGATCAGACAAACCCTCTCCCTAGACAATCAACCCAAACTAGGGTTTGGCAATTCTCAGCTCCAGATGGACTTCCAACATCTCCAATGTTCATCATGCCTCCTCATATGCTTCAAAGATTCTCCATGTCAAGTTTCTAACCTTACAAGTCAAGATTGCTCAGACAATTGCTCAGATGGTTGAAAATCAGTTGTATTGGACAAAAAGTCAACTATGGTCAACATACAGTCAAACTTCATGATTTTTAGTCAACATCCTCATTTTGAAGTTACATTCATCATTTGATCAAGGGTTGATCATGATTCATCAAGAAAACTCAAGATTTGCTCAAAGGTCAAACTTTCTAAATTAGGGTTTCTAGGTGAAAAGTCAACTGAACTTTGACTGAGCATAACTTCTTCGTACTTTCTCAGAAATTTTTCCACAACCTCTTGTTTTGAAGGAAATTCAATTCTCTACAACTTCATGTATCACAAGAATGTTCAAAAAATGCTTCATTTGAGAGGTATGGATCAAAACATTACAGGTCCTTTTCAAAGTCAACAAAAAGTCAACTTTTTGTTTTGAAGATATATTGAGCATGGAAACTCCAATTGAGATGAGACCAAAACGGTTGGTTAGAGGACTCTTAGAGCTTTCCAAAAAGTCTAAGAACACTCAAAAACATCAAAAATTGAGCAAGATACACCATTCACAAGTTGGACAATTTTGGAGAAGTGCACAAATAGAGATGCTTCTAAAAATCAAACTTTTTGCAAATGGGCTTACTTTTTCTTCATCCAAACTTGTTCCTTATGCAATTAGGAATATCCAAGCCCAATGCCATGAATTTTTATTTTATTTTTCTATTTAATTTGGAATTTATTCATTTAAATACAAATTAAATTCAAAAATAAAGTATAAAATCAAAATTAAATGCAAAATTGATTTTTCTCTCTTCCTTGAGATCCAAGTAACTCAATAAAGCCAGCAAATTTCGAAATTTGGATTGATATGGCAAGATTTGTTGAAAATTGATCAAAAAATGAAAATTTGATTTTGTACAAAAATCAAATTTGATTTGCATTGATTAGTGATTGATTCTTCCTCAAATTAACTCCAAATCCTTCTACTATATATACCCAACTCATGCCACACGAATTAGGGTAGAATTTTTGACTGGAGAAACCCTTATTGATGCTCAAAATTCCGTGGCATACAAGCAACAAGCAGCCTTGGATTTAGGTGGTTTCAAGCAATTCTGAGCATTCCATCTTGTTCCTTGTGTCATTCAGAATCGGTCCAGACCTTCACATTGCTCAAAACCATCCAGAATCAAGGAATTCGAATTCGGTTTGTCCAAGAAAAATTCAAAATCGTATTTTAATTCTCATGCATTTTTAATGTGTTTTGTGGTTTGTTTTGTGTTTAGATGGAAGTTTGCAAGCTTTCTGCATAGTTTGATTGGATTTTCATGGCCGGAATCGAAACTTGCCATAGCTAGGGTTCCATAGACCGAATTGGGATCTCACGAAATAGGATAAATTGAACAAAACGAATACCACCATCATATTTAGAATGATGAATCCAATCGAACCATGCCTTTGAATTGAATTTATATTGCTTGTACTGGATTTTGGAATTTGCAGGGGTCATAGCGTCGCTCTGAGGGCAACGCAAAATTCCCAGAATTTGAATTGAAGAAGATGAAGCTTGGCGCGGAGACGGGGCAATAGGAGGATGACGCGTGCTTGTAATTTACTCGCTCCGATTTCCAAACACACGTGCACGTTGGCTCAGTTGGTTAAGACGCTTCCTGTTGATAGATACTCCCCCAGGTCCCCAGTTCGAATCTCCCCAGGACCGATTTTGCTATTTTTCTTTACCAACTCAATTTCTTTCATATTTTCTATTTTCATATTATTTAATATTTTTACATTCATTTTAATTCTTTTTCATAATTTTTCTCATGCATTAAAAATCATCAAAAATATTTTTCCTTTTGCATTTATTTTCATAAAATGTTTATTTAATTTATAAAATTAAAAAATATTATTTTACATGCATATTTATTTTTATTCATAATTTAGCATTTAAATCAATTTTAATTAGTTTTTAATTATTAAATTGCATCCAAAAAATCCCAAAAATTTATTTTAGCATATTTATGTTATTTCCAGCATGTCATACTTTTCTCATTCAAAAAATTGCATTTTTACTAATATTTTCCTTTTATTCGATTCATCTCGTATTTTCCGATTTCTCATCTTTTCACAGGTTATTCCGTTTCAGACGATTTCTTTTACTGTTTTCTTTTTTCCAATAATGTAACTGCTTATGGGATGTAAGAGTTTTAATTAGGGCTTTTATCTTCCGCAAGTTTAAATTATGTATCTGCCCCAAAGCCATGTAATAGCGTAGGACATTTATCTTTCCGCATCTTTACATTCCGCATTTTAATTTCCGCACCCTATAAATTGCTAGTAACTAGGCGTGTATGGCAAGATAAAATTGGACATAGCTCATTCTAATTTGCAAGATAACATATCTGAATTTGACACACTCTTTCACACATGCACCCCTTAGGGTAATTCTCTCTCGTTGCCTTTACGAATTCAAAATGGTCATGTCCCTCGAACGTAGAGGTATCCTAGCACCGTTGCCTTCAGAACAAATCATCATAGTCCCTTCGATACAAAGATCATAAGACCCACGATGTCGCCTCCGAATACATTATCTTGACCCTCGATTTTCGCCTACGAAAAATGATGATAGTCCCTTCGAATGTGCTAGGATACTTCCTACAAGTTGCTTTCTATGACCATCCGATGTCCCTTCGAATGTCCCGCTTACAGCCAATGAATGGAGTTACCTACCAACTAATGGTATGGATAGAGCTATTCTAAAGGAATGTAAAACAACAACGACCAATTACGAGTAGGTAATAAGACTTTTAGTTGCTTGCTCTATCAAAATACTTTTCACACCTCACACTTTTGTCAAAGTTCAAACTCTTTTCAAAGCGAAACATTTCGAACACTTTGTATACATTCCTACATGAATCATTACAAAGTCAAAGCGAAATGTCTTTTCAAAACATTTTGTCAAACACAGAAAGCACAATTTTAAAGTTATCTAAGAGCAACTAAGAGCCGTAGATAACTACGGAGGAAAGGGTGCTAATACCTTCCCTTTTCATAACCTTCTCCTTACTCGAGAATCTAATAAAGGTCTTTTCTGTTCTTTTCACCTTCCCTTAATTGGATAAAAGAAAAGTCGGTGGCAACTCTTGCTATCCGCATTTGCGATACAAAATCCTACAAAGTCGGTTCACGTATTCTGAGCTGGCGACTCTGTGAGACACCTAAAAGAGAATGCCTTAGGGATTTTTAGATCATCTTCTGCTTTTGTTTGACTTGCTTGCTTTATCTTTAAGGGTTGCTTGGGTATTATATTGTGGGGGATCCTACACCCGGATTCGGGTTTCCTTTTAGGTAAGTAGCAATAAATCGTTGCGACCATTAGACGTATATCAAAACGGTCAACATGATGGCTACGTTAGTGTGACACTTTCGATGTCCTGATACTCTTCATTTCCAAGTTGAGGATAGTATTTGGCTTCTGTGTGGTGTCATCAAGCACTAACTAAACTTTTAGAACCTTAATTGACCCATCTTGGCCATTAGAAGGTAGTGAGATGGCCGGCTTTGGTGCAGACTAAGGTTGGTTGATACTCGATGCTACGCTTATTAAGATCAGACTTTTGGGATATTTTCGGTCGACCACTTGGCAGTCGTATTGAAATAAACGCCTACGAGAAAGATCCATGATATGAGATTCCTAGAACCCGGTTACTATTATAGGACAGGATGAACCAACTCAAACTTTTGGTGGGGTATTCACCTATACCTCATGCAAGCCTTAACCCTAGGCTCATTGTGTGAATTGTTTGTGTGTGCCAAACATGACATCATGACATCATCTGCATTGCATATCATTTCTAACTATTTCAAGGACCTAGGGATTTATCTTTGCTCTGTTTTGTAGGGGATTATGGCTTCTAGAAAGACTATCCGAATCAACTTCATGGATATACCTTCTCAGCTCAAAGAATTGGTTTCAGAAATTCCTGATCATGCTCAGTTCATCAAGAGACATGGTTATCTACTTGATTTGGTTATCTCCGGTTTTGAAGAAGATATGATGCATGTCTATTCGGTTCTTTGATCGAAACACCATTGCTTTACATTCCCAGATTATCAGTTGGTTCCTACCTTGGAAGAGTTCTCTAAGCTACTTGGGGTACCTATTCTTGACCAAATACCATTCACCGGTTTAGAAAAGGTTCCTAAGTACGAAGAGATTGCATCAGCCTTACATCTAAAGCGCTCAGACATTGAAGCCAATTGGGAAACTAGAAGCGGAGTTAAGGGTTTACTTGCTAAGTTCTTAATTAAGAAAGCCCGAGAATTCCTCAAAGTTATGAGTTTCCATGCATTCGAAGACATTGTGGCCTTGCTAATCTATGGTTTGGTTCTATTCCCTAACTCAGATCAATTCATAGATGTCAACGCCATCAAGTTATTCCTTACCCGCAATCCAGTGCCTACTTTACTTGGAGACATTCTACATTCTCTCCACACTCGTACTACTAAAAGACAAGGAACTCTCATGTGTTGCGTCCCGTTACTTTCCAGGTGGTTTATTTCGCACCTTCCTCCATCAGTTTTGAAGAATGAACAAAGGTTAAGATGGTCTCAAAGGTTAATGTCACTCTCTCATTCCGACATCCGTTGGAGTCTTTTCTCTCAAAAGGATTTCACCTTCATCGAGCGTTGTGGAGGTTCCCTAATGTACCACTACTTGGTATAAGGGAGGTATTACAACCCTTCTCTAGCTCTCGTCGGTTTGGTTTTGCTCGAAGAGATGGCCGCATGATATGCTTCTCCAAGATATTGTGTTCGACTACAATCACGATCTCGAATTACGCGAAGGTTCATATACGCTTGGGGCATGGTAAAGAAGGCGATACCAAGACTTTGGGGCACGAACTCCATTCCTTGGGAACCTTACCTCAAATGGGTGAGAGCTCGAGATCAAAACCTCATGATGCCATTCACTGTTTTAGGTAATTATGGAACTGTTGCTATAGGTGGCCCTATACTATTCTCCATCCGACATGCCTCACGATTTTGAAGACTTGAAGAGATCACGGATTCAACTAAAAGAAGAGGATACATTTGAAGCTCGATGCTATGCAAGTGAGAATAAAGTGCTAGAGTTGACAAAGCTACTTCACGAGGCGAAGCATCAGCGCTACCTCGGCACCAAGAGGAAGCCCATGGGAGACTTAGAGCTTTGGGATTTATATGTTTTCTTTTATTTTTTTTGATCTATCTTTTGTACTTAAAAGAAAAAAGAATAAAGAGTACTAATAAATGTTTGTTCATTGCTTGTCTAACAAATTTAAATCTCTAAGGTCCTTGAAAACATTGCATTGCATCCATAAACATTGCATATCATAGCATAACATTGCATCACGGTACATTGAAGATTGGTTTTCTCATTTGCTCGCTATTTATTTTAGTAGAAATGGCTCTCGAGCAGTGTCAAAGATCTCAAGCTCGAATGCTCGGTTTATGGATGTTCACGACTTGGTCCAAGGCCAAGAAGATCTAAGAAGCTCATCAACGGGAAGAAGAAGGTTGTTGGTCTTCTCAACATGGGCGGGCGCTACAAGGTAGTCCTAGAGTGGTTAGTCGAATTGAGCTCTCGAAGGAAGTGTCAAGAAGGAGGATGAGCAAAGTAACAAGGGTGATGGTGAAGGTAGTCGACATGAGCACGAAAAGGTCTATGATGATGGCCAATACTACGATGAAGATGACAAGTACAACCAACTTGCGTGAATCTTGTGGAAAACACGAAAATGTCGGGCTGAATTTTGATGATCGAGTCTTGTCCACAGTGTTGTGATTCCTCCCAAGTTCAAAGTTCCATCTTTTGCTAAGTATGATGGCATGTCTTGTCGAGCGCATCGAAGTCCTATGTCCGAAGATCAATCCCCACCTTGATGAGAAAGTTGTGGATGCACTATTTTCAAGAGAGTTTGTCAGGAACCCAATTGGAATGGTATTATCGGCTAGAGAATGACCGTATCCGTACTTGGGTAACTTAGCGGATGCTTTCTACAAACAATATGAGTACAATCTTTGAATTGACACCCACTCGCATGCAACTACAAAGCATGTCTATGGGTCGTGATGAGAAGTTCAAGGGTATGCTCGAAATGGAGAGATCTAGCGGTGAGTTCAACAACCCTTGTCAATGGGGAGTTGGTTGATATGTTTATAGAACATTGAGTCCGTTCTTTAATCATCGATTGGAAACTCTTGATAGGATTCACGGTGATATTATTGCGAGCATATTGAAGTTGGTATCAAGAGTGGAAAAATTCGGTAGAGTCATCTTCAATCTTTGCGAAGAGATCTTTTGGTGGTAAGAAGAAACCAATCTTGTGTAAAAAGCCGAGCCAAGACCGACCGCGCTCGATGCAGTGAGGCGGTTGTGATCTCGATCCTACATCGGCCAACCTCGTGAGACAGCAGCGTAGCCGAGCAGCGAGGCGATTCTGATCAACATGCCATTGTCAAAGCCTTGCAACACATGTTGAAAGCGGTGATTACCTTGAGGATCCTCCTCGAATGTCAACACTTCCTCTCGAGATACAATCCTAATGCTAAGTGTGCATACCATTCCAATAGCCCAGGACATAGTACTAATGATTGTTGGGCTCTGAAGAACAAAATTCAAGAGACGATTGAAGCTAAGCAGATTGAGTTTGATCCTCCTGTTGAGACCCCGAATGTGATTAATGCGCCTATGCCTAATCATGACAAGAGTTCCGATCTTTGTTGGTGAGGATACTTATGTTTCAACGTAGATGACTTGACCATTCCTCGATGGTGTCAAGAAGAATTTCTTTGCAAGCGGTGTCAATCCGGGATGCCGGAGAATTGTCGTTGGTGCCCATCACGATGGTTGTGCTTGGTTGAGAAGGCGTGTTCGATGCATGATGGATAACGTGAGATACTATTTACGAAACCACACTGAGGCTGTGAAGAAATGTCCAAGTTGAAGATCGACAATGCGAATGAGACAACACCATCAGTGTGGGATACCTTGGGACAGCCAAGTGAAAAGTATGATTACATGGTGAAGTACACTGTTCGAGCTACATGATCCTATTGAAGGCGTTAAAGGCCGGATGGGGTGACGATTTCTCGAAGATTATCTTGATGTTAACACAATAAGGATTTCCTCTGCGATTCCGTGCGGTGACACCTCATCATTACTTCTCCAAGACCAGTTCCATATTCCTCTGACAAGGCTATCCCTTGGAATTATGGAGATGATGTTTACTATCATGGCGTCAAGCAAGACCCTTTGACCATTGAAGGTCTTACAGTTGAAGCTACCATTCCTGACGTTGACAACATCACCAGATCGAGTAAGGTGACCAGAACCGGAAGGGTTTTCTCTCCAGAAATCTCTCCTCCAAAAGACACCGCGACTCCAGCTCGCATTCCAGCTATTCCATCAGTTCCCCAAGAACCAGTGACTCATCCTACTCAGCCAGAAGTACCAAAGGAAGTTGCTGAAGACACCTCCAAACAAGAAATGGAGGAAATTCTGAAGATTATCAAGAAAAGTGACTACAATGTTGTGGAACAGTTAGGACAGACTCCGTCCAAAATCTCCATGCTTGCTCTGCTCTTGTGCTCCGAGGCTCATGCTAATGCCTTGGTGAAGTTTTTGAAGAATGCTCACGTACCGCAAGACACTACCATTGACCAGTTTAAAGTTTGTATTGCTAGCCTGGCTGCCAACAACGGCCTAGGCTTCTCTGATGCTGATTTGACTCCTTACGGAAAGAAACACAACAAAGCCTTGCATCTGTTGAATGCAAAGGCACTACATTATCTCATGTTTTGGTGGATCTGGTTACGCTACGAATATCCTTCGAAGCGCTTTTGATCGACTCGATGTCGAAGGGTTGGTTCGAGACCTAGTGACATAATTGTGAGAGCTTTTGATGGTTCTAGCGACGATGCTTGGAAGCTCACTCTGCCTGTTAAAGTCGGTTCCCAAACTTTTGATTCCACTTTCTTTGTCATGGACATTCGTCCCGCTTACTCTTGCCTACTTGGACGCCCTTGGATACATGGGGCAGGCGCTGTTACCTCTACCTTGCATCAGAAGTTGAAGTATCCGGTGAAAGGGAAGGTTGTTACAGTGTGTGGTGAAGAAGAATATATGGTCAGTCATCTACAGTCATTCCGATACCTCGAGGTGGAGGGTGAATTCTTTGAGACACCCTGTCAAGCTTTTGAAACAATTCCCAGAGTCATGCCTGTTGACTCCCCTGTCACTCCTGAAGTTACACAAGTTCCGCATAGGATGGCCTCGCTGAAAGATGCTCAAGTTGCGGTTGAAGAAGGTGGTAGTGCTATTTGGGGTCAGCTCCCTGATCTCCCTTTCAAATTTGACAAGACTGGTTTAGGCTTCACCATCAAAGTCGAGAAGGCGATCGCATGACGTGCGGCCAACTTCCTTTCGCATCGGCAGTGGAATCCATGCTATAGAAGGCAGCGACATCGACTTGACATCGGCAAGTGGATCTTCCCAACTCCGGACGAAGGGCTCGGCAATTGGAAGGCGAAGGCGTCATACCAATCTCCTTTAGGCGGAGTAATTGCTCTTGTTTTGTTTTGCTTTTCGTATTTGCGTTTTGAACAATAAACTTTGAAAGCCTAGTGCCTTGCTCGGGGCATCATGGCTCGTTGTGAGGTTATTATCATCATTTGCATATTTTCATTCAATAAAATTGTTGGACTTTTGCATTCAATTGATTGTTTTCTTTTACTTTATCACCCCTTCAAAAGCTATGTGTTTCTTACACACCACGTGATACAACTGCGAGAATCACTCGAATCTAGTTGATACTATGCTATTGCTAAATATGACTTCGATAATCCGATCTACCAAGCCGAAGGCGAAAGTGAGGAAGATTGTGAAGTGCCGGAGAACTTGGTTGCTCTGCAAGAAAAGCGAGTTATCTGACCACCGAAAAGCAAGTTGAGGTTGTGAATTTGGGTACTAATGAAGGCAGAAAGAGATCAAGATAGGAGGCGGGTCTTGAGCGATTAAAGAAAGATTGGTTCGGATACTACGAGACTATATTGAGGTTTTGCTTGGTCATACGAAGACATGCGAGGTTGGACATTGATATTGTGGTACCGATGCCAACAAAAGGGTTTCTCGGTGAAGCGAAGGTTTGTCGCATCGTCCGAGATGTCGAGAAAATCAAAGCTAAAGTTAAGAAAGATTCACGCCGGTTTCTTAGCGTTACTTCCTATCCACAATGGGTTGCGAATGGTACTGTGCCCGAAGGATGGTAAGAATGCGAATGTGTGTGGATTGAGATCGAACAAAGCGAGTCAGAAAGGCGATTTCCCACTTCCTCATATTGATGTTGGTTGAAAACACCGCTCGGCATAAGGTTTTCTCCTTCATGGATGGTTTCTCGGTTACAATCGGATCAAAATGGCTCCGAAGACATGGAAGACTACTTCGTTACAGTGGGGCACTACGCTACAAGGTTATCTTTGTTTGAAGGGGCACGCCAGTGCCATGGTGGCATTATTTCATGACATGATTCATCACGAGATAGAGGTCTACGTCGACGACATGATAGCTCGATCACAGACTAAAGAAGAACATCTTCATCATTTGCAGAAACTGTTTGATAGGTTGAAGAAGTACAGACTAAGACTTAATCCTAACAAGTGCACTTTTGGAGTCCGATCCGGAAAACTCTTAGGGTTTGTTGTCAGTGGTAAAGGTATTGAAGTTAACCCCGCCAAGGTCAAAGCTATTCAAGAGATGTCAGCGCCGCGTACCGAGAAGGATGTCAGAGGTTTCTTGGGCCGATTGAACTACATTGCATTCATTGCACATCTGCTACATGAGCCAATCTTCAAGTTACTAAATAAAGATCAAGTAGTGGAATGGAGCAGCGATTGCGGATCGCTTTTGACAAAATCAAGGAGTACCTACACATCCTCCTATCCCGATGCCGTGCGAAGGAAGACCTCTTATCATGTACTTGCGGTGTTAGAAACTCAATGGGGTGTGTGTTGGGGAAACATGGCAGTGCAGTCGAAAAGAGCATGCAATATACTACCTTAGCAAAAGTTTACCGGCGTGAAACAAGATACTCAGCTCGAGAAAACTTGCAATGCTTTAACTTGTGCTCCGACTAAGGCAGTATATGTTGACTCACACTACTTTGTTGATTTCAAGATGGATCCGATCAAATACATATTTGAAACCAGCTCTCTCCGGAGAATAGCAAGATGGCAAATGATCGACCGAATCGATATCGGTACACTTCTGAAAGTGATCAAAGGAGTGTAGTAGCGATCATTTGGCTCATCAAGCCTTAGGCGACTATCGGTCTATGCAATTCAAATTTCGAGATGAAGATGTTTTACTAGTCACAGTTATGAAAAACCGAGGCCGGACGAAGGACACGAGCAAGGATCGATGGACCATGGTTTTGATGGAGCCTCGACGCATGGCAATGGCATTGGCGCCATCATTACATCCCTACGGACATACTCCTTTCACGCGATTATGTTTGATTGCACCACTAACATGGCGAATCTGAGCGTGCATCATGGGTATCAAAGTGCTATTGACTTAAGAATCAAGTTCTTACGGTGTATGGAGACTCGACTTTGGTGATCGGTCGGATTAAGGCGAGTGGGATCGAAGCATCCGAATCTTATTCCGTATCGAGGCGTGTTACGAGTTTGATTCCTTACTTGAAGAGATTTCATCACATTCGCGAAGAGAATCGGTTGGTGCGCATTAGCTACTATGTCATCCATGTTCAAGCGTCGGATGGGACAACGGCTCCCGGATCATCATCGAGAAGTTTACGAACGGTATTGTTATGAGCTTGATACTGAAGAGAAACCTTGGTACTATGGCGTGAAAAGGTATCTTGAGACTCGGGAATATCCCAGGGGCATCATCAATGATAAAGTTCATGAGAAGATTTGCATCAAATTCTTCCTCGAACGACATCTTATACAAAGCGCAACACGACTTGCTTACTCCTTTGTAGATCGAAACGACAATCGTATCATGGAAGAGTTACGAAGGCGCATTTGGTACCCACTCCGGTGGACATCGATGGCTAAGAAGATTTTGAGAACAGGTTACTATTGGTCCACCGTGGGGCGATTGTCACCTCGCTCGATCTTGTCACAAGTGCGAATTATGCGGACAAAGTGCATGTACCTCGGTACCTGAATGTCCTAACACTCCTTGGCCTTTTGCAATGTGGGGCATTGACATGATGGAGAAATCAAGCCCACCACTTCCAGCGGACATCGTTTCATCCTTGTGGCAATTGACTACTTTACCAAATGGGTGAAGCGACCTCGTTCGCATCGATTACCAAGAATGTTGTGGCTCGTTTCATCAAGCATAATCTTATCATCGATATGGCACTCCGAAAGGATTATCACGAGATAACGGTTCCAATCTCAACAATAAGATGATCACCGAACTCTGCACGCGATTCAAGATCAAGCATCACAACTCTTCTCCTTATCGGCCTAAGATGAATGGCGCGATGGAAGCCGCCGAGAACATTAAGAAGATTATCTGAAAATGCGGTGACTTACAAATATTGGCATGAGATGTTACCATTCGCTCTTCATGGTTACCGCACTGGCGAACATCAGCGAGGCCCTTCTCTCTTGTATACGGTATGGGCAGTCCTACCGATCGAGGTTCAGATACCCTCGACGAGTCCTCCGGGCGGAGTTAAGCGAGCGATTGGATCGAGACTCGCCTTGACCAGATTAACTGATTGATGAGAAGCGACTCGCATCCATCGCCATGGACAGATCTATCGAGCGAATGATCGAGCATTTAACAAGAAGGTCAAGCACCGAGTCTACCAAGTCGGTGACCTAGTAGTCAAGTGCATCATTCTTCCACAAGGTGATCCAGGGGCAAATGGACTCCCACCTATGAGGGACCATTTGTAGTCAAAACATATTTTCGGTAGACTATGATGCTTAGCACCATGGATGGTGAAGACTTCCACACCACATGAGCGAGACATAGTCAAAAATACTACGCATAAGCGAGACCGCTAGTTCGGTGACCTAGGCAAAAATAAGGGCATCTGGCGAACCAAAGGGTTCGGAAAAAGTTAAGGATATATACAAAACATGTACACCGGCAAGTCGAAAACACGAAAAGCGGCTTGGGCAAAAAGGTATCGGTGGCGAAAACCGAAAGGCGGTCTAGGCAAAAGTTAGGGATTTAAGCGTCGACTATGTCTCGTCGGATCACCTACTTCGACTACTACTATCATTCAAGATTCAAATGGCGATCAGTCCACTCACTTTCTCTTGACAACAAGGAGATGAGATAGTTGAAATATATGAGTACTAGCATAGTTGGAACTTACGAGATTGTTTCCGCATAGCTTTTTACCTTTCTCGCGTACAAACTATTTGGCCATACGCCACATTCAAAATAAATACAAGTTTCTTTCTCTTTACAATCCTTGTTGTTGTTGTTGTTGTTTGCATAAAGTCCAATGTTTGCTTTGAATGATTATATGCATCTAACAATAAAAACCTATTCACAAACATGCAAAAAGTAAACATAGCAAAGTAATTACTACAGGCTTCAGGAATTGGGATGACGATGAAAGTCACCAATGCATTTCCCCCACAGAGCGTGATCCCCACAGAAATGTCATTCATTACAAACCTTCCCCAGTGGAGTACGCGTCGGTCCCCAAGCATTGATTCCACTCAACTTAAACGGATTACGCCTATCTTGACGATAACATTTCATCCCGGCTAAGATGTTTATCCCAGCGGATATCTCTCAACAATTTCCCTTTTCCCCGGCGGTATCGGACTCGAAACATGGTCGGATAGTGCACGAGAAACCTACACCTCTTATCCCTCGATCGGAGATTACAAGCGGGCCCTGATTCTTCTAACGGTCTCCCACAATTATCAAGTACTCTCCAGCAAGATTTACACAAGATCCCCAGTAGAATACCTTCGAGATTCTCCCCAACAGGGTCTACACACAAGATCCTCGACAGCGTACCACAAGGGCCTGAAACTTGGTCAGATAGTGCACCGGAGGAATCGAAGTTATCTTTCTTCTCAGGATCTCCATCCTCAAGCAATCGAAATCTCAGCGAGAACTTCCGCATCTTCTTCAAGATGGATATGTTTTGAAATATCACAACATCTATCATTCATACATTACTCATAAAAGTCATAATTTGTGCATATGTCATTCATACGCATTGTCATGCATCATACTTTGCATAAGACTAACAAATATTCTATCAAAGTTTCTCTTGTTTTCTCAAAAGCAGGTGAAGTCACTTATAGCGGTCGAGATTAAGCCCCGAATCTCGGCGGAAAACTATCGAAAGACCGCCTGGTTGTCCTCCGAACAGGTCGAGATTAAGCCCGAATCTCGCGGAAAACTATCGAAGACCGCCCTAGTTGTCCTCCGACGGTGGTCCGGGATTAAGCCGAATCTCGGCGGAAAACTATCGAACGACCGCCCTCGTTGTCCTCCGACAACGGATCTAGGATTAGACACGAAGCGGACGGAAACCCTATCGAATGATCACAAGTTATCCTCCGATAATGAAGTGGATCAACACCGATGCCTACAGGAAGATATCCACATTTGCCAACTACTACCTCCTCGAGTAAGCGCGATTTATTACGATTCCTTCTTATTATCAATGACTACGAGTGGCATCGACTCGATTGCCTTGGATGGCATCTTAAGCCCATCTCCGACTACTTGTCAACATTCCTCCACTTTCGAATCTGCATATTTGGTTAAAACCAATACAAACCAATAACTTCATTCAAAGATAAGCACGAAGTCTAACATCGACTCCCTCGGATGGCATCTTAAGCCCGTCTCGCTCCTTCCACTATCAAGAACATCCACAGAGCCTAGCGTCGGCTCACTCCCGGCATCGATCTTTCGGATGGCATCTTAAGCCCATCCCATCAATTTTCCTATTAGACGACATTCTCGAGTCTAACATGACTCATTCCCAGTAGTCTCTACCTTCCCAAATGGCATCGTAAGCCATTCCGCATCACGGTAGTGCAAATTTTCAGGTGTACTCGAGTGTTCAATCATCTTCTACCTCCGGTCACGAAAGCGAACATGCCAATCTAACCCTTCGGTACAAGAAGATTGAGCAGGGCGGTTGCCATACCCAAAATTTGCCCTCCATCTTCTCAAGACATTCCATACATCCATACTTAAGGATTCCTCGAAGGTTGATCGAGACAAACCCTCTCTGACAATCAACCCAAACTAGGGTTTGGCAATTCTCGACTCAGATGGACTTCCAACATCTCCAATGTTCATCATGCCTCCTCATATGCTTCAAAGATTCTCCATGTCAAGTTTCTAACCTTACAAGTCAAGATTGCTCAGACAATTGCTCAGATGGTTGAAAATCAGTTGTATTGGACAAAAAGTCAACTATGGTCAACATACAGTCAAACTTCATGATTTTTAGTCAACATCCTCATTTTGAAGTTACATTCATCATTTGATCAAGGGTTGATCATGATTCATCAAGAAAACTCAAGATTTGCTCAAAGGTCAAACTTTCTAAATTAGGGTTTCTAGGTGAAAAGTCAAATGAACTTTGACTGAGTATAACTTCTTCATACTTTCTCAGAAATTTTTCCACCACCTCTTGTTTTGAAGGAAATTCAATTCTCTACAACTTCATGTCTCACAAGAATGTTCAAAAAATGCTTCATTTGAGAGGTATGGATCAAAACATTACAGGTCCTTTTCAAAGTCAACAAAAAGTCAACTTTTTGTTTTGAAGATATATTGAGCATGGAAACTCAATTGAGATGAGACCAAAAGGTTGGTTAGAGGACTCTTAGAGCTTTCAAAAGTCCAAGAACACTCAAAACATGGAAAATTGAGCAAGATACACCATTCACAAGTTGGACAATTTTGGAGAAGTGCACAAGAGAGATGCTTCTAAAAATCAAAATTTTGCAAATGGGCTTACTTTTCTTCATCAAACTTGTTCCTTATGCAATTAGGAATATCCAAGCCCAATGCCACGAATTTTTATTTTATTTTTCTATTTAATTTGGAATTTATTCATTTAAATACAAATTAAATTCAAAAATAAAGTATAAAATCAAAATTAAATGCAAAATTGATTTTCTCTCTTCCTTGAGATCCAAGTAACTCAATAAAGCCACAAATTTGAAATTTGGATTGAAATGGCAAGATTTGATTGAAAATTGATCAAAAAGAAAATTTGATTTTGTACAAAATCAAATTTGATTTGCATTGATTAGTGATTGATTCTTCCTCAAATTAACTCCAAATCCTTCTACTATATATACACAACTCATGCCACACGAGTTAGGGTAGAATTTTTGACTGGAGAAACCCTTATAGATGCTCAAAATTCCGTGGCATACAAGCAACAAGCAGCCTTGGATTTAGGTGGTTTCAAGCAATTCTGAGCATTCCATCTTGTTCCTTGTGTCATTCAGAATCGGTCCAGACCTTCACATTGCTCAAAACCATCCAGAATCAAGGAATTCGAATTTGGTTTGTCCAAGAAAAATTCAAAATCGTATTTTATTCTCATGCATTTTTAATGTGTTTTGTGGTTTGTTTTGTGTTTAGATGGAAGTTTGCAAGCTTTCTGCATAGTTTGATTGGATTTTCATGGCCGGAATCGAAACTTGCCATAGCTAGGGTTCCATAGACCGAATTGGGATCTCACGAAATAGGATAAATTGAACAAAACGAATACCACCATCATGTTTAGAATGATGAATCCAATCGAACCATGCCTTTGAAAATTGAATTTATATTGCTTGTACTGGATTTTGGAATTTGCAGGGGTCATAGCGTCGCTCTGAGGCCGACGCAAAATTCCCAGAATTTGAATTGAAGAAGATGAAGCTTGGCGCGGAGACGGGGCAATAGGAGGATGACGCGTGCTTGTAATTTACTCGCTCCGATTTCCAAACACACGTGCACGTTGGCTCAATTGGTTAAGACGCTTCCTGTTGATAGATACTCCCCCAGGTCCCCAGTTCGAATCTCCCCAGGACCGGTTTTGCTATTTTTCTTTACCAACTCAATTTCTTTCATATTTTCTATTTTCATATTATTTAATATTTTTACATTCATTTTAATTCTTTTTCATAATTTTTCTCATGCATTAAAAATCATCAAAAATATTTTTCCTTTTGCATTTATTTTCATAAAATGTTTATTTAATTTATAAAATTAAAAAATATTATTTTACATGCATATTTATTTTTATTCATAATTTAGCATTTAAATCAATTTTAATTAGATTTTAATTATTAAATTGCATCCAAAAAATCCCAAAAATTTATTTTAGCATATTTATGTTATTTCCAGCATGTCATACTTTTCTCATTCAAAATATTGCATTTTTACTAATATTTTCCTTTTATTCGATTCATCTCGTATTTTCCGATTTCTCATCTTTTCACAGGTTATTCCGTTTCAGACGATTTCTTTTACTGTTTTCTTTTTTCCAATAATGTAACTGCTTATGGGATGTAATAGTTTAATTAGGGCTTTTATCTTCCATAAGTTTAAATTATGTATACCCCAAAGCCATGTAATAGCGTAGGACATTTATCTTTCGCATCTTTACATTCGCATTTTAATTTCGCTTGCTCCTATAAATTGCTAGTAACTAGGCGTGTATGGCAAGATAAAATTGGACATAGCTCATTCTAATTTCAAGATAACATATCGAATTTGACACACTCTTTCACACATGCACCTTAGGGTAATTCTCTCTCGTTGCCTTCGAATTCAAAATGGTCATGTCCCTCGAGCGTAGAGGTATCCTAGCGTTGCCTTGAACAAATCATCATAGTCCCTTGATACAAAGATCATAAGAACCACGATGTCGCCTCCGAATACATGATCTTGACCCTCGATTGTCGCCTCGAAAATGATGATAGTCCTTGAATGTGCTAGGATACTTCCTACTGTTGCTTTCTATGACCATCCGATGTCCCTTCGAATATCCCGCTTACATCCAATGAATGGAGTTACCTACCAACTAATGGTATGGATAGCGTTATTCTAAAGGAATGTAAAACAACACAAAAACGACCAATTCTGAGTAGGTAATAAGACTTTTAGTTGCTTGCTCTATCAAAATACTTTTCACACCTCACACTTTTGTCAAAGTTCAAACTCTTTTCAAAACGAAACATTTCCGAACACTTTGTATACATTCCTACATGAATCATTACAAAGTCAAAGCGAAATGTCTTTTCAAAACATTTTGTCAAACACACAGAAAGCACAATTTTAAAGTGATCTAAGAGCAACTAAGAGCCCGTAGATAACTACGGAGGGAAAGGGGTGCTAATACCTTCCCTTTTCATAACCTTCTCCCTTACTCAGAATCTAATAAAGGTCTTTTCCTGTTCTTTTCACCTTCCCTTAATTGGATAAAATAAAAGTCGGTGGCGACTCTTGCTATCCGCACATTTGCGATACAAAAATCCTACAAAGTCAGTTCACCGTGTTACAGACAAGAAGGTATGTCCCTGCGAGTTCAAAGTGGGCGAATTAGTGATAAAAAGGATAATATCTCCGCACAGAGACCCTCGTGGGAAGTGGGTGCCAAACTATGAAGGACCATACGTGGTAAAGAAAGTTTTCTCGGGAGGAGCTCTTGTTCTCACCAACATGGATGGAGAAGACTTTTCACACGCTATCAACTCAGACGCAGTCAAGAAGTATTATGTCTAAAAATAATAATTATAAAAAAAAAAAAAATTAAGCCCGGTAAGCTGAAAACCCGAAAGGGCGGCTTAAGCAAAAAAGGGTAAATATCCCGGTGAACCGAGATCTTCTAAAAGTGGTTCACGCAAAAGTTAGGGAATATATAAAGACATAATGCTACAATGTGCGTCTTCGTGCCACAACAAAAGCTCAGATGGAAAGGATTGGTTCAATCACCATCTTCAGAAGCGAAGTGATGAAGAATAGCAGTCAGGAGGGGGAATAGCATGTTTTGGGTTCAATGAAGTTCAGTTTCAACTTCGTTGTTGTTTTAAGAAATGTGTATAGACTTACTCTTTTATGTATGTTCTTCCTAAAGGAATGTGCATCTTTATGTACAAAATCTCTACTTATGAGTTATTTTTCTCATATTTTAAATAAAAATTGTTCAGTTGAACTTCATTTCTTGTCCTACTTTTTTTATCTTTTCTGCATGATTAACTTAATGCCGCTGCTGTTTTAGATAAAATTAAAATCATTCAAAATGATGAAATAATACAGTTTTTTGAAACTTAAAATCGCTTTGATTTACGGAATGGTGGGGGTGACTGACTTTCTAAGTGTTACGCCTTTCCTCGGAATTAGAACTATCTCTGTACTCATCATAATATTTGTGAGAAGTCAGATGCTATCTTCCCTGTGTGAAACTCATTGCAATAACATTCGTGACCTGGATTGCGGCCATTGCCCTTCATTTGATTTTTTCCAGCGGTGTCGGGATTTTAGTTGATAAACCAATGCATCAACCAGTATGTTCACGCATTCATTCATTCATGTCATATCACGGTACAGTCATGCATGAACCCTTGCCAGAATTTGGAATCTGTTCAGAAAAATGTTGGATGCGGAAGCCAAAGTTCTCAGACGACATATTTATCCTTTCCTCCCCAGTGCCAGGTGAATGCTTGGGTGACAGGCAATCGACAGTAGTGTCAATTCCCCAGTAAAGCCTCTTCCCCAGAGAAGTGATCGATCATCCCAAGTAAATTCTTGTGACAACAGGATTGCCAAATTGGGTTCCCCAGTGATGTTTTCCTTCTCTCAACAGTATCATGAAATCATATACTATTTGCAAAAACAATCATATCATGCATATCATACTCATGCATTAACTTCGGCTGTTTATTTTGCAGGTTTTTCATCTGAAACTGTAATTGTCCTCATAAGGATCAAAATCGAATGGGAAGATTAGTTCTCATTCGGCATAATGATCCTCTTTTCTATAGCACCAGTGATATACTTGTATGGATCTTAACAGCTGAGGGTTTCTCCAATCGATATTTTCTTCCCCAGCGAGACAGTTGTCTCTTTCAACGGACTCTAACGTCAGCAAAATCATCAACCGGGAATCCCCAGCGAAGCTTAATTTACTCCCAAATGAGTTCCCTTCAGAAAGGATTATTACAACATTATTCTTGGTATTTTCAAGACTTCTTTCAGACAAGAATCTTTCCAGCAAATTCTAATGGCAGTAACTTCTGCAATTTTTGTTTCTCTAAGCTGTTCTTAGAAAATTACATCAAACTTCTGGTGTGTTTATTTCCCCAGTAAGTTATCAACTACTCAACAATAAATGCCCACCAGGTGGGATGTTTATTCAATCACAGGATATTTCTCCGACTCAGACGTTGATCCACATATCCACTTGCTACAGCGCATTGTCTATACAAATGCCAGCAAATTGAAGCTCATTACCCTAGAAGTTTTTCAGTCGCAGGTGCTGAATTTGATTCTTTTGTCGCCGGTAAAGCTATCTGCATACAGGTTGAACATCTTGTGAACTCGGAAGTTGTTCAACATGTCTGTACATGTTCAGTAAGATCTCTCATCAGCAAAAATGTCGGAAACAAGATTTACCGACTTCATAAACATCTATATCACACCGGTGTGCTGGATATCGATTTGTTTATCCCCAGAATTATATTCTCGGGTGCGCTACTAATTTTGTTATGCTGGTAACTCAGAAGTTACACGGTGAAGACATTCAGCATGCCATGGCTCCTCGCACCTTCGTGCACCAACAATTTTGATATTGTCCCAGCCGTTCATCTTCGTTAAAGTTTGCGGGTATTCTTTAACTCTTTGAGATCTTCAAACAGTTCCTCAATTTCATTTTCGGTAAGGTCTGCGGGTATTCCTTAACTTTTTTGGGAATTTGTGACAAATTCTCGATTTAATTGTCTTTTTAATTTATCTTCATTTCTTTTCGCTTGAGAAGTTCGGTTTTCTTCTCATAGCATTTTCGTTAAGACATCCTGAGATGGCTTAATTTATTTATTTTCTGTGTCGCTTGAGAAGTTCGGTTTTCTTCTCATAGCACTTTCATTTGTGTACTCGGTTATCCCCAGTGCTGTAGAGATCTTATGTTTTTTCTCATTAGGGCAAATTTTCGGGGTTCTCTGGTATTCAATCCTCTTCCACCTTGAACGTTCGAAAGCTGTCGCTTTTTCTCACTCATCAGGTTTAAGATGATTGAATAGGGGCAACTGTCGCACCCCAAAATTTCCCCTTCGTTTTATCCCATCATTTTTAAGCAAAGATGCGCATTTATTGAGGTTTCAGAGAAATTCCTACTGAAATTTTTCATGAAAAAAGTGGTGGGAAAGTTCTATCTTGTTAACCGATTCAATTCAAATTCAAGAGGTTTCGAACAATTTCGAATTTTTTGTACAAAAAGGTTGTTTGGATTTATTCGTCCGAAAAAGGGTTATTTGTTTAGAACTTGAATTCAAAAAATAATTAGTTATTTGAGAATTTAAATTTTAAAGAAATTCTTTTTTACTCGGGTTATTTAATTCGGTGAATGAAAATGCCATTCTCGGTGTATGAATTTGCTAGTCAAAAATAATTACAAAAGATTATTCAATTTATATTGGATATTTCAAGCAAAAATGCAAAGATCGGAATTTCAAGACTCAATGAAAAAAAGGAGAAGTTTTTATTATTTCTTTAGAATTCAGTTACAATTTCGAATTGTAAAGTTACAGAAAATACAAAAAAAAGAATGTCCTAATTCTATTTGTTGCTACAAGTCCTAAGTTTGTCCAACTTAATTGTCGCTTCCTCCGAGTTTTGCTTCACATCCGGGCTGCCTTCTCGTTCGGTGCAATGCCATTCTCCGCATCGTCACATGAAAAAATAAGAAAAAAGAATGATTAGTAGCTGTATATCAAAGTAAAATCAAGGCGAGGTAACGTATTTTTGAACTCATCATTAGGTGTCTGGCGAGAATCAGGATTTAATGCTAATCCTCATAATCTTACTTAAGATTAATCATCGGCGAAAAAAGCAGCTTATTTACAAATCACGAGCTAACTCGGTTCACAAACAAGCCTAACTCAGACCATTCATCACGGTTAGTATAAGGCAACAATCTAATAATTCCCAACAGGCAGCAAGTAATTAAAGGCAACAGTCTAATAAATCCCAACAAGCAACAGGGTCAAAGTTAGCAGCAGCAACAAGAAAGACAAATTGTCTTGGTTATCAGCATAATCAAAGCCAGCAGTAATAAAGCCAAAGAGGGTAAACTCAACCCTACAAGTAATTAACACAGCAGCCAGATAGAAGAGGAAAAGTGTGGTTTCAAGTTATGTTTTCACCAAAGGTGAAAAGGGGAAAAACAGAAAAGCCAACACTGATGATGAAAGTTCCTGAGCAAAACCAAAGCAAGAAGTATAGTATCTGCTCTATCAGTTTTGAAGATAGAAAAAACAGGAAATAAGCATCAGTTTGGGAACCCAAAAACAAGAAGCAAAATCTGCCATATCAGTTTTGAAAGCCAAAAGAAGAAGTGAGTATCTGTTCTATCAGTATTCATTGAAACCAGAAAGAAAACCAAGAACAAGGATATATCTATTCCACCAGTAAAAAGAAAGAGAGAGCTATCAGTTTGAAAAAACAGAGTTTCTCAACAAAAACCAAAACCAACAGAACACAAAAAAACCATTGATCTCCTTTTAACAAACAAACCAAAGATCCAAAAACCAGTATAGTATTTGTCCTAACCATTTCCAAACCCAGAAAACCAGCACCTGTTCTATCAATACAAACCAAAAATATGACCAAACCAGTATAACATATGTTCTATTGATACAAACCAGAGAAAAGACAATCAAGAGTAACATATGTTCTACTGAAACAAGCCAAACACTCAAAACCAGACCAAGACCAAAGGCAACGAGCAACACACAGAAATCGTAAAAACATAAACAGAAAACCTAAGCTAGCATATTCCTCATCATTTTCCAAACACTATAGACCTTCAGAGTTTGTTTTTTTCCAGAAATCCTAGTCTGAACAGAGAAAGAAGAAGAGAAAATTGGAACTGTCTCACCCGATACAATCACGAAGAGGTAAGGTTCGCAGTTTCCATTGGGGATTCTAGGGTTCCACATTCATGGAGCCATCTGTAAAAAAACCATACAACAATGCATCAGTGAATAGAAACGAATAAGAACATGAGAAGAATCGGAGCCCTAAGGCCTCGCCGCCGCCGTCACCGCCGTAGGGCGATTTCCGGCACGGCTGCCTTGTGCTCCATGTGGGTGTCATGGTGAGATCGAGAGAGAGGCGAGTCACTGTGAGATGGAATTTCTGGGCTAGGTTAGGGTTTCGTTTGGGATGAGGATGAGAGAACAGTGAGAGAGCGATGAAGAACACGATGGAGAGGGTGATGAGAGAACACGCGTGAGAGAAGAAAGAAACAAAGTTTCTGCTGTTTTCCTTTTTTGCCCATTTGGGCAATTATTTTATATTTCTTTTTTTAATTCCTTTCACTTTTTTTTTTAAATATAAAAAAACAATTTAATCTATTAGGTCTGGTGGTGACAATTTAATTCCTTTCACCTTGTTCTTTCTTTTGTTGCTTAATCTATTTTTAAAAAATATATATGTTAATATTAATTAAATATATATTCGGTGTATAATTACCGTTTTGGACCGTCGGAGCATTTTGGAACGGGATCAGTCGCACTCAGTTCACCGACACATGTGGAAGTGTTACGGACCAGTCAAAGATCAGATGCATTTCTTTTTCATACTTCGCGGAATCACTGCAATACAGGCTATTTCTGAACTTATCTTTTTTTTCAATTAATTTATTTTCGTGAATAATGTTTTATTGCGATGTACTAAATGATTATTGGATCTGATAGTTTGTGTTTGATGATTTATCGATTAAATTATTAGCCGATTTTTCATCAAACAGAGAAAAATCAACTCCAATAATTATTTAAATTTCCGATTGTATTGTATGATATTTGTCTTTTTATTTACTCATTCCACATTTATCCATCATCGTACACTCTACACACAATTTAAAATTAAAATCAATCCGATTCCGCGTTGATTGACTAATATGTCAAGTTCCTAAAGGGTCTCATAGTTGGGGATGGGCATGGCCATCCTCACGAGATTGGTTAAAGCCCTTGTTGCTTTAATCAATCATAACCCAAAATCAACATTGGTCTATATACCAATTCTCCATGCACCAGGGTCTCATGGTTGGGGATAGGAGCACCTATCCTCACGAGGTTAGTCAAGTCCATATACTTGACTAATCATAACCCGCTTCCATTTCATCTCAGCATGCATATCAGAACACTTTCGCAATTAAAGTTCTAAACCTCGATCCAACGTCGAGTTTCTTTTCAAAAATAATTTCACAAATAAATATTCTACTTCTCCCTCCTCCCAAACATATGGTAGTCAGTCCAGTATCGACCCTCGACCGTATGTTTGGCGTCTTTAATTGAATTTAATTAACGTGAACCATGTTTCACCTCACTTTTCTTAACAAAACTTTTGGGTAGAAAAAGATGATTCGGATGTTTCTGTCCACTCATCCGAGTAATTGGGGCGTTAGCCGTTGAACGCTTATGGTCCAATACTCGTCTCCCACATAAAAACAAAATAACTCATTCAAACTCTTTTTACCGCTCATATGCGATCATTAAACTCTTTTCCGATAAAGAGTGTGCAATAGACGTTTCAAACACGAACGAGGACTTAAGCTTTTCAAGTAAACTAAACGAGTCCTAGTTGAAAGCATTTGAAATGTCTAAACGCATGCTTTTTCCTATAAAATAAACACAACCAACTAAAACCTTTTTAAGAGGAACTACGGAGTGTTGACTTTCCCATTGCATAAGGGAATACGTAGGCACACGGTTCTGAAACCGTGCCAAACTCAAAATAATAATAAACAACCTCCGTTTCGTTTCTTTTTCGATTATAACTTAGAGATTAGCGAATTTACACACACTTAGAACTAAATGGGTCCCATCGAGTACGATGGATGTAAGGGGTGCTAATACCTTACCCTTACATAACCGACTCCCGATTCCAATTTTTGGTCGTAGACCATCTTATCCGCTTGAATGGTATGACGTCTTCAGTCTTCCAATTGCTGAGTCCGTTGTCGGGAGTAGGGAAGATCCACTTGCTGATGTCGAAGTCGTTGTCGTCGTCTTCTATAGCATGGATTCCACTCTGGGTGATGCGGAAAGCAAGTTGGCCGGCACGTTCGCGGCGTATCATCTTCGACCCTTGATGGTGAAGCCTAAACCGGTCTTGTCGGTTGAAAGGAGATCGGGGCGACCCCAAATAGTGCTACCTCCTTCTTTTTGAGCATCTTTGTGAGGCCATCCTAAGCGAAACTTGTATAACCGAGTAGCGGGAGAGTCAATAGGCATGACTCTGGGGATTGTTTCAAAAGCTTGACGAGTCTCGAAGAATTCACCTTCCATCTCGAGATACCGGAATGTAGATGGTGACCATATATTCTTCTTCACCACATCTTGTAACAACCTTCCCTTTCACGGGTACTTGACTTTTGATGCAAGGTAGAGTATGCCCCCATGTATCCAAGGGCGTCCAAGTAGGCAAGAATAATCGGACGGATGTCCATGACAAAGAAAGTGGAATCAAAAGTGGGAACCGACTTTATGAGCAAAATGATCTCTCCAAGTATTGTTCTCTTAGAACCATCAAAAGCTCTCACAATTATGTCACTGGGCTTCAGAACCAACCCTTCGACATCAAGTCGATCAAAAGCAGTCTTCGGAAGGATATTCAAAGCAGAACCGGTATCTAACAAAACATGAGATAAGGTGACGCCCTTGCATTCAACAGAGATGTGCAAGGCTTTGTTGTGTTCTTTCCGAAGTCAAATCAGCATCAAAGAAGCCTAGGCCGTTGTTGGCAGCCAGGCTAGCAATACAATCTTCAAATTGATCAGTAGTAGTGTCTTGCGGTACGTGAGCATTCTTCAGAAACTTTACCAAGGCATTAGCATGAGCCTCAGAGCACAAGAGCAGAGCAAGCATCGAGATCTTGGACGAAGTTTGTCCTAACTGTTCCACAATGTTGTAGTCACTCTTCTTGATAATATTCAGAATTTCCTCCATTTCTCGTTTGGAGGTGTCCTCGGTAACTTCCTCTGGTACTTCTGGCTGAGCAGGATGAGTCACTGGTTCTTTCCCTCTAGTCTCGGGAACTGGTTGGATAGCTGGAATGCGAGCTGGAGTCGTAGTGTCTTTTGGAGGAGAGATTTCTGAAGAGAACACTCTTCTGGTTCTGGTCACCTTACTTGATCCGGTGATGTTGTCAATGTCAGGAATGGTAGCTTCAATTGTAAGATCTTCAATGGTCAGAGGGTCTTGCTTGACGCCATGATAGTAAACATCAGCTCCATAGTTCCAAGGAATAGCCTTGTCGGAGGAATATGGAACTGGTCTAGGAGAAGTAATGATGAGAGGTGCCACTCTAGGCACAGAATCAGCGGAGGAAATCCTTATAGTGTTAACATCAGCATAGTCTTTTGGGAAATCGTCACCCCATCCGGTTGCTTTAACATCTTCAATAGGAATCTTGTAGCTTTCAGGAACAATGTACCTCACCATGTAATCAAACTTTCCACTTGGCTGCCCCAAGGTATCCCATGCATGCGACTTCATTCACATCTTGATCTTGATTTCTTAGACATGTCTTCACACAGACTCTCCACAGGTGGTTTCAGGAATAGTATTTCACGGTTATCCATCATGCACTGAACACATCTTCTCAACCAAACACAGCCATCAGGTGCAGATGGGCACCAACGATAATTCTCTGGGCATCTTGGGTTGACACCGGCTTGCAGCAAATTCTTCTTAACAGTCATCAGAGGAATGGTCAATTCATCTATGTTGAAAACGTAAGTATCCTCACCAACAGCATTAGAACTTTTGTCATGGTTCGGCATAGGAGCGTTGATCACATTCGGAGTCTCAACAGGAGGGTCAAACTCAATCTGCTTAGCTTCAATCATATCTTGAATCTTGTTCTTGAGCCCAACAGTTGTCGATGTCGTGCCACAGGCTGTTGGAGTGGTAACACACTTAGCATTAGGATTGTATCTCGGAGAGGAAGTGTTGACACTCGAGGAGGATCCTTCAAATGTCCTCTGCTTTCAACATGTGTTGCAAGGCTTGCGACAATGGCATGTTGATCTTCGTGAACTCTTCGTGGCGCTCGGCTATGCACGTTGTCTCGTGAGGTTGTCTTGATGCGGGATTGGAGATCTGGCCCCCCATTGAGCACGGTCGGTCTTGGCTCGGCTTTTCTGACCATACACAGCATTGGCTTCTTTCTTGCCACCAAAAGATCTCTTTGCAGTATTTGAAGATGTCTCTACCTGAATCTTCCCACTCTTGATACCACCTTCAATACGCTCTCCTGTTAATATCAGCTCGGTGAATCCGGCTGAAGAGTTTCCAATCAGATGATTGAAGAATGGACCTGTCACCGTTCCCATAAACATATCAGCCAACTCCCTATTGAACAAGGGTGGTTGAACTTTGCCTGCTAGATCTCTCCATTTCTGAGCATATTCTTTGAACTTCTCATCACGACCCATAGACATGCTCTGTAGTTGCATGCAAGTGGGTGTCAATTGACATTATACTCATCTTATGCAGAAAGCATCCGCTAAGTCGCTCCAATCGAATCGGTCATTTTCTAGTGATAATACCACTCAAATTGAGTTCGGACAAACTCTCTTGAAATAATGCATCCACAACTTTCATCATCGGTGTGGGGTTGATCTTGAACATAGGACTTCAAATGCAGCTTTGGACAGGAAATGCCATCATACTTGGCAAAAGTAGGGACTTTGAATTTGGGAGGAATCACCACACCGGGAACAAGACTCAGATCATCAAAGTTCAGCCTTGACATCTTCATGTTTTCTACAGCATTCAGACGGTCTTCAAGTTGCTTGTACTTATCATCTTCATCAGAGTACTGGTCATTATCATATTGATCTTCTCTCTCTTTCTCGGGCTCACGCTGACTGCCTTCTTCATTGCCCTTGACACTCCCCTCAGTCTTGACACTTTCTGAAAGTTCTATCCGGCTGACCACTTTAGGACCACCTTTGTAACGTCAGCCCATGTTGAGAACACCAACGACCCTCTTCTTCATTGATGAGTTTCTTGGATCTTCTTGGCCGGACCAAGTGGTGAACATTTCACGGCCGAGCATTACGAGCACGAAGATCTTTGTGATCTGTTCAAGAGCCATTTCTGCTAATATAAATAGCGAGAGAATGAGAAAACCAATCTTCGATGTACCTGTTATGATATGTTATGCCATGATAATGCAATGTTTATGCAAATGCAATGCAATATTTTCAAGGACCTTAGAGATTTAAATTTGTTAAACAAGCACGAATAAACATTTATTAGTTCTCTTTTTATTCTTTTTCTTTTTAAGTACAAAAGATAGTTCAAAACAATAAAATAAAAGAACAAAAATCCTAAAGCTCTAAGTCTCCCACGGGCGCTTCCTCTTGGTGCCGAGGTAGGCGTTGATGTTCCGCTCCTCGTGAAGTAGCTTGGTCAACTCTAGCACTTTCTTCTCACTTGCATAACACTGAGCTTCAAATGTACCCCTTTCTTCTTTAAGTTGAATTCAGGATCTCTTCAAGTCTTCAAAATCAGTAGGCATGTCAGGATGGAGAATAGTATAGGGTCCGTCGCCTATAGCAACAGGTTCCATAATTACTGGTACAACAAGCGTGAATGGCATCATGAGGTTTTAAGCTCGAGCTCTCACCCATTTGAGGTAAGGTTCCCAAGGAATGGAGTTTTGGTGCCCCAAAGTCTTGGTATTTGTCTTCTTTACCATGCCCCAAGCGTGTATGAACCTTTGTCGGTAATTCTTGAGATCGTGATTGTAGTCGAACACAATATCTTGGAGAAGCATATCATGTGGACCGTCTCTTCGAGCAAAACCAAATTGACCTAGAGCTAAAGAGGGGTTGTAAGTAATACCTCCCCTTATACCAAGGAGTGGTACATTATGGAATTCTCCACAACGCTCAATGAATGTGAAGTCCTTTTGAGAGAAAAGATTCCAACGAATATCTGAATGAGAGAGTGACATTAGCCTTTGAGACCACTTCAACCTTTGCTCATTCTTCAAAACTGATGGAGGAAGGTGCGAAATAAACCACCTGGAAAGTAACGGTACACAACACATGAGAGTTCCTTGTCTTTTGATAGTACGAGTGTGGAGAGAATGTAGAATGTCTCCAAGTAAAGTAGGCACAGGATTACGAGTAAGAAACAACTTGATAGCGTTGACATCTATGAATTGATCCGAGTTAGGAAATAGAACCAAACCATAGATTAACAAGGCCACAATGTCTTCAAAGGCATGGAAACTCATAGCTTTGAGGAATTCTCGGGCTTTCTTAATTAGGGACTTAGCAAGTAAACCCTTAACTCCGCTTCTTGTTTCCCAATTGGCTTCAATGTCTGAGCGCTTTAGATGTAACGTTGATGCGTTGTCTTCGTACCTAGGAACCTTTTCTAAACCGGTGAATGGCATTTGGTCAAGAATAGGTATCCCAAGTAGCTTAGAGAACTCTTCCAAGGTAGGAACTAACTGATAATCTGGGAATGTAAAGCAATGGTGTTTCGGATCGAAGAACTAGAATAGGACATGCATCATATCTTCTTCAAAACCGGAGACAACCAAGTCAAGAAGATAACCATGTCTTTTAATGAACTGAGCATGATCGGGAATTTATGAAACCAATTCTTTGAGCTGAGAAGGTATACCCATGAAGTTGATTCGGATAGTCTTTCTAGAAGCCATAATCCCTACAAAACAGAGCAAAGATAAATCCCTAGGTCCTTGAAATAGTTAGAAATGATATGCAATGTGATGATGTCGTGATGTCATGTTTGGCACACACAAACAATTCACACAATGAGCCTAGGTTTAAGGCTTGCATGAGGTATAGGTGATTACCCCACCAAAAGTTTGAGTTAGTTCATCTGTCCTATAATAGTAACGGGTTCTAGGAATCTCATATCATTGATCTTTCTCGTGGCGTTTATTTCAATACGACTACCAAGTGGTCGACCGAAAATATCCCAAAAGTCGATCTTAATGAGCGTAGCATCGAGTATCGACCAACCTTAGTCACACCAAAGTCGGCCATATCACTACCTTCTAATGGCCAAGATGGGTCAATTAAGGTTCTAAAAGTTAGTTAGTCTTGATGACATCACGAAGCCAAATACTATCCTCAACTTGGAAATGAAGAGTATCGGGACATCCAAAGTGTCACACTAACGTAGCCATCATGTTGACCGTTTTGATATCGTCTAACGGTCGCGACGATTTATTGCTACTAGCACGAAGGAAACCGGTTCGGTGTAGGATCCCCCACAAATATAATACCCAAGCAACCCTTAAAGTAAAGCATACAAGTCAAACGGAAAGCAGTAGAAGTGATCTAGAAATCCCTAAGGTATTCTCTCTTTAGGGTGTCTCCCAGTCATGATTACATGTCGATGAACGACTTTGAGAATTTGTTTTGCTTTTATCGCAAATGTGCGGATAGCAAGAGTCGCCACCGACTTTTCTTTTATCCAATTAAGGGAAGGTGAAAAGAACGAGAAAAGACCTTCGTTAGATTCGAGTAAGGAGAAGGTTATGAAAAGGAAGGTATTAGCACCCCTTTCCATCCGTAGTTATCTACGGGCTCTTAGTTGCTCTTAGATCATTTTAAAAAGTGCTTTCTGTGTGTTTGACAAAAATGTTTTAAAAAGGCATTTCGCTTTGACTTTGTAATGATTCATGTAGGAATGTATACAAAGTGTTTGGAAATGTTTTATTTATTGAAAACAGTTTGAACTTTGACAAAAAGTGTGAGGTGTGAAAAGTATTTTGATAGAGCAAGCAACTAAAAGTCTTATTACCTACTCAGAATGGTCGTTTTCGTGTTGTTTTACGATCCTTTAGAATAGCGCTATTCATACCATTAGTTGGTAGGTAACCCTATTTGTTGGATGTAAACAGGACATTCGAAGGGACATCGGATGGTCATAGAAAGCAACTTGTAGGAAGTATCCTAGCACATTTGAAGGGACTATCATCATTTTTCGTAGGTAACAATCGAGGGTCAAGATCATGTATTCGGAGGCGACATCGTGGGTGTATGATCTTTGTATCGAAGGGACTATGATGATTTGTTTTGAAGGCAATAGTGCTAGAATACCTCTACGTTCGAGGGACTTGACCATTAGTATTCGTATAGCAACGAGAGAGAATTACCCTAAGGGGTGCATGTGTGAAAAGAGTGTGTCAAATTCAGATATGTTATCTTGAAATCATGAGTGATCTATGTCCAATTTTATCTTGCCATACACGCCTAATTACTAGCAGTTTATAGGGTGCGGAAAGTAAATTGCGGAAAGTAAAGTGCGGGAAGATAAATGTCCTACGCTATTACATGGCTTTGGGGCAGTTACATAATAAGAGCGCGGAAAATAAAAGTCCTAATTAAACTATTACATCCCATAGGCAGTTACATAATTGAAAAAGAAAAGCAAGAAAAATCGTCCGAAACAGTATAACCTGTGAACAGATACATAATCGGAAAATACGAGAAAATTGCATAAGAAGAAAATGTTAGTAAAAATAAATATTTTTGAATGAGGAAAAAGGTTATGTGTTGGTAATGACATTAATATGATAAAATAAATTTTTGGTAATTTTCTAAATTGATTTGATAATTTAAAAACAATTAAAAGTCATTTAAACGATTAATTAATAATTAAATTAAATATGCATGCAAAAATAATAATTTTTATACTAAAAATTAAATAAGCATTTTTCTGATGATTATGGAAAAAATAAATATTTTTTAGATGCATGAGAAAATTATTTGAAGATAAATTAAATTAGATGAAAAATATTAAAGAAAAATAGAAAAATATGAAAAATAGAGTTAGTTTTCAAACTTTGCAAAAAAGAATTGCCATGGCTGGGAATCGAACCGGGGTCCTCCAGGTGACAGCTCACACTCCCTTGCCTTAACCACTGAGCCAACACGCGTTTGGTGTCAAATAAATGAAACGAAGCGTTTTTATACAAACATGATTTCTGGGAACCCAAAACACGCGCGAAGATCTTCATCTTCCTCATTTGAAATTTTGAAAAGTTAGCGTCGGCTTCGTTCGACGCTATGGCCCCTGCAATTTCCAAAACTTCATACAAGCAATATAAATGAGCTATGAATACATGAATCGATTGCAAATAACAGTCTAAACACGATGGTGGTGCTAGTTTTGTCCAATTTTTCCGTTTTAAGGAAACCCTAAATCGGTTCAGAAAACCCTAGCAATGGTATATTTCGATTCAGGCCATGAAAATGCAATTGGATTGTCCAGATAGCTTGCAAACTTCAAACTAAACACAAAGCAAACATCAAAACACGTTAATAATGCATGAATGGCAGAAATTGAAATTTGAAAAAGTATGAACAAACCAAAACTGGATTTCGTGATTCTTGATGTTTTTGAAAGATGTAAAGGTCTGGATCGACTCCAGGGACTCCAAGGAATGCAATGGAATGCTCAAAACCAATTGAAACGAGCTGGAACTAGGGCTGTAGGTAGCTTGAATACCACGGTTTTTTTGCTTTAGGTTAGGGTTCTTTGAGGCAATTTTTCTGTTCTTGTTCATGTGGTATGCATTGTACATTTATAGTAGATGGATTTTGGGCTGATTTGAAGAACAAATAATGATCAATCAATGCAAAAATTATTTGATTTTGTACAAAATCAAATGTTCCTTTTTTGATCAAATTTCAATCAAGTTCTTGCCAAATCTATGCAAATTTCGAAATTTGCCAGCTTGTGTGAGTTACTTGGATCTCAAGTATGAGAGAAAAATCAATTTTGCATTTAATTTTGATTTTATACCTTATTTTTAAATTTAATTTGTTTTTAAATGAATAAAATTCAAATTAAATAGAAAAATAAAGCTAAAATCCGTGGCATTGGGCTTGGAGGTTCCAAATAAGATAAGGAACAAGTTTAAACCAAGAAAAATTAGGCCCATTTGCAAAATTTTGGATTTTGACAAGTATTTCTCTTTGTGCACTTCTTCAAAAATGCCCAACTTGTGCAAGGTGTATTTTGCTCAATTTTTCACATTTTTGAGTGTTCTTGGACTTTTTGGAAAGCTCTAAGTGTCCTCTAAACAACCTCTTTTGTTTCATCTCAATTGGAGTTTCCATGCTCAATAAATCTTCAAAACAAAAAGTTGACTTTTTGTTGACTTTTAAAAGGACCTATAATGTTTTGATCCATACCTTCCAAATGAAGCATTTTTTGAACATTATTGTGAGACATGAAGTTGTAGAGAATTGAATTTCCTTCAAAATGAGAGGTGGTGGAAAAATGTATGAGAAAGTATGAAGAAGTTATGCTCAGTCAAAGTTCAGTTGACTTTTAATTGAAAAATTCTAATTTGGAAAGTTTGACTTTTGTGCAAATCTTGAGTTTTCTTGATGAATCATGATCAACCCTTGATCAAATGATGAATGAAACTTAAAAATGAGGATGTTGACCAAAAATCATGAAGTTTGACTGTATGTTGACCACAGTTGACTTTTTGTCCAATACAACTGATTTTCAACCATCTGAGCAATTGTTTGAGGAAACTTGACTTGTGAGGCTTGAAACTTGACATGGAGATTCTTTGAAGCATATGAGGAGGCATGATGACCATTGGAGATGTTGGAAGACCATCTGGATCTGAGGATAGCCAAACCCTAGTTTGGGTTGATTGTCTAGGAGGGGGTTTGTCTGATCAACCCTTTAGGAATCCTTGAGCATGGATGTATGAAATGTCTTGAGAAGTAGGAGGGAAAATTTTGGGGTATGACACATATGCTCTTTCATAGGACATCGATCGACATCTTGTTCCGGATGTTAATGCTTCTTCAACTCAACATGTCCCAACATAAGACTTCTTTCTCAACGGATCATGTTAGCAAGTGATATACAACCTATCTTACATATATCATCTTATTAGATTTACTAAAATTAATTTCAATCCTAAACAAATAGAACTTACAAACCTTGCGAACACCATCCATGCGGAAGATCCATGATCTTGACATATCACTCCCATCTCCATCTTTGGATAATTTTTTTTGTTTTGATTTTAGTTATGTGGTTTTTGATGTGTTGTATGTTTTGAATAAATGAAAAGAAAAACTATGGAGAAGAAAAACCAGGGAATCAATTGCCTTCCCCCTTAGAAACCCTAAAATCAAACTTATGGATTATAGGCATTCTTTAGTGCCTCACATTCACTATTTTGTCGCCAATTTCTCTCTCTGTTCTTCATAATATGATTTTCCATAAAATGTATGTAAATCGATCTTCTGATATATGCAATTGCTTTCATGTGTTAGATTCCTTTGTCTGGGTTGTTGTTGGTTTTGTCTAATTTCTGTCTGATTTATTATTCGTTTTGAAACATTGTTTGGATATCTTCTGAATTTCAAGTTGCTTTGGAAGGATATTGATGATAAACCTGACTTGATTAAGGATATTAATGCGTTAGATATACTAGTGGCGGACATAGATAATCCACTGTCTCTACTGAAAGTCAAATTTGTGTTAAAACAACTTGGGAGTTGTGAACGCCATGTTTGGATTTGGTGGCTCATAGTTGAAGCTCACAATACATCAAATTCCCACCTCAGTGAGTTCTCGCTTGATTTATTGTATAGTTCTTAACTATGTTTGGTCATTATGATATAATCCATGATTCTGTGTATGAAAAAAAGTATTTCATGCTTTTTGTGATTCTTTTTTATTACGAATATTGATTTTATATATAGAAATCTTTTTCGCAAAATTTCAAGTCACTAACAAATCAGAAGATTGGCATTTCCGTTGTCAGAAAATTTCAAGTCACTAACAAATCAGAAGATTAACAAATCTTGTACTCCTTAAGCTTTTCTCATTTAAAAGGAGAAAAATTATTATAGTGCAAAGTTTTTCTTTTGTTCTTAAAAGAAATATAATAAATTATTAATGATACATTAATGTTGATTATTCCTGAAATAGTCATTTTGTTGCAAAGCTTTTCTTTAAATTTTAGTTCCATGCTTATGATTATTTCCAATTTAATTTAATGTGGTACATAGAAAAAATTTAGTGCCGAATCTCTCATCTCTTTGTGTTTATTTTTTCTGTTTTGATTCTCTGTTTATGCTTGAATGTTTTCTATCTGCCTTCTCCCTTTCTTGATGTTTTTGAATTTCAATTTTGGTTAGTGTAAATTTGGGGAAGAAATATTGGTGAAAATGTGATTAGTTCAAAATTGCATAAAAAAGGTCTAAGCGTGCATAAAAAAGGGTCTCACATTTTCACCAATATTTCAAAGGATTCTAAACCTGCATAAAACAGGGGTATGTTTCATCTATTTGTTGGTTCTATGAATACTCACATCAAATTTTCTTTGATTTTACAAGAGGTTAAATAATTCAAAAACATAGGAAATTTGTGAATTTAGACATTGAAGTTAATTTATTATTTGTATTGGTTGTAGTGTTATTATATTTTATTAATTAAATTTATGATTTATCTTATTTGAAAATTTTAAGATTAGAATTTATTTTATTTTTAATGTTATTTAATATTTTATTTAGATAATTTGATATCTAATTATACCACTAGTTACATAGTATTAAATTTTTATACCACCAATTACTATGTAATAAAACAAAATATAAATTAATAAACAAATATTTAATATTGTAAGATAATATGGATGGAATTATATTAGTTGTGAAAATTGCTTCACAAAACTCATACAAGATGAATAACAATATAAGTGTAAACAATGTAAACATACATCTAAATAACCAACACCAAAGTAATAGTACTTATCATCCTACATAAATTTCGTCAATTCTTATTGCAATTTATTATGCCTCGAAGTATAAATTATTTATATTTGTACTATTATTTTTAAAATTTATTTAAAGGTTTCTGATGAAACTGATCCATCGTCTTCTTTTTTACTATTATCCAAAGGACACGCCAACAAAATAAATTTCATTAAAAATTACATGCTATTTCACACTGACGCATACATACTCATATTACAACAAATTATTCATTCAAAACATCATATTACAATACATTATTCATTAAAACAGTACTAGTACTATTTTTAGAAAATAAAGTACTAGCCTAGTAGTTAATCAAACACTTTCATTTTACAAAATCCCAACTTCAAATTGAAACTTCAACAGGAAACTCATTTATCTCATCACTCCAAGGATTAATCTCCTTGATTGAATCAACATTCCTTAATGCACACCAAACTGCAGTATTACACTTAAATCCAGACCCAAATGCAATCTGCCAAATCCTATCACCTTTTCTTATTCTCCCTTTAGCTTCACAATATGCCAATACATACCAAATTGAACTACTTGAAGTATTACCAAATCTATGAAGTGTCATCCTGGAAGGTTCTAATTCAAAATCAGTTAATCCAAGCACTTTTGCATCTCATCTAGAACAGCTCTTCCACCAGTATGTATACAGAAGTGCTCAAAACACAACTTAAAATCAGGTGTATAAACCATCACTTTGCTGTTAAAGTAATTTTTGACCACAAAAGATGAAATAAACTTGAACTGTTCTAGTAAAGGCAAGACATTTTTTCCAAGTGTTGTGAGGTTTTCTTTAAGTGCAAGACCAGCTGAACCCATTAGATCTTTTGAAAGTGATATTCCTGTGATTTTGTCTGTTTCATCTTCTTTTTGAAGGATTGAATTATAACAACTATCTTTTGAACCTGTGTGCGAACGAACAGTGTGTTTAAGGCGATACTTTGAACAATGTGAATCTGAGGAAATGTTTGAGAGTAAGATTGCAGCACCACCAACACGAAAGAGACAATTTGAAACAAGCATTGATCTGTTGTTTCCTAAGTAATATCCGCTGGTGATATTTTCTGTGCTCACTACTAAGGCATAAGAGTTTGCATGTACCTATCAAATATGAAAATTTATTTTTTAAAACTTTATATTAAATGGAAAGCATAAATTTGAAAAAAAAAATATTAACAAACCTGTAGTAGTTGTTTGGCAAGATCAATGGCTATGAGTCCAGCGCTACAACCCATACCACTTAAATTATAGCTCCAAATTTGATGCTCAAGTTTGTAATGGTTAATAACCATAGCACTAAGAGAAGGTGAAGGATTAAATACAGAACAGTTTGTTATAAGAATTTCTATATCCTCAACTTTGATTTTTGTCTTCAACAAAAGCTCATCAATAGCACCAAAAATAACTGATTCTGTTTCCTTCCTTGCTTCAATAGTAGAAATACATGGTGGAGTTTTTAATAAGGACTCAGGCACATAAGTCTTGTCACTAAATCCCGACTTATCTATAACTTTTTTTTGGAAAAGTATGCTCTCATCTTTAAAAGGTCCTTCAGATTTTGATCGTGTTATAAACGTTTCCTTACTACACATGCATCTTGCAAAAGATTTATAACATGCAAAATCAACTAGATATATATGTTTTGAAAATTTCTTTTGGTAAAATGTTATAATGTATGCGATTAAAGAACACCATAATAATATTGCAAAAATCTTACTGGCTTTGATATCTAGTATATTTCCAATAATAGAGAGGGTAGAAGACTTAGATTCAGTTAAGAAAAGGAATAACTTGAAAAACATACCCATTATGTTTGATATGTGAGGGTTTACGGCAAGCGTTTCTATATATACAAGTCTGAGATAAAGAACAAGGAATGCATTAAATAATATATGGCCTTTTAAAGTTGGTTTGGAAAGTTATTATAGGAACAAAAATGCTATTTTGACACTATACTGTATACACCATTCATAAATACGTGAATATTATTTTTATAGTATTTTAATTTTTTAATATATTTTTCTTTAAAATTATTTTGGTTAATAAAATATTAAAATTTAGTTAATATTGGATAAAGTTTCGTTAATATTATGTATAAAGTTGGTTAATATAATCATAAATTGGTTAATGAATTCTCAAATGTAAAAAATAAATATTAAATAGTAAAACAAAATTGATTTAATAGAGTGTAAAAGTTGATTAACTAAATTAATAATTTAGTGTCAGAACATAGTTAATAATACATATTGTATTGGTTTATAAAGTAACGAAAGTGATTAATAAATTATAAATAAAATAATTAGTTAATGACGTACAATTTTGTGGTTAATATGATTGTAAAGTTGGTTAATAGCACAACCTTATACTTGGGTTATAAAATAAATTTAAAAAATTATTATTTTTTAGAATAATATTATTTTATTTTAAAAAACAATGTACACCGTATAAATATGGTGAATAGTGCATATGTGTAAGTATGGTGTAGGAAATGGGTGTCAAGATAGCATGTATCTTATTAGAAACATTAAATTTAGCATTCTTTTAAAACAACTTATGTTTGTTAGACGTTCAACAACAATACTTACATAAACTGTTCATCTTATTTATATAGTGAACAATAATTTTTTAATAAAATAATATTAAACGATGAACATTATTCTTGAACAGTACCTGTGAACAATATGGATGAACAATGTTCGTGAATAGTGTACGAACAATGAACGTTTAATAGTAAAACAAAGTTAGTTAATGAAGTGTAAATAACATTAATGAAGTGATGAAATTGTCCTAAGCTACTAGGTAGTAAATCACATTATGATTATGTACTGGTCTAATGAGTTATTGTTGTGAATTGCATGTGATGGTCTTATAGGACGTTTCCCCGTGTTAACACATGGGTGTTATCAATATGTTCTACACATCTGAGTTACCATTGTGATGTGCGTGTGGGTGTCCTATAGGGCAAGGTAGGCAATATAACTTTGTTCCGTATTAAGTTTCGATGAACTCACCATTAGTGGTGTCATGTAGACAACATCACTATGTTTTCGCCTGGTGGGCTTGTGCAGTCGTGATGTCGTATTTGCACTAGCGGAGTTATAACATATGTGTATCGGTGATTGACGGGATTATGATGCCACATAGGGAATATTACTTCGTTCTAGATTAAGTATCGATGAACTTGTCACAGGTGGAATGCCACTTGGGACCCATCTAATTCATCGTGTGATGTGCATGTGCAAGTTTCTTGACGATTAGGCACTAGGGATTTACCAAGAGTGTGATTGTGTGGCCTAGGTAGTAGGCATATACTACTTCTGAATTCCTTGTACGCGGGTACGAATCTACATAGTTGGTTGTTTTATTCTATTTCAGTGTTTGGTGATTTCAAATTAGGTAGTCAATTGGGACTCCAAATTGTAATGTATGTGCTGATGTGTATTTCTGTACTTGACTATGAGCAAACCCTGAATCAATATTGAATATGTTTAGATGTATGTAATCTGTAGAACTGAGGGGACCCATAAGATAGTGAGACTCACTAAGATTTCGTAATATCATCCCAATCCTATTATTATTTTTTCGGTTGCTCGAGGCAGGACAAAGGCAAAGGTATGACAACCTAGCTTGCTTGAAGATGTTTCCTGGCTATGCTCTATCACGTTTTTGAGCTTTTAGCTCATGTATCTTTGGATTATGTATTAATACTCATAGGTTTGTATCTTTTTGGCTAGGATACATTTGGATTTTGTGTTTTGTACAAATATTCTTCCTATTATGCTACTTATTTATGACGTTCATGTACCATAATATAAAAGCATATGCATATTATTCTATATATATATATATATATATATATATATATATATATATATATATATATATATATATATATATATATATATATATATATATATATATATATATATTTAGTGTTATAGTCCAAGTAATAAATTAATTTGTTTTCACAAGGATTGCGAATTTAATTAAGGTAATGATAATGCCAATTAAAGTAATTAACAATGAGGGGTTTAATAATGACCTGACACGAATACAAGAACTTGAAAAATTTCGGAGAAAAATTTGATAAAGGAAAGCGATTAGATATTTTATTTCTAACCCTATAATTTTTCTTATTGATGAACTATGTATTAAAAGAATTACAATTATGCTATAATCTCACGACGAATTAACAAGACCATTGTACCAAATGTTAAGGTGTACAACTATTTGCTGGTGTTTTTTAATAAACAATTATACATTTCGTTCACTTAGGAGATTAAACTCGAACAAATATCAAGACAATATTTGCGGAAAAAAGATACAATGAAAAATGTTTGTTATTTTGATTTAAGTGTTTGTATTGTGATAAATTGGACGTAAATTTTAATTAAAACTTTTTTTGAGATTTTTCGATTAAGGAAAATTGAAAAAGTAAAATACATGGGTGTAAACATATACACTATTTCATAAACTATTTCTCTTTGTGGCTAGGATATTTTATTTCTATAGAGAATGTTTGATGAATTTTGCAACCCCCGACCATGACCCTGAGATCGATGTATATATTATATTAATATTAACGGTCGACAATGGTTATCTACATAGAACCTGACACATATCCTTTTAGGTGAGCTTCAAACTTCTCATTTTCTTCTATGTGGCTTTAGTGTTAAAACAAACCCACTATTATTCTAAAAATGGCTTTTTGAAATATCTTAACAACCTCTATCGATATTTTCTGGCTTACTTCCACAACGTTGACGAGGCATCCTTGGTTTGATTTCCTCGTAAACTTAAAATATGTTAAGTCTTCAACATCCGTTGAATATGATGAACTCGACACCTTGTCAAAGGTTTATTTTCTATAAACCTTTTCGAGATTCTTGACACATTTTAAAGGGGAGTGATAATAATCTTGTAGACTTGTTCACGAGACTCTTCTAAACCAAACCTACCACGCTAGTCTAACCATTATGGTTAACGTGGCCAGTGTGTCGAAGACTGAGTCTTTTAATACTTAGTAATTTTTTAAAGGCTTAATATCATTTTTACCCCTGTCATATAGGCGAATTCTGCTTTTCCCTCCTGTAAAATATTATTTTGTAAAATCTGCCTTGGCACTTAAGGATTTTATCATTTTTTTTGTAAAATTCTATTTCAAAAATATAAAAAAAATTATTATTTTTTAAAGCTGAAACAAATAGATCTCAGTAATGGGCTTAGACATCACTTAACCATTTAAAATAAAATAATTTCATTAAAAAATATAACATGTAAAATCTTGTTTATTTCAGTTAATAAATATGTGTTAATTACTATTGTGAAATTAGGTACCTTTGAAACAAAGTATAAACTAATTTTTAACGAACAAGAAACAAACAAAATAGAAAAGATGATAGAACTCGGAAAAAAACAAGGATTGATGATAAATGTTATTCTTTACTTTCTCTTCAAACAGGATTACAAGTACACAAGAATAACAAATATCTCTCTCACCCAAAATTAAGATTTGTTATATGCACTGATGCAAGACTTGTATGTTATTTATTGTTGATTCACTATTTTTAGCATTGGCTTTATGTTTGATAAAACTTATACAACAGCAATAGGTTAAATATGATTTATAACTTGTAAGGAGAAAGCAGGTTGAAGTCCTATTTAATAAAGAAACATGTTGTGTTGAAATGGTTCAACATCTGGAACAACATGTCGAAGAAGATGTTACGTTATCGTGTTTGAGATGACAAATTGGATTCTGTTATGAAGCAGAATATTCCTAAGGAGGATATTTTGCATAATTGTAACAACTTACTTGTTGTTACTTGGAGCCTAAAATTATGGAGATATATTAGGGATACTTTATAGGAGAATTTGTTGCAGATTTGTTGATTCTCTAATTGTTATTATAACAATATGGAGATATTTGTGGAGAATATCTTGGAGTAGTTTTAGCAGTAGTTTGTTATATTTCGAAGGATCAATTCCAGATGAGTAATAAGTTATAAATAGAAGCTCTATAACCTAAGTTTTGGTACCAGCTGAATTTAGTAATGATGTAATTTTTAGGGTTGAGTCTGTAACAACTCTCTAGGAGAGTTGGTTTGTAGGTGAACCACCTGAATTGTGGGATGGTCACTGATATGTACCTCGAAGATTGTAGGCAAGAGGTTTATTTTACTTACTTAGAAGTTGTAAAGAAATGAGTACAGTTGTATCCTTGGAAGAGGATGTGAAGCAATTCCAAGTTTGTTTGTGTCACAAGTTGACTGTTTTGTGTTTGGAGTGTGGTATCTCCAAACTGTTGTGTTTGGAGTGTGGTATCTCCAAACTGTTTTAGTTTATAGGAGCCAAGCCGTTGATGCAGTTGCTGGGAGGATAGTGATTGATAGACATCACTAAGGTGATTAGAAGTGAGCATAGGTTCTCATATCTAAATGAGGTATCTTAGGTAGAATGGTCATTGGGTAGTTTGATTAAGTGAGGAGTGTAAACAGGGAAGGTTTACTCCGAATTAATACTGCTGATAGTGAACTTCATTCCTGGCTTGGTATGCCCACAGATGTAGGTTGGTTAGAACCGAACTGGGTGAACAATTCTGTGTGTTCTTTTATTTCCTTCATTGTTAATTGTATATTCTACCTTATGCATTTTATAATGTCGGATTAGATGTCATGACATCTTGAGTCTATTGTCACCAGAATTTCATTTAGAATAAACCTAACATACTAAACTAATGAGTCATTTCACAAATACCCATTACAAGCTAACGTATGGAACAAACTAACTTAAATAATTGGATATAACAAACAAGCCCAATTCGATATACTAACAACCCTATAATTTTTTACAACTGCATGTTTAACAATTCTTCAACTACAACATACACTAATTTAACACCAGCATGTGAGCGACCTTCGATTGTATTCTAATATCTGTGGAACTTGTCGAACAACAAAACTACCTTTCAACTCAATATCTCATAATTATTAATCAGAATTTTTATTTAATTTACAAAAAATAATGTTATTTGTAATTTATTTGTGCATATTTTATTAATGATACAATAATTATTAAGGGTGGCAAAATGAGCAATGGTCTGTGGGATCGACACGCGCATTTGTCAAGAAATGGCGGGTTAGGTTGGAATATTGGGTCCTCTGCCAATAAAAGTTCGTCCTACCAAAGTCTGGCCTTCCAAAACCTATCGTTGCTAAAGTTCCACCCGCTTATTCGTTCCATTCGTTCTATCTTAAACCGGTTTTTTTTAATTAGTTCTAATAATTCTAATTCTTAATGGTTTTATTTTATACATTTATTTGTGTGAATATATGCATTATTTTTTAAAATAAAACTTGTTAAAATAATATTTTATAAAAAGTTCTTTTAAAAAATAACTATAAAATCTAATTAAAATATAAAAAAGTCTAAAAAAATATTTAAAAAATAAAAAAAATCTATCCCGCTAACTTGCGACTTTGACGGAATTGTAAACTTATATGTCAATTTCTATTTGCGGGCTTGTCGACTCTGCTCATTATAAATGATTTTAACAAAATTGTATTATTATATTTAAATTTATATTTGTGACATCCTTAATATCATTACTAAATTCATCGGGCCCGAAGTCTAACTTTTATTATTTTGTTTTGCTATGCTTATTTAAGATAGGATTATTACTATTAAATTGATATTTGTTTAATATTTAGAGCATGAGTATGGTTGGAAATCCACAGAAATTTATGGAAAATTTTTACTAATTTTGATGAATAATATTATTATCAACAAACAATAATAATAAAAGAAAGAATTAGGGTTTGACAAAATTAAGAAAGAAGATGATAATTTTTTGCAGAGTTTCTCTTTATTAATTTGCTATTGTAAATTCTGTGAATACTCAATATTTACAATATAGACGTTACTTCCGATTTATAATGAGTTTGTTTGCTCTCTAATCTAAAGCCCAAAATCATATTTAAATTTAAGTCGAAATCATGTGTGAAGTAACATTAAATCGACACTTGACACACACAACTCGACATATTTTCACACAATTTTAATTCTGACGATCTACATGCTGCTTCGAGATAAGAAATTATAATCTTAAACAAATATAGTTATTCTTTCATCCTTTCTTCAGAAAATTCAAAAATACCCTATGAGTAAATAATGGATATTTATTTGAATGTGTCATTGTTTCGTTCTCAAGCTCTTCTTGCCGAACAACGTTATTAAATTTGAATTAGAATTGGGGTAATAAATATGAAAAATTTAAATTGGGGTATATTATAGTGTTAGTGGACTAGTTTTTATAGGTTTTGATAGATTGTATAAATATTTAAATAATGTAAATGAATTCTTTAAATAATTGAAAACTGTAAAATAATATAAAGTTATTACCTTCCATTGTATATATGATTTTTGGTTTACCTCTTGTAAATATTTTTTTTTAAAATTAATTTTGTCATCATTTAAAAATTACATTGTTTTAAATCTTTTAAAGTTTTATTTTTAAAATCAAACCTATCAAGATTCTATCATTTCATACCCTATAAATTTGAAGATTATGTTATTCTCTAAAACATGACTAGACAGCGTTGGTTTTATCATAAAATAATTTACGTGATTTAAAATGACAGATTCCTTCGAATAACAACGTTGATTTTTAAAATATATTTTGTACAAAATTTAAAATGAAAGAATTTTAAAGTGGCAAGATTATGTTTACAAAAAATAATTTACAACTAGATAAATCAATAATCATCTATATCACATGAGAGTAAAATGATAAAAAACTTATTATAAAATATTTAGTGAAATTCATTTAAAAAATTTAAATAAATTCTTTGCTAGTTAAATCACGTGGTTTATATGATATGAGTATTTCATAATAACCAACTGTAATAGCAGACACTAGTACACCCATTTCAATCATATAATTACGTGATTTTGTTTTTAGCATACTCTAATTAAAGTGATTTTTTTTAGCAGACTCACGTTAAAATTAACATATAAAAGTATTTTTAGCATACTCTAATTAAAGTGATTTTGTTTAGCAGACTCACGTTCAAATTAACATATAAAAGTACAATATTATTAAAAACTAGTTTGTCGCTATCCGTTGACCCTTTTATTTTTTTTAGCATACTCTAATTAAAGTGATTTTGTTTAGCAGACTCACGTTCAAATTAACATATAAAAGTACAATATTATTAAAAACTAGTTTGTCGCTATCCGTTGACCCTTTTATTTTTTTTATGATAATAAAATTATTTTTTTATTATATTATTTCAATAATAAATATAATAAAAAATATATTTGTAATTATAATTTAGTTTTCGGTTTTAAATAAAATGAAAAAATTATTTCATATATAATAGTTCATTTATAGTACGCACATTTGTTCTCAAAATATAATATAAATAAAATAATTTTTTTTTTAAAAGAGATAATAAATTAGTGCCTATGATTCTTCTAATATATAAAAATATTTTAATCAATAATAAATATTTTTTATATAAATATTATTATTACTTTTGAATTGTTGTAAAAAAAAAATTAAATCAATAGCAAATTTGTTATATTATTATTCATTATTTTGATCAATAATTTCATGTTCTCGTTATTATTCAATATTTTGATCTATTTCATGTTTCCGTTATTATTGAATATTTTGATAACTAATTTCATGTTCCCGTTAATATTCAATATTTTGATCAATAACTTCACGTTCCCGTTAATATTCAATATTTCGATCAGTAATTCAATATTTCGGGTAATATTCAATATTTTGATCTGTACTCAATATTTTGATTAATCATTTCATGTTCTCGTTAATATTCAATTTTTTTATTAATAATTTATTATTTTCGTTAATATTCAATATTTTGATCAATAACTTCATGTTCCCGGTAATACTCAATATTATATTCTCGTTAATATTCAATATTTTGATCATTAACTTTAAGTTCCCCCTAATATTCAATATTTTTTATGAATAACTTCATGTTCCCTTTAATATTCAATATTATTTTGATCAATAACTTCATGTTCCCGTTAATATTCAATATTTTTATCAGTAACTTAATGTTATTGTTAATATTTGTTAGTCTTTGATAAGTAAATTCATGTTTAGGTTAATATTCAATATTTTTATTAGTAACTTCATGTTTCCGTTAATATTCAATATTATGATCAGTAACTTTAAGTTTCCGTTAATATTCAATATTTTGATCCGTTATTTCATGCTACCGTTAATATTCAATATTTTAATAAGTAATTTAATATTTCTTTTAAAATTCAATATTTTGATCAATAAGTTCATGTTCTCGTTAAAATTCAATATCTTCATCAATAACTTTATGTTTCCGTTATTATTTGACATATTGATCTGTATTTCATGTTCATTAATTTTACATTTCTATTAATATTAAAATTTTTTATAACTTATTTCATGTTCTCTAATTTTATGTTTAGGCTAGTATTAAAAGAAATTGTAATGCAAGTTAATATTCCCTGGGATTATATTAATTTTTAAGAAAAAAATAGAGGATATATATATATATATATATATATATATATATATATATATATATATATATATATATATATATATATCCCTAAAACAAAATAATTAATTCTCTTTAAATAAAACAAAAGTTTATTCAAAAAAGTACTACAACTTGATGAGGGCACCACTATTGTATCATGTAAGATTTTGGGGCACCACTATTTGATGTCAAAGAGTAAAGTACACATGTCTGGTGTTTGGTAATGTTTACAAAGCTAACCATCACACTTTCTTAAGATTTACGCTATAAATCATAGCAATTCTATTGCCTTAGGTTAGTTGCAGTCAGTTATAATTTCATAGGGTCTTATATCAAGGTTTAGTCAATTCAACCGATAATGAGTGGAAGCAATAAGATTATCTCATTGTGCCATAACTATTGTCCTCACTTAATAATTCTTTGCTTCCACAGATTGTTGGATGCATCCATCCATGACAAGTCTCAGAGGAGACTCATGCCTTGTTTTACATACAAAGTCGAATTATACAATACAATTTTCCATTAACACAAAGGGATTTGTGGAGTGTTTTATTTCATCCGGAAGTAGTTGCTACTTGCTACTCATTTCAATAACTTAAAAATATTAATTGAACATCCCACTTCCACAATGAATTATGAAGTAGTAACTAAACAAATCACTAATTAAGTATGAAAATGCGTAACTGAACAAACTCAATTTTCTAGCATTACACATGATAACTCCACTGAAATTACTCCAAGGCATAGATAGAGATCACAAATTTAATGGATATTAATGGATACAAAAACAGAAAACCAAATATATAAAAATAACAAACAGCTATAAATAAAATTTGCAGAGGAATTGAGAGTGGTTGTAATAATCCTATAGACAGTATTAGACGATTTTGCTTGTGACAAATGTTAGCCTTGGTTCGATGAATGCCTGTGTGACCGCCAATAGGGTGTCTGAGTATGCCTCCAATTCGTGATCCACATGTATCTGTCTCTTAGATGAATTCTTGTGAAAAATCTTGTAAAGCTAGAATTAGAGTCTGTGTAATGGCCATTTTCAAGTTATAGAAAGCTTCGGTAGCCTCTCAACATTCCAAACAAAAGCATCTTTCTTTAAATAGTGTATAAACCTCCTAGTCTTCAGGTTTACTCTAGCAGGATCAAAGGTGTATAAATACTGAACTTGTTGTTTAATGATCAAGAAACAATTAGGGTAGGAAAAAGAATGAAGAACACGATAAACATAAGGATTGGTTATTCACTGTTATTTTTTCCTTACTCTTGAATAAGATTACAAGTATACAAGAATAACAAATAACCCTCTCACCCTAAAATAAAATTTTAAGTATGCAATGATGAGAGACTAGTATGCTATTTATAATAAACCTTACATACTAATCTAATGGGCTTTTATCACAAATACTCATTACAAGCTAACTTAGGGTACAAGCTAACGTAACCAATTGGGCATAACAAACAGGCCCAATCCGATGCTATCAATCCTAGCATCCTTCGACACTACAACCTAGAACACACTTCGACTATAACTTGTAACACTTCGACAACAACATGTGAGCAAACTTCAACTGCATGCTAAACTTTGTCGAACCAAGATACTACCTTCGACCCAAAAGAGTTTGATCCAATATCTCACAAATCTCCACCTTGGAACAAACTCTATTATCAACTAACGAACTAGTTTTCTTCATGCAACTTTATCAACTGCATACAGAGGAAAAATTTGCAACTAGGAAATGTCTTGGTGACCATATCAGCAACATTATGATCTGTCGAAACCTTCAGCACTTGGACTTCTCCACGCTCGATTACCCCTATGACGAAATGCAGCCTCACATCAATGTGCTTGGTTCGCTCATGATAGGATGAATTCTTCGACAGGTGTATTGCACTTTGACTATCACATTTAACAATGATAACTTCACCTCGAATTTTCAGCTCCTTAACAAAACCTTCAAGCCATAATGCTTCTTTCACAGCTTCAGTTAAAGCAATATATTCTGCTTCAGTGATTGATAATGCAACAACCTTCTGTAGTGTTGCTTTCCAATAATTGTTGTACCAAACAAAGTGAAACCATATCAAGAAATAGATTTTCTGGAATCCATATAACCTGCATAATTAGAGTCGACATATCCTTCGATTACTGCTTTACTATCTTCACCCAAGGCTCCACCATAAATTAAGACTTTGTTCAGAGACCCATTTATGTACCTTAGAATCCACTTCAATGCTTTCCAGTGAGCCTTTCCAGGATTCCTCATATACCTGCTTACAAGACTTACTATATATGCTATGTCGGGTCTAGTACAAACCATATCATACATCAAAGAACCTACTACATTAGCATATGGGATGCTATTCATATAACCTCTTTCGGCCTCAGTACTGGGACACTGATCAATACTCAGCTTGAATTGAGGGTTTGTTGGAGTCACAACAGGTTTCGAATTCGACATACCAAACTTTTCGAGAATCTTCCGTAAATATGGCTCTTGAGATAAGCATAATTTCGATTGCTTTCCATCACTTCGAATGTAAATCCCAAGAATCATGGAAGTTGCTCCCAAATCCTTCATTTCGAACTCCTTATTGAGTTCAGCCTTCACCCTCATTACCTCTTCGACATTGTTACTTGCTATGAGAATATTATCAACATAAAGCAACAAAATGACAAATGAATTACCAGGACGAAATCTAAAGTAAACACAGTGGTCGAACTGACTTCTAACGAAATTTATACGTGTCATGAATTTGTCGAATCTCCTATTCCACTGTCGAGGAGATTGTTTCAGCCCATATAAAATCTATTCAACTTGCACCCATAATCTTCCTTTCCCTTTTCGACATACCATTCAGGTTGCCTCATCAGGATTGTTTCATCTAGATCATCATACAGGAACGCAGTCTTCACATCCATCTGTTCCAATTCATGATCGAAATGCGCCACCATGGAAAGAAACATTCGAATAAACCTATGCTTCACAATAGGAGAAAACACATCATTGAAGTCTACACCTTCTTTATGAGTGAAACCCCTTGCAACCCACCTTGTCTTGTATCTTTTCGACGCCACTCCTTCGATTCCTTTCTTAACTTTGAAAATCCATTTACAGTTGACTAACCTGGCTCACGCAGGTTTCTTGATCAATTCCCAAGTGTTGTTATAATGAAGAGACTTCATCTCATTATCCATGGTCTTCAGCCATTCAGTCTTATTTCGACTCCTCATAACTTCCTTATGGTCTCTTGGTTCTTCGTTTAGAACCTGACTTGCAGAGATTAAGGCATAAGTTATAAGATCTGCATACCTAAATCTTTGAGGTGGCTTGATGACTCTTCATTTCCTATCTCTTACCAATAGATAGTCATCGGCAGTTTCCTCAACTTCATCAACTTCATCAGCATCCTCTGCTTCTTCAACTTTATCTGGGATATGCAATTCAGCATCAACATGCTCCACCTCAACAGGAATCTCTACCTATTCCAGCTCTTCGTCAGATACTTTTGCACTTCGACCAACATCATCAGTTTTCTTGAAAGCCATTTAAGCTTCATTGAAAACAACATATTGACTGGTGATAATCCTTTTGTGACCAGACTCGAGGTACCATAGCCTATAAGCTTTGACTTCTTCAGGGTATCCCATGAACATGCATTTAAGAGCTCTAGGTTCGACCTTGTCTTGCCTAATGTGAGTATAGGCTCTGACCAAATACTCTCGGTTGTCTTGATTTAGTAGATGTCCCGAGACAACACAAAAGCTGTCAAATGCCTCATTGCAAAATTCAAGGCCATTGTCTGTACTCAACATCTTGATCTTTCTGCCAGTGTGATTTTCGACCAGAGTCTTCCAACCTTTGAAATTCTCAAAAGTTTCATCCTTAATCTTCTTAATGAATACCCATAACTTTCTGGAATAGTCATCTATTATGGATAGAAAATACCTTGCTCCTGAATGTGATGGACACCTTGCAGGCCCCCAAAGATCAGCATGGATGTAATCAAGGGATCCATGTGTTCCTTGTTTGCCTTTATTGAACTTCATTCTGCAAGATTTTCCAAGTACACGGGGTTCACAAAACTTCAACTTTTCGACTTTGTATCCACCAAGAAAATTTTGTTTCCCCAATTCGACCAGACCCCTTTCACTGACATGGCCCAATCTCATGAGCCAAATTTCTGTCTTCGACAAAGGTTTTGTGGATGCAACATTTGTCGAACCACTTACAACTTCAGCCTCAAGGGTGTACAAGCCTTGTTTCTTCAAGCCTCTCAAGACTTCCTTCGACCCCTTCATGACTCTTAGGATACTTTTCTCTCCTTGACAAACATATCCTTTCTTGTCGAATTCACCAAGAGAAATCAAATTTCTCTTCATGGGCCAAGTGCACCCATAATCCATAATCCACTCCTTCGATGGGTTGCTGCTCGAAACCACAAGAACATCAGATGAGTCAAAATCATCTTGAACAATAGCTGGATTGCCATTATCCTTTCCTCCATGATCTTTCAGGCGTTCAGGGCAAACTTTTCTTGTGTGACACTCCTTCTTACAATGATAGCATTGAATACCAGATGTTTCACCACTGTAAAACTTCTGCTAACTTTCACCTTTATTCTTGTTGAACTTATTATCCTTTCGCAAGAATTTTTCTTTAACGACCAAACCTTCACCAACCGTCGAAGGTTTATGCTCATTTTGTTCGTTCAAGTCCTTCGAATACAAGGTTGATTGAACTTCTTCAAAGGTCATGGACTCCCTTCTATACAAGAGAGTTTCTTTAAAGTGAGCATGTGATCTGGGCAACTCGCACAACAGCAACAATGCTTGATCTTCATAATAAATCTTCACATCAATATTTTCAAGATCAAGAATCATCTTGTTGAACATATCCAACTTCTCAGCCAACACTTTGTCCTCAATCATCTTGAATGAATATAAAGCTTGCTTCAGGTAGAGTCGATTTACCAACGATTAGGTCATGTACAAACTTTCAAGTTTTACCCATAACCCTGTCGCCGTCGTCTCCTTTGATACCTGTCGAAGAACCTTATCACCAAGGCTCAACAAAATTGCGTCGTGGGCCTTCTCTATCATTGTCGTCTTTTTAGCTGCCGTTAACGCTTCATTCATGGCTGATTCTCCCTTCAACGCTTCCAAACAACCCTGCTGAACCAGTAGGGGTTTCATCTTCAAGCACCATAGACCAAAATCGTTCACTCTGATGAACTTCTCAATCTCATACTTTGTCGAAGGCATCTTCTCCACATTCACCGCACCAATTTGTCGTGAATCGGATGCCTTGTAACAAAATATAAACTTGTTTCTTAATGATCAAGAAACAATTAAGGTAGAAAAAAGAATGAAGAACACAATGAATACAAGGATTGATTATTAACTGCTATTCTTTCCTTACTCTTGAAATAAGATTACAAGTATACAAGAATAACAAATAACCCTCTCACCCTAAAATAAGATTTTCAATATGCAATGATGAGAGACTAGTATGCTATTTATAATAAACTTAACATACTAAACTAATGGGCTTTTATCACAAATATCCATTATAAGCTAACTTAGGGTACAAGATAACTTAACCAATTAGGCATAACAAACACGCCTAATTCGATGCTATCAATCGTAGGATCCTTCGACACTACAAGCTAGAACACACATCGACTACAGCTTGTAACACTTCGACAACAACATGTGAGCAAACTTCGACTGCATGCTAAACTTTGTCGAACTGTCGAACCAAAATACTACCTTCGATCCAATAGAATTTGATCCAATATCACACAAATACGATCAAAGATTTAAATGCAATATCATTTTGACCACACTTGGTATATAAATCCAAAAGGGAATTTGCTGCAAAAAGACGAGTATGGAAAAGCTTTCTTACGAGATGCCCATGAATCTCCTTACCTTGCTTTATATATGTAACATTTGCACAAGCGGATATAATACGGATGAACGAAACAATATCGGGTACCATGCTAACCATAGTATGCGAACATTCTTCATGCCATAGTTCCATAGCAAATCACAAGGCCGAGTATGTAAAACTGAAACGTGAAGAGTGAGTAGAGATGACCAAATTAAGGCCTAACAACAATATGGATTGATAAGTATAAGAGACAACCTATATAAGATTGTGTATCCATATTATATGACAATTTTAGTTTCAACCTAATATAAAGATACAAATGAGTACTTTGACTACTGCAAGGAAAATGATATATTTTTCAAAGTATAGTCATCATCATAAATCACTGACAGGAAAAAGAATTTTTAAAAAAGTAACAGAAGATTACAGTTACACACATGAAGGTTGTTGTGAATCGGATGCCTTGCAACAAATATATATAAGCTTGTTGCAAGGTAGGGAACAAGAATGAAGAACACGATGAACACAAGGATTGGTTATTAACTGTTATTCTTTCCTTTATCTTAAAACAAGATTACAAGTATACAAGAATAACAAATAACCCTCTCACCCTAAATTAGGATTTGCAGTATGCAATGATGAGAGACTAGTATGATATTTATAATAAACCTAACATACTAAACTAATGGGCTTTTATCACAAATACCCATTACAAGCTAACTTAAGGTACAAGCTAACTTAACCAATTGGTCATAACAAACAAGCCCAATTCGATGCTAATAATCCTAGCATCCTTCAACCCAATAGAGTTCGATCCAATATCTCACAAATCTCCACCTTGGAATAAACTCTAGTATCAACTAACGAATTAGTTTTCTTCATGAAGTTTTATCAACTGCATACAGTGGAAAAACTTGCAACTAAGCAATGTCTTGGTGATCATATCAGCAGCATTATGATCTGTCAAAACCTTCAGCACTTGGACTTCTCCACCTTCGATTACCCCTCTGACGAAATTCAGCCTCACATCAATGTGCTTTGTTCGCTCATGATAGGTTGAATTCTTCGACAGGTGTATTGCACTTTGACTATCACATTTAACGGTGATAACTTCCCCTTGAATTTTCAACTCCTTAGCAAAACCTTCAAGCCACAATGCTTCTTTCACGACTTGATTAAAGCAATATATTCCGCTTGATGGTTGATAATGCAACAACCTTCTGAAGTGTTGCTTTCCAACTAATAGCTGTACCCAACATAGTGAAAACATATCCAGAAATAGATTTTCTGGAATCTATACAACCTGCATAGTCAGAGTCGACATATCCTTCGATTGCTGCTTTACTATCTTCACCCAAGGCTCCACCATAAATTAAGACTTTGTTCAGAGACCCATTTATGTACCTTAGAATCCACATCAATGCTTTCCAGTGAGCCTTTCCAGGATTCCTCATATACCTGCTTACAAGACTTACTATATATGCTATGTCGGGTCTAGTACAAACCATAGCATACATCAAAGAACCGACTACATTAGCATATGGGATGCTATTCATATAAGTTATTTCGACCTCAGTACTGGGACATTGATCAATACTCAACTTGAATTGAGGGTTTGTTGGAGTCACAACAGGCTTCGAATTTGACATACCAAACTTTTCGAGAACCTTTCGTAAATATGCCTCCTGAGATAAGCATAACTTCGACTGTTTTCTATCTCTTCGAATTTCAATTCCAAGAATACTAGAAGCTGCTCATAGATCCTTCATTTTGAACTCCTTATTGAGTTCAGCCTTCACCCTTAATACCTCTTCGACATTGTTACTTGCTATGAGAATATCATCAACATAAAGCAACAAAATAACAAATGAATTACCAGGACGAAATCTGAAGTAAACACAGTGGTCGAACTGACTTCTAACGAAACTTATGCATGTCATGAATTTATCGAATCTCCTATTCCACTGTCGAGGAGATTGTTTCAGCCCATATAAGGATCTATTCAACTCGCACACATAATCTTCCTTTCCCTTTCGACATACCCTTGGTTGCCTCATCGAGATTGTTTCATCTAGATCACCATACAAAACGATCTTCACATTTCGATTCAAGATCCAACTGTGCCACCATGGCAAGCAACATTCGAATGGACCTATGCTTCAGCAGGAGAAAACACATCATTGAAATCTATACCTTCTTTCGGTGAAACCCTTGCAACCAACCTTGCCTTGTATCTTTTCGCGCCACTCTTGATTCCTTCCTTAACTTTGAAAATCCATTTACGGTGACTAACTGGCTCTAGCGGGTTTCTTGATCAATTCAAGTGTTGTTATGATGAAGAGACTTCATCTCATCATCCATGGCCTTCAGCCATTCAGTCTTATTTCGACTCCTCAAAACTTCCTTACGGTCTCTTGGTTCTTCGTCCAGAACCTCACTTGCAGAGATTAAGGCATAAGCTATAAGATCTACATACCCAAACCTTTGAGGTGGTTTGATGACTCTTCGTGTCCTATCTCTTGCTAATAGATAGTCATCAACAGTTTTCTCAACTTCATCAGCATCATCTGCTTCTTCTACTTTATCTGGGATATGCAATTCATCATCAACATGCTCCACCTCAACAGGAATATCTACCTGTTCCAGCTCTTCGTCAGATACTTCTGCACTTCGACCAACATTATCCGTTTTCTTGAAAGCCATTTCGACTTCATTGAAAACAACATCTCGTGGTGATAATTCTTACGTGACGACTCTAGGCACCATAGCCTATAAGCTTTGACTCCTTGGGATATCCCATGAACATGCATTGAAGAGCTCTAGGTTCGACCTTGTCTTGCCTAATGTGAGCATAGGCCACCCAAATACTCTCGGTTTGTCGAGATTTGGTGGATGTCCCGACCAAACTTCTTGGTGTCTTCATATCTAATCGAAGGACATCTATTTATCGGATATGTTTTGTCGAAGCGACCTCATTAAAACACCTTCTTTAATCCGGCACTAGTCAACATGCATCTAACTCTCTCAAGATGGTTTGATTAAACCTTTCACCAAACCATTTTGTTGTGGAGTGCTGCGATGTTCGTGTCTTGCAATACAGGCAGCACAAAAGTTGTCGAATGGCTCATTGCAAAATTCAAGACCATTATCATTCTCAACCTCTTGACCTTTACGCGGTTTGGTTTTCGACGAGTCTTCCAACCTTTGAAATTCTCAAAGTTTCATCCTTAGTCTTACGAATGAATACCCATAACTTTCTGGAATAGTCATCTACTATGGATAGAAAATACCTTGCTCCTGAATGTGATGGACACCTTGCAGGCCCCCAAATATCAGCATGGATGTAATCAAGGGATCCATGTGTTCTTTGTTTGCCTTTGTTGAACTTCACTCTACAAGATTTTCCAAGTACACAGGGTTCACAAAACTTTAACTTTTCGACTTTGTCTCCACCAAGCAAATTTTGTTTCCCCAATTTGACCAGACACCTTTCACTGACATGGCCTAATCTCATGTGCCATATTTCTTTCTTCGACAAAGGTTTCGTGGATGCAACATTTGTCGAACCACTTACAACTTCAGCCACAAGGGTATACAAGCCTTGTTTCTTCATGCCTCTCAAGACTTCCTTCGACCCCTTCATGACTCTTAGAATACTTTTCTCTCCTTGAAAAACATATCATTTCTTGTCGAATTCACCAAGAGAAATCAAATTTCTCTTCAAATCAGGTACATACCTGACTTCAGTCAATAACCTTATTGACTCATCATGGAGTTTGAATCTCACAGATCCCACACCTGCAATCTTGCAAGCTTTGTTGTTTCCCAGCAATACAGATCCACCATCTTGATCACATAATTCCTCAAACAAGTCTTTGTTTGGAGTCATGTGCCAAGTGCACCCAGAATCCATAATCCATTCCTTCGACGAATTTCTGCTCGAAACCATAAGAACATCAGATGAGTCGAAATCATCTTGAACAATAGTTGCATTGCCATTATCCTTTCCTCCATGATTTTTCAAGCGTTCAGGGCACACTTTTCTTGTGTGACCCTCCTTCTTACAATGATAGCATCGAATACTAGATGCTTCACCACTATAAAACCTGCGACTTTTACCTTTCTTCTTGTCGAACTTATTATCCTTTCGCAAGAATTTTCCTTTAACGGTCAAACCTTCACCAACCGTCGAAGGTTTATGCTCCTTTCGTTCATTCAAGTCCTTCGAATACAAGGCTGATTGAACCTCTTCAAAGGTCAGTGATTCTCTTCCATACAAGAGAGTTTCTTTGAAGTGGGTATGTGATCCGGGCGCGCTGCAATGACAGCTTGATCTTCATCATCGATCTTCACATTAATATTTTCAAGATCAAGAATCGACATTGAACATATCCAATCACCAACACTTTGTCTTCAATCATCTTGAATGAATACAAAGCTTGCTTCAGGTAGAGTCGATTCACCAACGATTTAGTCATGTACAAACTTTCAAGTTTCACCCATAACCCTACCGTCGTCGTCTCCTTTGATACCTGTCGAAGAACCTTATCACCAAGGCTCAACAAAATTGCGTTGTGGGCCTTCTCTATCATTGCCTTCTTCTCAGCTGTCGTCAACTCTTCGTTCCTGGCTGACTCTCCCTTCAACGCTTCCAAACAACCCTACTGAACCAGTAGGGCTTTCATCTTCAAGCGCCACAGACCGAAATCGTTCACTCCGGTGAACTTTTCAATCTCATACTTTGTCGAAGGCATCTTCTCCACGCTCACCGCACCAACTTGTTGTGAATCGGATGCCTTGAAACAAATATATATAAGCTTGTTGCAAGGTAGGGAAAAAGAATGAAGAACACGATGAACACAAGGATTGGTTATTAACTGCTATTCTTTCCTTTATCTTAAAACAAGATTACAAGTATACAAGAATAACAAATAACCCTCTCACCCTAAATTAGGATTTGCAGTATGCAATGATGAGAGACTAGTATGCTATTTATAATAAACCTAACATACTAAACTAATGGGCTTTTATCACAAATACCCATTACAAGCTGACTTAGGGTACAAGCTAACTTAACCAATTGGACATAACAAACAAGCCCAATTCGATGCTAATAATCCTAGCATCCTTCAACCCTATAGAGTTCGATCCAATATCTCACAAAGGTTCTTTGAATATTTAAAGGAGTAAAATTCATCGCTCACCACACATCAATAATTTTCACTCACATGTAACATCCTTGACATAAAGGAGTAAATCAAAAAAGCAGAACCATAAAACTCTACATAGAAAATGAAATGGAAACAATTCACAATCCAAGAAGAGTATATTAAAAAAAATGATTTCTTGATTACACATAGCTTGATACTACACAAAACATTACTGATGCCAAAAACGTTACATAACAAAAAACAACATACGTTTCAATGCTTAATTCATTTAAGGTATTAAATGCTAAAACATCACCATTATTTAATATCAATCAACAAAGGAGTAAATCATCAACACCTGACTATGAAGGAGTAAATTAAAACATGACCGAAGTTTAATTGACTAACAAAATTTTATATGGACCAGGAATTTGGTTGAGCCATAATATTTTTCCTATTTCTACAAGCTTAGGTTAAGGGATAGTTACATTAAAATCCATGTATGAGCCTCACATAAAAAGTCATTGGTGATCCATCAGCTTGAAAGCTATGCAGTAGAGAAGATCAAAAGCTGATTCGTTTTCTGCCACACAAACATGAATAGATTTAGTTGCTAAAATTAACAAGCTAACAGTGAAACAGTTGCTATAATATTGTAGACCCGAGTTCTCAATGAAGCCAAATTCCTTTCCTCCCTTCATCCATAAAAAACTCGAGGATGAAGTTCAAGCTACCTTCAAGAAACTTTAGGCAAGTTGCTCCCACAAGTGAGTGTGGCTTCACTGTAAATGCAAACGATGTTTTTGTTAGAAAATATTATACAATTCTAACAATTATTCCTAATTAACTGTTCCTGCGACTGATTCAGTTTATAACAATATGTCATCATGAATGATCCAAGAGGTAATTCGTCGGTGACCCTTTCTGTACTGCACTAGTACAAAATGAGCAATATAATTTTAAACTTTACACCCTATATACTAAAAACGGGTGTAATTAAGAAATACGATGACAATTTTATAAATAAAATGTCATTTTAAATTTTAACAAATGACAATTACACTCTATTTCGAAAAAAGAGTGTAAATTAAAAATATTACTATAATCAAATCTCAAAAACTCCCATTAAAAATTTAAAAGAGGTGTAAATTTAAATTAACTAAAAAAATTATTTATTTTATAATTCAAAATATTAATCTAAACACATTTTTAAATCACAATCTATCTTTTAAAAATTTAATTATCTAATTAAATGGTGTAAATTTATTAGGTTCATATTAAAAAAAAAACAACTTATCACAATTGGAAAAGAAACAGAGATTAATAAGTTATCAACCCGCAGCTTCAACGAATTTGAGAAGCAAAAAGCGATTCTTTTTCCTCTTAAAAGTGCTTATCTAACGTGCTTTTCAATCTTTTCCTCGACCAAATTCAATCTGCGGCAAAGCATGGTGATTAGTGGAACAAGCAAATATGATGAAGTTAAGAGAAACGAAAAATACGTGAAGATGATGCAGACGCGGATTCATGATGGAATTTGGTACATGCGTTTTTGCCGGTGAATTTTAGTTTCAATCTTCTTCATCTCTTCTTCGATTGTTGCTTTGTGATTGTTGTTCAATTATGGCTTATGTGTAGTGCTAATTTATTAATGAATTCGTCATTTTGTAACTTGCACACCAAGTGTTCGGTGAAATGCCTCTACTGAATTCTTTCTCGTTTTTGTTTGACTTCTGCTACGAAATTATTATTGTGTTGATATTCATTGTTGTAGCGGGTTGTGGTTTCGAATCGATAAAGAATGCGTCTGCATCATCATGAATCATCGTCGTAGTATATGTCTCTTATCCTATGATTTATGTGTTTTAATTGAAACATAGCTCAGTTTCAGTGTATGGCCATTTGATTCTTATCTAACTCAATTCAATATGTTGATATAACTGTATAGGAAACTGGAGATGTACCGTGCCTTGAAAGTTAATTTGACATTGAATGACAAGAAACCAGCTCCCAGGGAAAATAAACATGAACCATTGTCACCATGTAAGAACAATGTGTATCTTTCAAGCTCTGATGATTTCTTCTCAGATGAAGATACTAATAGCAGTGACTCCGACACTAGTGTTATTGTAAAAAGGTATGATTCTTATTTTCATCTATATGTTGTAATGGTGGTTTGCTGGTTTGATGAAAAAGAACGAAGTTGAGGAACTTATAATTATTCCATTTACACATACTAATTAGAAAATTTATGAGTACTAGAAAGGTTCTTATATTGTTTGTTCTAATTTGGAACCACTGTGTGATTGGCATGTGCTAACTGTTAACAACTGTGTTTTTTGGTTCTACAGAGGTTGTTGTGAGCCCTCCTTATGTGTTCCTTCCCTTTGTGAAAAGCTTATTGTGCTCTGACTTCCATGTTGCTGCTCAAAACAGTTGGGTTCGCAAGGGTGGTGCTTATACCAGGGAGATTAGGTATGTTAATTCATACATGGTTCTTCAATTCATTTGGTTCTTGATATTTGGTAGAACTAGAACCATGTACAGGAACTGTCTGATTCTCTTTCTCCGTTTTGATCTGTGGTTTACTAATAGTATGGTATACCTATTGTTTAATTTGTGTTTTTAATCATATCTTTTCTGTTAACAGTGCTGAAATGCTTGTAAATTTGGATATCCCTTATGTTATTCTTAGGCCACTCTGAGCGAAGGCAGCTTCTATACAGAGTTGTCAATAGCTTTTCCTCAATGATGTACTAGAAGTAGGGAACAAAGCCTTGGGTAATAATGACATTGTTGTTGAAAGTTCCATCAAATCAATTATATGGTAGTAGATTGGCAGCTTAAATGAATTGTAGAATTCATTAATAGCATTCATTGAAACATAACTCTCACATTGATGGCACTAGAGAGAGGAAGTTATGTAATATATTTCTCAAAATTCTATTTCATTTTGTAGTATAATTTGGGATTGCATTCATGTTAAATGGGAGATAAATATATGTTCTTCAATTCTAATATATAATTAGAACTTGTTCTTCAGGTGTTTTGTTTCTTCATTCTAACTAAATATATGTATGATTTCAGAGTTTACATCCAGCGGCAGATTATCACGCTGCAACTCTTGCAATCGGTGGATGTCCGATTTATGGTAATTACTCCCCATTTCAATTCTCTCCAATTCCTTCACCATTTCATTTCTAGGGTTTACGCTTTCCCCTCACATTTCCATTCTTTTCCCAGGTTTTATTTCTTCATCATATTGCAGAATCCACAACCATGTAACTAACTATTCAATTCTCTTCGCTTTTCTCATAATTCACATAACATGTTAATGACTTTATCTATTTCTCTATACAGTGGATCTTGTGACCAATGTCACCGCACCAAGGTGCATTTCATCTTACTTAGTATTAAGATTATGTGTTAATAAGTTAATTAGTTTTTAGTTCAACTCTTAAGCTAATTTGTATCTTCATGTTTTTGCAAGTAGGAATTTGATGTTACTGCATATAAAAACCGAAATTATCGCGACGAAAAGGTATTATTTCATGTTATTTGTTTAATTATATATGATAATGATTGTGTTGTTGTTTAATAGTAATGATTTTGTGTAGGATATTGTTGTCAGGAACTCCTTTGTAGGTGAGGATCTATGCATTGTCTGTGTTGTGCTGTGAGTTATAATCCCAAGTCTTTGTTTATTTTATTTTAAATGTGTATGGCATGTGCCACTTGCAGAATGACTTAGAAGACAGGAAACCTGTTGGAGAAGTTTAAAGCTTCTTGAGCGGTAACTTCTATAAAATATGTTGACTAGCAGTGATGTTTAATAAAAGGTATGTACTTCAATTTTTTCTACAAAACATTTGTCCCAACTATGTTATTTACAAACTAAAACTTTTTATACGAGGGCATTTGGTCTAGTGGTATGATTCTCGCTTTGGGTGCGAGAGGTCCCGAGTTCGATTCTCGGAAGTGATTTTTATTTTAAAATGGTGTAATTACACCCGATTTTTATTAAAAAGGGTGTAAATTATCATATATTTACCCCTGATTTTTATTAAACTTTTTATGAAAATAGGGTGTACATAAGAAAAATAAGAACATATTTACACCCGTTTTGTATTACAATTACACCCATTAAATTTAAAAAAATCGGGTGTAAATCATAAGCTATTTACCCCCTAGTATTAAACGGGTGTAATTAAGGTAGACATTTCTCACCCAATGAATATACACCCGAATTTTATTAAATTTATCGGGTGTAATTATAATAAAAAAACGGGTGTAAATTAATCTTTTTGTACTAGTGCTGATTTGTAAAATGTCAGCATATATAACATTGAAAAGTCACCCTATATTTAAAACATTTTCATGATTTAACCTATTTGGTCATCAGAAAAACTAACATAAGATTGATCAAAAACAATAAATTATAATAACATGAAAAGTAACAGACATGCTTCAAGATCAAGCATCTGCACGAGCATGAATGTGATGTTAACACCAGCAACAACAAACAGATATTCCTATACGGACGGATCTCCTTCCCGCTTCCATAAAAGATCTCGGAACGATTTCAACAAAAATATAAAGTATAAGTTTTATGATACAAAAACATAACAACCTATGTGATTTATTTGTTACAGTTTCAAATTAGAGTGAACAAGCAAAAATTTAAATCATACCGAGACATTCATAGCAAATAAAATATGCAGATACAAATAAAAATCATTAGCAAATAAAATATGCAGATACAAATAAAAATCATTAGCAAATAAAATATGCAGAAGCATAGTCACATATACAGCTATATCCATGTGGAAACTGGTCCGTGGATTGGGAAGACATTGTTTTTCCCATGAAAATGGTTAAGCAAATGTTATTAAAGTACATATAAAAAAGACAAATCATAGCTTGGATGAGAACCATAATTGATAATAGTTTTAAAAGCAACGAAATGTATAAACAAAATATACCTCGAAGAAAGGGAGGTTCAACTTTTCGGCAACTCTATCTAGAGCACCGTTAGTTGGCATTGATCGTGCAAGAGCCTTTAATTGCAATACAGAACAATGACACTTTTGTTTACAATAATGAATACTTGTCAATAATATGATATATGCAAAAAATTTCTACTTTGAAACTATTCTTAAAGTACGGAATCACTTCTTTTGCATTGGTGTTAGAATGTGTGCATAATTCATGATTTAATAGTAATTGAATAAGGTAGTGATCAAACAGTCAAGCTGTTCGATATATCCTTTAGTATGTAGAGTCGAATGAGTTGGGCTTTAGATATTTTGGGCCTTAGTTTAGTTTACTCTATTGGGCCTAAGAAATGTGTATATATAAGGAGCATTTCTTTGTAAACAAAATAATCAATCAATTCACAATATACATTTTCATTCTTTTAGTATCACATTTTATTCTCCTCCCATTTTCTCTTAAACTTCTTCTTCATCACAAATATATTTTCTTTCATCTTCTGTCCCAACAAATTCGTATCAAGGAGCTCGGTTGCGATTCAAGGAGAATCTAATGGCAAACGGAACAACAACGTCGACACAGATTCCAGCAAATCTACCAGTTTTCAAAGGAGAAAACTATCAACGATGGGTTGCACAAATGAAGGTCATTTTCAGAGTTCAAGATGTTGTTGAAATCTTGAATGATGGTGTATCGAAGCTGGAAGCAAATGCGACGGAAGCCCAGAAAGCTGCGCACAAAGATCAGAGGAAGAAAGATTGTAAAGCATTGTTCTTGATTCATCAGTGTGTAGATTCTGATGTATTTGAGAAAATAATCGAAGAAGAGTCAGCAAAAGAAGCTTGGGACAAGTTAAAGAACTTGTATGGCGGAGGACAAAAATTGAAGATGGTGAAGTTGCAGGCGCTGAGAAAGCAATACGAGATGATGCACATGAAGGATGATGAATCGATTTCTGCATACTTCTCAAAAATCGTGACGCTGACGAACCAAATGAATGCATGTGGAGAAACAATCACAGACCTGCAGAAAATAGAAAAGGTATTGAGATCTTTAACAGTAGATTTTGACTATATTGTTGTGACAATTGAAGAAGCAAAGACTCTTTCTGATATGAATTTAGAAGAACTTCAAGCTTCATTAGAGGCTCATGAGATGAGATTGAAGCAAAGAAACTCAGAAAGAAAGAAGGTGGCTGAACAAGCATTGCAATCAAGATTCAGCAAGAAAGCTGAAAGATCGAAGTTTCGAAAGCATCTTGCAGATGATGAGAAGTCAAGCAAGAATGTTGATTCGAGAAAAGTTGTGAGCAACAAGTATTCTGGGAAGAAAGTTGACAAGAAAGATAAGCAATGCTACAATTGTTAAGGTTTTGGTCACTTCGCTCGAGACTGTCGAAGGAGGAAAGTAGAAAGGGCGAAAGAAAGTGATGAAGCTCAATATGCACGTGCAGGAGACAGTGATTCAGATGATGTGCTGATGATGGTTAATTCTCAGTCGAACTCTGAGAAAACCAACATGTGGTATCTGGATTCAGGATGTAGTAATAACATGACTGACAACAAAAATTGGTTCACCAAACTAGATGAGTTGTAAAAAGGGTGATAAAGTTTGCTGATGGAAGACACATCAATTCTGGTGCAAAGGAGATATTTTGATTGCCAGAAAGAATGGTGGAAAAGCTAGTATCACTGAGATATTGTATGTACCATCTATGACAAGTAACTTGATAAGTGTAGGTTAATTACTTGCAAAAGGATTCAAGATGAAACTTGAAAGGAATGAGATGAAAGTCTATAGGGCTGATGGGAGGTTGATCATGAAAGCGCCATTGACAGAAAACAAGACGTTCAAAGTTGAGCTCAACACATCAGATCACAAATGTCTTGCTTTGACGACAGAAGAAGACAAGAACTGGCTATGGCACCACAGGTATGGACATCTAAACTTCAGAAGTTTATGCATGCTCAATCAGAACAAGATGGTGGTTGGTTTGCCTTATGTGAAGGAACCAAAGCAAGTATGTGAGGAATGTTGTAAAGCTAAGAAGGCAAGGAAGACATTCAAACATGACTTGCCCATGAAATCCAAGCGCAAGATGGAACTAGTTCACTCTGATGTGTATGGACTATTTGAACTAAAGTCAAATGGAGGCAACAGGTATTTCCTTACGTTTATTGATGATTTCACCAGACATATATGGATTTACATCATTGAAAGGAAAAGTGAAGTATTCACACAGTTCAAGAAGTTCAAGTTGCACGCTGAAAGGCAAAGTGGTTGCAAATTGAAGAAGTTAAGAACCGACGTTGGTGGTGAATACACTTCTACTGAATTTGCCAAATTTTGTATCGGGGAAGGTATAGAGCATGAGGTTACTGCTCCCTATACACCTAAACACAATGGCATAGCGGAGAGGAAAAACAGAAGTATACTAAACATGACAAGAAGTATGTTGAAAGCTAAAGATATGCCCAAAAGATTTTGGGCTGAAGCAGCTTCGACAGCAGTATACATTCTGAACAGGTGTCCCACAAAGAGGATAGTTGGAAAAACACCTCATTAGGCTTGGACCGGATCGAAGCCATGTGTGAGTCACTTTAGAGTTTTTGGATCAATGTGTTTCAGGCATGTACCTGAACAATTGAGAAGAAAACTGGATGATCAGAGTGAAGTTGTGGTTCTCATAGGTTATCATTCGACAGGTGCGTACAAGCTGTATTCACCAATCGAAGATAAACTAATAATCAGTAGAGATGTTCAAGTCGACGAAAGCAAAGGTTGGGATTGGATTCAAAGTTCAACACAGGAATCAGACAATGTTATAACTGTGTTTGAAGAAGATCCACAAGATGAGCCCTCGAATAGTCGAAGTGAACAAGGCAACACTTCAACTAGTCGAAATGATGAACCACCTGAGCAAAGTGAAAGAAGGTTGACAAGAACAAGAACTGAATCAACTAGGCTGGCTGGGTATGAAAGATTTCCAGATCAAGTGATTGATGATGATGGTGATTTAGTTGAAGAAGCCATGATGATGGTTGAAGCAGAACCAATCGATTTGAATGAAGCAATGGGTAACTCAGAGCCATTGAGAAGAACAAGACTTGGGAGCTTGTCGAAAGAACGAATAAGAAGCCAATTGATGTAAAGTGGATATATAAGGTGAAACGAAGGCCAAATGGAGAAATTGCTAAGTACAAAGCAAAATGGTGGATAAAGGTTTTCTGAAGCGGAATAGACTTGACAAGTATATGCACGGTTGCTAGTGGAAACAATTCGAATAGTTGTTTCGACAGCAACATACAGTGGATGGAAGATGCATCAACTGGATGTAAAGTCAGCATTCCTGAATGGACCATTAGAAGAAGATGTCTATGTCACTCAACCACCAGGATTCGACGTCAAAGGACAGGAGTCGAAGGTGTACAGATTACGAAAGGCTCTCTATGGTTTGAAACAAGCTCCTCGAGCTTGGAATAAGAGAATAGATAGCTTCCTAATCGAAGCAGGGTTCATAAAGTGTGTCTCAGAACATGGAGTGTATGTAAAAGATGTCGACGGTGTTAGTCGAATCATTTTATGCCTCTATATAGATGACTTACTGATTACTGGAGATGAAGAAGCTGAGATAGTAAAGGTCAAGTCAAGGCTAATGCAAGAATTCGAAGTGTCAGATATAGGGAATCTCTCATATTTTCTAGGAATGGAATTCAAAAATACTGAAGAAGGAGTATTCTTGCATCAAACCAAGTATGCTCAAGACATTCTGAAAAGATTCAACATGAGAAACTGTAAAGAAGCTGTCACTCCGTTAGAGACAGGAGCAAAGCTGAAGAAAGAATCGAATGGTAAGTTTGTAAATTCGACGTTGTACAAATAGATCATTGGATCCTTGAGATATCTTTGCAATACAAGACCTGATATCTGCCAAAGTGTGGGGTTGCTGAGTAGATTTATGGAGAAACCTCAAGAGTGTCATCTCAATGTTGTAAAGAGGGTGCTGAGATATATAAAGGGAATTGTCGATCATGGGGTTTTGTTGCCAAAGAAGTCGAAGAACAACTCAAGCATTGAAGTTCATGGATAATATGATTCAAACTTCAGTGGAGATCAAGACGAAAAGAAAAGCACTGCTGGCTACATTTTTATGATCGAAGGTGCTCCAATCTCTTGGAGCTCGAAGAAACAAAGCATTGTGGCTTTGTCATCGTGTGAGGCAGAATATGTAGCGCATCATATGCGCATGTCACATGGATTGAGATGCTACTTGAAGAACTTAAGATAATGGAGCCTAAGAATATAAAGTTATTTGTTGACAACAAATCGTAAATCAACTTGGCTAATCATCCAATGTGTCATGGTCGAAGTAAACACATTGAAAGAAGGTATCATTATCTGAGAGATCAAGTCAACAAAGGAAAAATCGAAATAAACTACTGCAAGACTGAAGTTCAACTTGCTGACATATTCACTAAACCTCTGAAGAAAGTCAGATTCGAAGAGCTGAAAGAGAGCATCGGGATGAGAAGTCTAGAAAACATGAATTACGGGGGTGTGTTAGAATGTGTGCATAATTCATGATTCAATAGTAATCGAATAAGGTGGTGATCGAACAACTTGGCTGTTCGATATGTTATCCTTTAGTATGTAGAGTCGAATGAGTTGGGCTTTAGATATTTTGGGCCTTAGTTTAGTTTAATCTATTGGGCCTAGGAAATGTGTCTATATAAGGAGCATTTCTTTGTAAACAAAATAATCAATCAATTCACAATATAAATTTTCATTCTTTCAGTATCACATTTTATTCTCCTCCCATATTCTCTTAAACTTCTTCTTCATCATAAATATATTTTCTTTCATCTTTTGTTCCAACAATTGGCTGCAAATAACGGCTACAGAATGTGAAGGAGTTACAATGAAACTCGTTCCCAAAATCATATTTCTACACCATCACCTAAAGAAAAGTATAAATACATAAATATCATCAAGTGAAACAATAGATGAACCATCTGATGTAATGGCAGTGAACCTATATCACAAACAATGGCAAAACTTCAAATGTATACTCAATTTTGTACCTGAAAAGTGTGATAAGTCATTCACAAATAATTGAAATTACATAAGACCGTGTAATCCTCTATCATCAACTTCTTCTGGTTTTCGAACCGCTTCAGCAGATTTGGATAAAAGTATACCACATCCGCTAATCGTCCCGAAAGATGTAGCTTGGCTGATCTTACACTAATGATGTAATTTAGTGTGACCACCAGCCATTTTAATGGAATTTTCCCGGGTGAACTTATCTTTTAACCAAACTTCAATGGTGCCAAACTTTGTACCATCAAATATGAAATCACCGTTGATGGCTACACGATGGTTGTCGAGTCCGGTTGAGAGTGATACCACCTCCATTTTAGAGGTAAGTCAAAATATCTTATACATGAAATGAAAAAAAAAGTTAGATCTGTGAGAAAATATGTCATATTTTGTAAGAAAAAGTTAGAACAACTGCCTTATAACTTTCATGATTACATAAACATAAGAACAAGCAAAGGAAATCACCATGAATTTGAAGGGAGTGTATGGTTTGTTTTCCCAATAACATTAAATAAAACCCGTAAAGGTGAAGAAGTTTGACTACCACAAATAAAGATACAAAGAGGAAAGAGTGTTTAGGCATTGGAGGTTATAGGATTTCAAATTGAATAAAATAATCGATAGGGAAAGATATGATATATGAGAAAATAAGAGATCATGGTTGATGAGTGAGGGACGGTTTGTGCACATCAAGAGAAACCGTTTTGCAGTGCGTTGAAGGTTTTATTAAATTTTATTTATTTATTGATAAATTTCAATTAATGAGTTTTGAAACAACATAAAATATGTTACTTAATGTTAAACTCATCCACGTCGATGATTATCGAATAATAAGGGTAATTAGAGGTTTTTAAGAACACCTAATTTTCTTATATGATAGATTATAAAAGAGAGCAAACGTTTAACAGGATGAACCATATATATTCTTAAAGAAATTCTTTTCAGTATAATCAGACATAATATCTCATCAAATATTGAAACTATCATAAACGAAAGCAACAGACGAGAGTGACACCATCTTAAAAGCTTTTGGGACACACTGCTTTTTTAAATATAGATCCATTAGTTCTTTAGTTATTATTTTCCTTTTATTTTTGGATCAGGCTCATGGCCTAGTATCCTTTGCAACCCTACTATATATCTATATTGAACTCTTGTTTGAAGCTAGTGAAAAATCTAAAAAGTTATTTCTTATGTTTTTAGTCTTGTTATGCAACTTATATCTATTGTAGCTTTGTGCAACCTAACATTTTGCAAAATTGATTGAGGCTAAACTTAGAGACAACAAATCCAAATTCTCTAAACCTTTCCACAACCAAAATCCCAAAACCAGCCCTAACTTTTCCTACTCCCATGACCAACAAACCATTACCACACCCCAAATACCCACCAAAACCAAAAACCAAACCAACTTTCTGCCAGCTAGACTGCCCATCAAATGCATGTCCCAATCTCAAATTCAAGAAAGACTAGCCATCGACTTATGTTTCAATTGTGATGAATAGTTCGTGACTGGACACAACTATTCAACCAACAGATTCTTAATTCTATTAGCTGAAGAGGAAGTCCTGACATGTGAAACTGGCAGCAACTTTGGTAAAACATTATGCTCAAAAATAATTTGAAGTTTACTGAAGTAGAAGATGTCACAGTAGATGTCCTGACATGTGAAACTGACAGAAGTGCAGAATTTTTAGGAAGTTAGTTAGTTTATTATTTGTATGTTTCGACTAAAGAAGCTTGAGAAACGCCTTCAGCAACTTACATGGAGATTTAATATCCTACTTTCATGGAGAAAAGATAGGAGACGCTGAAGACTTATGAGTAAAGCAACCCTAGTTGTTGATACTCTATTTAAAGGCTGCAAACCCTGTTTTGCAGTTGGCCGTTCTAGTTTAGAGAGTTTAGTTTTAATTATTGGTTATTTATTGTTTTGGTTGTTAATTGTCTATTGTGAGCCTCTCGAGTATTTCTACTTCAGAAGGACAACTTTTGACTTGTAAGTTTTCAATCACCATAAGCTTTGAAGCAAATGTGATTGTGTGTCCTCGAAGAGTCTCTTCAATTTTAGTTGTTTTTAGTATCACGGGTTGTGGTACTGAGGGAGTGAGCAGAGGTTCTTGTAGCGGCAAAAACTGCGAGCATATGCCATCGAATTGACTTAACTCAAAAATTTAGCAAAAGTGTCGCCATTGCGCTTTTATTTTATCCAAAGTAATAGGAAAAAGAGCAAATAAACTCCTAACAAAAAGATTAGAGATCGGGATCGGGGTTAGTTATGCAAAGGGTGTTAGGCACCCAAAGCATCTACGGTACTCATGAGAACCTTTTTGAAAATTTGTATATATGCTAAAAAAAGTTTGTACAAAATGGATGGTGGGAGAGAAAAGAAGTATTTTTTTATAATTTTGGTTTGCTACTACTTCTAGTGAGTACTAGGCCTACTACCAACAATGTGCAATGTTTAAATCAAAACCAAGTAGTTCCGCTAAAAAAGACCAAATTTGTGTGTTGGTTGATTTTAAGAAAATGTTAGTTTAGAAAAGCTACGAAGAGCTCAAAAAACGTTTGAATGAGGTTAGGTGTTTTTTAGTCTTATGAAAAGGAAAGTCAAAGTATTATTAAATGGATTGAGAGTTTATTAAGGAAATAAGTTTTGAAAATTCATGGACCAAGTTTTTTTTATGAAAGCGGTTCAAGTTTTGAAAACTAGAATCCTTTGAAAAAGAGGGAAGATTTTGAAAATTAAAGAATGGGGAAGAGATGAAGAGGCTAACCTATGTACATAAAGTAAAAGGTAAGATTAAAGAAAGACCTAATCGGGTGAGAAGACTAGTACTTGACATCAAGAGCCAATACCACATGTCATCCTTTGGATTTCCACATAAGCAACAAATAATCGAACAAAAAATATGAGCTTCGGATAAATAAATGTTTTTAGGTGGACTCTTGTCTTAAGAAAAACGGGCAGAATAACGGTTGTATTTTGAGGAAATTCACTCATAATCGAGTATAACAGAATAACCTGCATACAAAGATAATAACTAGACAACATAGAATAACACCAAGCGCACAAAAATCTCCATGCTGAGGTAAAGGTCCTAATCCTAAGTCCAAAGATCAAGCACCAAGCAAAAGGATAGTAACCAAGTCCAATTATAAGTGTTTATGTTTAAGTTGAATTATTAGGTATTTTAGAAAAGAAAAATAAAGCTCAAGTGAGTAAATTCAAAATAACAAGAAGGTAAAATGCTCAAATGGGCAAAGGATAAATGATATGAAATGTAAATGCTAAAAGTAAAGTGAATAAAAATAAAGAGCGTAAAAAAATAAATGCGGAAAGTAAAGATCAATAAAGTAAAAGCAATTTATTAAAGGTTAACAAGATGACCATCTTGAAACTTGTCAAGTGTATCATCGAATTGTTAATTGTTAGTCGTCAGCAAGGTGACCATCTTGAAACTTACGCATGAAGACTTTCCAGAAGCTTGATAGAATCAACGCGACCACACGGCAAGTTTCAATTGTTTTCTGTCAAGTATATCAATGGTTTACCATATCACTTAATCAAAGATGATTGAGAATTTCAAATGGACAAGGTTAGTGAAAACTTGCCAAAAGCTTGATTAGAAATCAACGCGACCACACGACAAGCGCCACATGTGTTGAACCAAGATCAAAGCTCAAGTCATCTTTTGGGGCTTATGTTAGAAGATTAAAGCTCATGCCACCAATTGATCACTTTCTCCGAGTCGGGAGAAAAAAGGAAGAAAAACAGTAAGATGAAGAAGAAGAAAATATTTTCAAATTTTATTTTGTATCAGATGAATTTATTTGGTCTAACTTCATCAAGATCAATCAACTCTCTTGGTGGATTTGGCTAAAAGCCTATCAACACCCAAGTTCCGTTGAAATTGAGAAAATTTAAGACTCTAAAATAAATTCAAAATTCAGCAAAATAAAATGAAAATAAAAGTAAAAATAAAAAGGTTTTAAATAATGTTGAAATTAGGTTATTTTAATTGGACTTTATTGAGGAAATACATAAATAATAGTTTTTCATCAAAATAAAATTCCAAAAAAATTCCCTAAAAAAGTCAATCAGAGGTCAACAAGTGTTGACAAATTTTTTCAAAATTTTTACAAGTCAAAAAACTATTTTAAAATAAAAAGAAAATGATGGAATAAACCAAAAAATGGAAAAAAAAATAGTAAAGTCTGAAATAAAAATAAAATGAGGTCACCAATATTTGTCAAATGATCATTGAATCCTTCCATAATTTTTTCAGAATTTTTAAATGTCAATAAGTATTTTAAAATAATTAAAAACATCAAATAAAAGAGAAAAATCGCAAAAAATATCAAACCTGAAAATAAAATTGTGAAAAAATAAAATTTAGAAAGATAATATTCCAAAATACTTTTGTTATTTTTTCATAATTTTTGGACTAAAAATGAATTTAATATAATTTTTTGAAGTTTAAAACATTTAAAATATAAAATCAGAAAATAAAATAAAAGCCGAAAAATATGGACCATCTGATCATAGTCAAAACGCATTAGTAAGCTAATCCAATGGATCAGACGCATTGCGCTTGATATAGACTTCTTTGGAAATCACACCGGATCACCAATTAAATTAAAATTAAAAAAATAAAATCAGAATTAATGTTGCGCGTTGGATGGGGTCTGACTCACACAAGTAATTAGATCCAGGGGCTCACATCACGCGCGTATGATAGAATCAAAACACCAGATCCAATTTGAAAAAATTACATGTCACGCCTTCATTGGTTGAAGACAGACACGTAGGTCGTCTTCAACCTCCATCCTTCATCCATACGTGATTCTCAAACTCTGAAATAAATTTCCCAGATCGGTGCCATTCGCTTTGTCTCTTTAAGACGATTCTAATGGTACCCTTACGAAAAATTTATTTCACCTCTATCATGAACAATTTGGAAAAAACAGGAATAATAGCGAGCACTTGTTTCTAGAGGTTATCAGTCAATACTTGATGAAAATGCAAATGGTGACGATCACTAGGATCAGGGGGATGAGGAGAGTGCAATGATTCGTTATTTTACAAGATTTGATGGAGATTTCTACCTGAACGAAGTTCACTTTTAAAGCTCTGAAACTGGACTTGGATACCACGATTCAGGAGGATTCAAGGCACGATTCTTATTCTATTAGCTTTAGTGATATTCAAGAAAGAAGAATCAAGGATGAATTTCAAACTGGAAGTGGTCTAAACACGAATTCGAAGTTACGAAAATACTGGTTATGGAGGAAGTTTGGCAGAGGTTTTTTGGCTATCAAAGCTTGAGAAAATAAGTGAGGAATGATCCTCTATTTATAGGAGAGTGGGTGGTGATGAAAATGGGAAGGAATGTTGGTGAATTCGTGCAAAACGAGCTGGCTAAAATCATGCCAAACGTGTCACTCAAATGGCACCAAAACGACATCATTTCAAGTGCAATCTGCATCAAAACACATCTGGACAATTAGTTAAACATGTTTATCATCTAAAGTTGGAGTAATTTGCCTTGTAATCCAAGTTTACATGTTGTAATTTTTCTGATTCAAAACAAAATTGGATGTGTTATACCCCAAAATTTGCCCTCCCATTTCTCAAGACAACTCACGTATCCATATCAAAGGATTTCACAAGGGTTGACCAGACAAACCCTCTCCTAAGCAATCAATCCAATCTAGGGTTTTGCCATTCTCAAGTCAAGATGGACTTCCAATGCTTCCAGTGATCATCATGCCTCATCCTATGCTTCAAAGAATAACCATGTCAAGTTTCAAGTCTTACAAGCCAAATTTGCTCAGTCAATTGCTCAGATGGTTGACAATCAGCTATATTGGAGAAAAAGTCAAATGTGGTCAACATACTGTCAAACTTCAAAAAATTTGGTCAACACCAATATTTTGAAGTAATATTCATCATTTGATCAAAGGTTGATCATAATTCCTCAAGAAAAGCCAAGATTTGATCAAAAGTCAAAGTTTCTAAATTAGGGTTTTTTAGACAAAAGTCAATAGATCTTTGACCAAGCATAACTTTCACATACTTCATCAAAAAATTCTTCACCAAAGCTCATTTTGAAGAGAATCCAATTCTCTAGAACTTCATGTCTCATAAGCTTGGGCTAGAAATGCTTCATTTGGAAGTTATGGATCAAAATATTACAGGTCTTTTTAAAAGTCAATAAAAAGTCATCTTTTTGCAAAAAAGTGTTCCTGAGCATCGAAACTTCAATGAAGATGAAACCAAAAGGGTTGTTTAGAAGACACCTTGAGCTTTATAAAAAGTCCAAGAACACCCAAAAATATTAAAAATTGAGCAAGATACACATTGTGCAAGTTGAGCATTTTTGAGGAGGTGCACAAAGAGAAATACTTGAGAAAATAAAAAAAATTCCAAATGGGCCTAACTTTTCTTGATTTAAACTTGTTCCTTGTCTGAATTGGAACCTCCAAGCTCAAGGCCACGTTTTAATCTTTTATTTTTTATTTATTTTGGATTTTTATTCATTTAAAACCAATTTAATTAAAATAAAAGATATAAAATCAAAAATTAAGTGCAAGATGGATTTTCTCTCATTCTTGAGGTCCAAGCAAGCCAATTAATCTTATTATTTCGAAATAATGGAGATTGACAAGAGAATTGATTGAGATTTGATCAAAAAGGGAAATATTTGGTTTTATTCCAAATCAAATTTTCTTTCATTGATTGACATGATATTTCCTCACAATTCTTGACCTAATTCACTCTAGTATAGATACATAATGATTCCAAATGCCACAAGGACGAAATTCTTGCCTCAAGAACCATAAACCAAGTCCAAAAAACTATGGCCTTCAAGCAACATAGCAGCCATAGTTTTGCTTCGATTCAGACAATTCCAAGCATTGCAATCGATTCCTGGAGGTCCTCTAAATCGATCCAGATACTCACAAGCAAGCCAAACATCCAGAAACGCGAAAACACGATCACGGTTTGCATACCTCAAACTCAAAATCGTTTTCTTATTTTTATGCATAATCAATTGAATTTAACCATATAATTGTGTTTGTGATGAAGTTTTGATCATGTCTGGATAGTTTAATTGAAGCTTAGGTACAAAACGAAGGAGTTGCCATGGCTAGGGTTTGAATTTCCAAATTAGGGCTTTCTGATTTAGGAAAAATTAGCCAAAACCAGGGCCATCATCATGCTCAAAAAGAGGATTTCTAATCGATTGATGCCCTCAAAACTAATTTATTTTGTGTATTATGAATGGTTTGATTTTGCAGGGATTTAGCTAGAGAAACGATCTGTAGGTAAAAGTTATTGCTACGAACAAAAACCGTAGCTATAGATCTAGAAATTCAAATGGGGAAGAAGACCCCTACGCGCGTTTTTTGATTTATTTAATTTCCAGAAAATTGTTTCGCTTATATTGTTATTATTTCATATGCCTAACACGAAAACAGGTTGGATCAGATGGCAAGGCAGCGCGCATGTTCACCCAGAGGACCTTGGTTCGATCCCTGGCTCCAGCATTCTTTTTTACACCTTTTCGAAACTAACATATATTCCTATTTTCTTCATTATTTTTCCATTCAATTTAATTTCTTTTCAAATATTTTTCTAACACATTAAAAAATCACAAAAAATGTTTTTTTTGCATTTAGGTCAGAAAAATGTTTATTTAATTTTTAACATAAAAAAAAAAATTTCATGCATATTTTAATTAATCGTTAATTAATCGAAAAATTAACCTTTAATTTTTTTTCCATGTTAAAATTAATCTCGAAAATTCCCAAAAATAGTTTCTCATCTTAGTTAGGTCTACTAACCCTAGAATTTTTTTCCTAACTCAATAATCTTTTCACTAAAATTATTTTCTCTTATTTGCAATTCGATTCTTTTTCCGATTATTATGTAACTGCTTCCAGGTTGTAATAGTTAGGATTATTTTCTCGCATTTTCTTTTCCAATATTATGTAACTGCTCATGGGATGTAATAGTTTAATTAGGATTTTACTTTCTGCACTCCTCAATTATGTATATGCCCAAAAGCCATTTAATAGCGTAGGATTTACTTTCCGCACTTTACATTTCTGCACCTATAAACTACTAGTAACTAGGCGTGTATGGCAAGATAAAATCAGCATAGCAAACTCTAATCACAAGATAAAATTATTTGAATTCAACACACTCTCTTCACACATGCATCCCCTAGGGTATTCTCTCTCGTTGCCTTTCGAATAAATGGTCAAGTCCCTCGAACGTAGAGGTATCTTAGCACGATTGCCTACAAACATATCATCATAGTCCCTTCGATACAAAGATCATAGTCCCTCGATGTTGCCTACGAATACATGATCTAGTCCCTCGATTGTTGCCAACGAAAAATGATGATCGTTCGTACGAGTGTGCTAAGATACTCCTACAAGTTGCCTTCTATGACCATCCGATGTCCCTTCGAACGTCCCTTCACATCCAACGAATAGGGTTACCTACCAACTAATGGTATGGATAGCGATATTCTAAAGGAAAGTAAAATAACATGGAAACAACCGTTCTGAGTAGGTAATAGACTCTTAATTGCTTGCTCTATCAAAACATGTTTTCACACCTCACACTTTCTAAAAATCATTTTCAAACACTTTGTATACATTTCAGCGTGAATCATTACAAAGTTCTTTTCTAAAAACGAAACATTTCCAAACACTTCATATACATTCCAGTGTGAATCATTATGTAGTCAAAGCGAAATGACTTTTTCAAAATCTTTTCAAACACACACTCAAAAAAGCAAGTCATAAAGTGAGCTAAAGAAAGTAAGAGCCCGTAGATAACTACGGATGGAAAGGGTGCTAACACCTTCCCTTTTCATAATTACCTCCCTTACCCATGTCATACCCCAAAATTTGCCCTCTTACTTCTCCAGACATTTCATACATCCATACTCAAGGATTCCTCAAGGGTTGATCAGACAAACCCTCTCCTAGACAATCAACCCAAACTAGGGTTTGGCAATTCTCTGATCCAGATAAACTTCCAACATCTCTAGTGATCATCATGCCTCCTCATATGCTTAAAAGATTCTCCATGTCAAGTTTCAAGCCTCAGAAGTCAAGTTTCCTCAGACAATTGCTCAGATGGTTGAAAATTAGTTATATTGGACAAAAAGTCAACTGTGGTCAACATACAGTCAAACTTCATGATTTTTGGTCAACATACAGTCAAACTTCATGACTTTTGGTCAACATCCTCATTTTGAAGTTTCATTCATCATTTGATCAAGGGTTGATCATGATTCATCAAGAAAACTCAAGATTTGCTCAAAAGTCAAACTTTCTAAATTAGGGTTTCTTAGTGAAAAGTCAACCAAACTTTGACTGATCATAACTCCTTCATACTTTCTCAGAAAGTTTTCCACCACCTCTTGTTTTGAAGGAAATTCAATTCTCTACAACTTCATGTCTCACAAGAATGTTCAAAAAATGCTTCATTTGGAAGGTATGGATCAAAACATTACAGGTCCTTTTCAAAGTCAACAAAAAGTCAACATTTTGTTTTGAATATATATTGAGCATGGAAACTCCAATTGAGATTAAACCAAAGAGGTTGGTTAGAGGACTCTTAGAGCTTTCCAAAAAGTCCAAGAACACTCAAAAATATGGAAAATTGAGCAAGATACACCATTTACAAGTTGGGCAATTTTGAAGAAGTGCACAAAGAGAGATACTTCTAAAAATTTAAAATTTTGCAAATGGACTTACTTTTTCTTCATCCAAACTTGTTCCTTATACAATTAGAAATATCCAAGCCAATGCCACGAATTTTTATTTTATTTTTCTATTTAATTTGTATTTTATTCATTTAAATACAAATTAAATTCAAAAATAAAGTATAAAATCAAAATTAATTGCAAATTTGATTTTTCTCTCTTCCTTGAGATCCAAGCAACCCAATAAAGCCAGCAAATTTCGAAATTTGATTGGATATGGCAAGAATTTGATTGAAATTGATCAAAAAAGAGAAAATTTGATTTGGTACAAAATCAAATATATTTTGCATTGATTGATGATTAATTCTTCCTCAAATTAGCTCCAATTCCATCTACTATATATATACAATACATGCCACACGAATGAGGGTAGAAAAATTGGCTGGAGAAACCCTATTCAAACTCAAAAAAACCGTGCTATACAAGCTACTAGCAGCCTAGGATTAAGGTCGATTCAATTAATTCCAAGCACTCAAACACATTCCTTGATACCTCCTGAATCGATCCAGACCTTTACATTGGCCAAAAGCATCAAGAATTGAGAAATCACGATTTGGTTTGTTCATACTTTTTTGAAATTTGAATTCTGTTTATCATGCATTATTAATGTGTTTTTATGTTTGTTTCGTGCTTAGAACAAGGTTTACAAGCTTTCTGGGTCATCCAATTGAGTTTTCGTGGCCGGAAACATGATATGCCATGTTTAGGGTTTCAGGTCACGATTTAGGGCTTCTCTAAATAGGATAAATTGGACCAAACCGATGCCGTCAGGATGATCAGTGGACCAAGACGAATCGAACCATGGTTTTAGATTTCATTTATATTACCTGTATGTGATTTTTGATTTAGCAGGGGTTATAGCGTCGAACCAAAGACGACGCAAAATTCCCAGAATTTGAATTGAAGAAGATGAAGTTTGGCGCGGGGACGATGCAGTCAGGGAGTGACACATGTTCTCAATCCACTCGCTCCGGTTTTCAAACAGTTGTGCATGCTAGCTCAGTTGGTCAAGGCGAGAGGACTCAAGGTTTGAAGGCAAGGTCTCCAGTTCGAATCCTGGCAAGACCAATGTTTTTTTCTCTTTTTACAAACTAACACATTTTTCATATTTTCTATTTTATTTAATATTTTCATGCATTTTTAGTTAATTTCAACAATTTTTATCATGCATTTAAAAACATCAAAAAATATTTTTCTTTTTGCATTATTTTCAGAAAATGTTTATTTAATTTATAAAATTAAAAAAATATTATTTTGCATGCATATTTAATTTAATTGCTAATTTTTCATTTAAATCACTTTTAATTATTAAATTATCTCCAAAAAATCCCAAAAAATTATTTTAGCATATTAATGTTATTTCCAGCATGAAATATTTTTCTCATTTAAAAATTACCATTTTTGCTAACATTTTTCTCTTATTCGATTTCCTCGTATTTTCCGATTTCTCATCTTTTCACAGGTTATCCCGTTTCGGACGTTTTCTTTTTTATCGTTTTCTTTTTTTCAAATTATGTAACTGCTTATGGGATGTAATAGTTTAATTAGGACTTTTATTTTCCGAATCTTTTCTTAAATTATGTATCTGCCCCAAAGCCATGTAATAGCGTATGATTATCTTTCCGCACTTTATATTTCCGCAATTTACTTTCCGCACCTTATAAACTGCTAGTAATTAGGCGTGTATGGCGAGACTAAAATTGAACATAGCTCACTCATAATTTCCAAGATAAAATATCTGAATCAACACACTCTTTTCACACATGCACCCCTTAGGGTACTTCTCTCTCGTTGCCTTTACGAATTCACATGGTCATGTCCCTCGAACGTAGAGGTATTCTAGCACCGTTGCCTTCAAAACAAATCATCATAGTCCCTTCGATACAAAGATCATAGACCCACGATGTCGTCGCCTACGAATACATGATCTTGACCCTCGATTGTCGCCTACGAAAAATGATGATAGTCCCTTCCAATGTGCTAGGATACTTCCTACAAGTTGCTTTCTATGACCATCCGATGTCCCTTCGAATGTCCCGCTTACATCCAACGAATAGGGTTACCTACCAACTAATGGTATGGATAGCGCTATTCTAAAGGAACGTAAAATAACACAAAAATGACCAATTCTGAGTAGGTAATAAGACTTTTAGTTGCTTGCTCTATCAAAATACTTTTCACACCACACACTTTTGTCAAAGTTCAAACATTTTTAAAAACGAAACATTTCCGAACACTTTGTATACATTCCTACATGAATCATTACAAAGTCAAAGCGAAATGCCTTCTTTTCAATACATTTTTGTCAAACACACAGAAGGCACATTTTTAAAGTGATCTAAGAGCAACTAAGAGCCCGTAGATAACTACGGATGGAAAGGGGTGCTAATACCTTCCCTTTTCATAACCTTCTCCCTTACTCAGAATCTAACGAAGGTCTTTTTCTGTACTTTTTTACCTTCCCTTAATTGGATAAAAGAAAAGTCGGTGGCGACTCTTGCTATCCGCATATTTGCGATACAAAAATCCTACAAAGTCAGTTCACCGTATTACAACCCAGAATCTAACGAAGGTCTTTTCCTATTCTTTTCACCGTCCCTTAATTGGATAAAAGAAAAGTCGGTGAGGACTCTTTCTATCCGTAACATTTGCGATCAAACGCAAAACAAAACAAATCATTTCTCCCACTGTGTTACAGAACTGGCGAATCTGCCGGGGAGACACCCTAAAAGAAAGGATACCTTAAGGATTTTAGATCACTTTACTGCTTTCTGTTTGACTTGTATGCTTTATCTTAAGGGTTGCTTGGGTATTATACTTGTGGGGGGATCCTACACCTGGATCCAGGTTTCCTTAGGTAAGTAGCAATAAATCGTCGCAACCGTTAGGCGTATACCGAAACGGTCAACATGATGGCTACGTTAGTGCAACACTTTGGATGTCCCGATGCTCCTCATGTTCAAGTTGAGGAAACTATTTGGGGACTCTGCTGGGGAAAAACCCTAAAAGAGAGAATGCATTAGGGATTTATAGATGTCACTTTTATCGCTTTCTGTTTGATTTGTTTGCTTTACTTTTAAGGGTTGCTTGGGTATTATATTTGTGGGGGATCCTACACCCGGATCCGGGTTTCCTTTTAGGTAAGTAGCAGTAAATCGTCACGACCGTTAGACGTATATCAAAACGGTCAACATGATGGCTACGTTAGTGTGACACTTTGGATGTCCTGATACTCTTCATTTCCAAGTTGCGGATAGTATTTGGCTTCTGCGTGGTGTCATCAAGCACTAACTAAACTTTTAGAACCTTAATTGACCCATCTTGGCCATTAAAAGGTAGTGAGATGGCCGGCTTTGGTGAAGACTAAGGTTGGTTGATACTCGATGCTACGCTCATTGAGATCCGACTTTTGGGATATTTTTGGTCGACCACTTGGTAGTCGTATTGAAATAAATTCCTACGAGAAAGATCAATGATATGAGATTCCTAGAACCCGGTTACTATTATAGGACAGGATGAACCAACTCAAACTTTTGGTGGGGTAATCACCTATACCTCATGCAAGCCTTAAACCTAGGCTCATTGTGTGAATTGTTTGTGTGTGCTAAACATGACATCATGACATCATTTGCATTGCATATCATTTCTAACCATTTCAAGGACCTAGGGATTTATCTTTGCTCTATTTTGTAGGGAATTATGGCTTCTAGAAAGACTATCCGAATCAACTTCATGGGTATACCTTCTCAGCTCAAAGAATTGTTTTCAGAGATTCCTGATCATGCTCAGTTCATCAAAAGACATGGTTATCTACTTGATTTGGTTATCTCCGGTTTTGAAGAAGATATGATGCATGTCCTATTCCAGTTCTTTGATCCGAAACACCATTTCTTTACATTCCCAGATTATCAGTTGGTTCCTACCTTGGAAGAGTTCTCTAAGCTACTTGGGGTACCTATTCTTGACCAAATGCCATTCACCGGTTTAGAAAAGGTCCCTAAGTACGAAGACATTGCATCGACCTTACATCTTAAGCGCTCAGACATTGAAGCCAATTGGGAAACTAGAAATGGAGTTAAGGGTTTACTTGCTAAGTTCCTAATTAAGAAAGCGAGAATTCCTCAAAGTTATGAGTTTCCATGCATTTGAAGATATTGTGGCCTTGCTAATCTATGGTTTGGTTTTATTTCCTAACTCGGATCAATTCATAGATCAAACTGTTTCTTACTCGTAATCCAGTGCCCACTTTACTTGGAGACATCCTACATTCTCTCCACACTCTTACTACTAAGAGACAAGGAACTCTCATGTGTTGCATACCGTTACTTTCTAGGTGGTTTATTTCGCACCTTCCTCCATCAGTTTTGAAGAATGAGCAAAGGTTGAAGTGGTCTCAAAGACTAATGTCACTCTCTCATTCAGATATCCGTTGGAATCTTTTCTCTCAAAAGGACTTCACATTCATTGAGCGTTGTGGAGAATTCCCTAATGTACCACTCCTTGGTATAAGGGGAGGTATTACTTACAACCCTTCTCTAGCTCTACGTCAGTTTGGTTTTGCTCGAAGAGATGGACCACATGATATGCTTCTCCAAGATGTTGTGTTCGACTACAACCACGATCTCCAGAATTACCGACGAAGGTTCATACACGCTTAGGGCATGGTAAAGAAGACTGATACCAAGACTTTGGGGCACCAGAACTCCATTCCTTGGGAACCTTACCTCAAATGGGTGAGAGCTCGAGCTCAAAACCTCATGATGCCATTCACGCCTGTTCTACCAGTAATTATGGAACCTGTTGCTATAGGTGACGTACCCTATACCATTCTCCATCCTGACATGCCTACTGATTTTGAAGACTTGAAGAGATCCTGGATGCAACTTAAAGAAGAAAGGGATACCTTTGAAGCTCAGTGCTACGCAAGCGAGAAGAAAGTGCTAGAGTTGACCAAGCTACTTCACGAGGAGCGGAACATCAACACCTACCTCGGCATCAAGAGGAAGCGCCCATGGGAGACTTAGAGCTTTAGGATTTATATGTTATTTTGAATTATCTTTTGTAATTAAAAAGAATAATAAAAAGAGAACTAATAAATGTTTGTTCATTGCTTGTTTAACAAATTTAAATCTCTAAGGTCCTTGAAAACATTGCATTGCATTCCCATAAACATTGCATATCATAGCATAACATTGCATCACAGGTACATTGAAGATTGGTTTTCTCATTTGCTCGCTATTTATTTTAGCAGAAATGGCTCTCGAACAGTCTGTCAAAGATCTCCAGGCTCAGCATGCTCAGTTCCAACAGATGTTCACCAGTTTGGTCCAAGGCCAAGAAGATCTGAAGAAGCTCATCAACAGAAAGAAGAAGGTTGTTGGTCTTCTCAACATGGGCAGACGCTACAAAGGTGGTCCTAAGAGGGTCAGTCGGATAGAGCTCTCTGAAGGAAGTGTCAAGAACGAGGGGAGTGACAGGGTTATGAAGATGACCAGCGTGAGCCTAAGAAGGAGGGAGAAGATCGCTCTGACCATAGCCAGTACTCTGATGAAGATGACAAGTACAAACAAATTGAAGACCGTCTGAATGTTGTGGAAAACCTGAAGATGTCCGGGCTGAATTTTGATGATCTGAGCCTTGTTCATGGTGTGGTGATTCCTCCTAAGTTCAAAGTTCCAACTTTTGCCAAGTATGATGGCATTTCTTGTCCGAAGCTGCATTTGAAGTCCTATGTTCAGAAGATCAACCCCCACACTGATGACAGAAAGTTGTGGATGCACTATTTTCAAGAGAGTTTGTCCGGAACTCAATTGGAATGGTATTATCAGCTAGAGAATGACCGTATCCGTACCTGGAGTAACTTAGCAGATGCTTTCTACAAGCAATATGAGTACAATGCTGAATTGACACCCACTCGTATGCAACTCCAAAGCATGTCTATGGGTCGTGATGAGAAGTTCAAGGAGTATGCTCAAAAATGGAGAGATCTAGCAGGCAGAGTTCAACCACCCTTGTCCAATAGGGAATTGGTTGATATGTTTATGGGAACACTGACAGGCCCGTTCTTCAATCATCTGATTGGGAACTCTTCGGCCGGATTCACCGAATTGATATTGATAGGAGAGCGTATTGAAGCTGGTATCAAAAATGGAAAGATTCAGATAGAGTCATCTTCAAATGCTGCGAAGAGATCTTTTGGTGGCAAGAAAGAAACTAATGTTGTGTATGGTCAGAAAAGTCGAGCCAAGACCGACCGCTCAATGTGGGGCGGTTGTGATCTCAATCCTACATCAAGACAACCTCGGTGAGACAGCGTAGCTGAATGCGCCTCGAAGACAGTTTACGAAGATCAACATGCCTTTGTCGCAAGCCTTGCAACACATGTTGAAAGCAGAGCTGATCACCTTGAGGGATACTCCTCAAAACATCAACACTTCCTCTCCGAGATACAATCCTAATGCTAAGTGTGCTTACCATTCAAATAGCCCAGGACATAGTATTGATGAGTGTTGGGCTCTGAAGAACAAGATTCAGGATATGATTGAAGCTAAGCAGATTGAGTTTGACCCTCCTGTTGAGACTCCGAATGTGATCAACGCACCTATGCCTAACCATGACAAGAGTTCCAATGCTGTTGGCGATGATACCTATGTTTTCAACATAGATGACTTGACCATTCCTCTGATGACTGTTAAGAAGAATTTGCTACAAGCCGGTGTCAACCCAGGATGCCCGAAGAATTGTCGGTGGTGCCCATCTGCACCTGATGGTTGTGCTTGGTTGAGGAGACGTGTTCAGTTCATGATGGATAACCGTGAGATACTATTCCTAAAACCACCTGTGCAGAAGCTGTGTGAAGATATGTCTAAACTGAAGATCGAAGATGTGAAACCGCACCATCTGTGGGATACCTTGGGGCAGCCAAGTGGAAAGTACGATTACATGGTGAAGTACACACCCGAGAGCTACAAGATTCCTATTGAAGATGTTAAGGTGACCGGATGGGGTGACGATTTCCCGAAGACTATGCCGATGTTAACACGATAAGGATTTCCTCTGCGATCCACGTGCCTAGAGTGGCACCTCTCATTATCACTTCTCCAAGGCGGTTCCATATTCCTCGACAAGGCTATCCCTTGGAATTATGGAGTGATGTTTACTATCATGGCGTCAAGCAAGACCCTCGACCATTGAAGATCTTACGATTAAAGCTACTATTCCCGACATTGACAACATCACCGGATCCAAGAAGGTGACGAACGGAAGGGTGTTCTCTCCGATATCTCTCCTCCGAAAGACACTGCGACTCCAGCTCGCATTCCAGCTATTCAACCCATTCCCCAAGCCAGAGGGAAAGAACCAGTGACTTATCCTGCTCAGCCAGAAGTACCAAAGGAAGTTCCTGAAGACACCTCCAAACAAGAAATGGAGGAAATTCTGAAGATTATCAAGAAGAGTGACTACAATGTTGTGGAACAGTTGGGACAAACTCCGTCCAAGATCTCCATGCTTGCTCTGCTCTTGTGCTCTGAGGATCATGCTAACGCCTTGGTAAAGTTTCTGAAGAATGCTCACGTACCACAAGACACTACTACTGACCAGTTTGAAGTTTGTATTGCTAGCCTGGCTGCCAACAACGGCCTAGGCTTCTCTGATGCTGATTTGACTCATGCCGGAAAGAAACACAACAAAGCCTTGCACATCTCTGTCGAATGCAAGGGCATTACATTGTCTCATGTTTTGGTTGATACCGGTTCTGCTCTAAATATCCTACCAAAAACTGCTTTTGATCGACTTGATATTGAAGGGTTGGTTCTGAGACCCAGTGATATAATTGTGAGAGCTTTTGATGGTTCTAAGCGAACAGTACTTGGAGAGCTCATTCTGCCTGTTAAGGTCGGTTCCCAGACCTTTGATTCCACTTTCTTTGTCATAGACATCCGTCCTTACTCTTGCCTACTTGGACGCCTTGGATACATGGGGCCGGCGCTGTTACCTCTACTTTGCATCAGAAGCTGAAATATCCAGTGAAGGGGAAGGTTGTTACAGTGTGTGGTGAAGAAGAATATATGGTCAGTCATCTACAATCATTTCGATACCTCGAGGTGGAGGGTGAATTCTTCGAGACTCCCTGTCAAGCTTTTGAAACAATCCCCAGAGTCATGCCTGTTGACTCTCCTGTCACTCCTGAAGTTACACAAGTTCCGCCTAGGATGGCCTCGCTGAAAGATGCTCAAGCTGCAGTTGAAGAAGGATGTAGTACCATTTGGGGTCAGCTTCCCGATCTTCCTTTCAAATTTGACAAGACTGGTTTAGGCTTCACCATCAGAGGTGAGAAGATGATACGCCGCGAACGTGCCAGCCAACTTCCTTTCCGCATCAGTCAGAGTGGAATCCATGCTATAGAAGACAACGACAACGACTTCGACATCAACAAGTGGATCTTCCCGACTCTAGACAATGGGCTCAGCAATTGGAAGACTGAAGACGTCATATCAATCTCCTTTAGACAGGAGTAATTGCTCTTGTTTTGTTTTGCTTTCCGTATTTCTTTATGTTTTGAACAATAAACTTTGAAAGCCTAGTGCCTTACCCGAGGCATCATGGCTCGTTTGTGAGGGTTATTATCCGTCATTTGCATATTTTCATTCAATAAAATCGTTGGACTTTTGCATTCTATTTTTGCTTTCTTTTACTTTATCACCCCTTCAAAAAGCTATGTGTTTCTTACACACACCCACGTGATACACTGCAGAGTCACTCCGAATCTCGTTGATAACAGCTATGCTATTGCTAAATATGACTTCGATAATCCGATCTACCAAGCCGGAAGACGAAAATGAGGAAGATTGTGAAGTGCCAGGAGAACTTGTCAGACTGCTACAGCAAAAAGATCGAGTTATAAAGCCACACAAAGAGCAAGTTGAGGTTGTGAATTTTGGTACTGACGAAGACAGAAAAGAGATCAAGATAGGAGCGGGTCTTGAGAACAGTGTCAAAGAAAGATTGGTTCAGATGCTACGAGACTATATTGAGGTTTTTGCTTGGTCGTACGAGGACATGCCGGGTTTAGACATTGATATTGTGGTACACCGATTACCGACAAAGGAAGGTTTTCTCCCAGTGAAATAGAAGGTTCGTCGTATGCGTCCTGAGATGTCAGAGAAAATCAAAGCCGAAGTTATGAAGCAGTTCAACACCGGTTTCTTAGCTGTTACTTCCTATCCACAATGGGTTGCGAATGTGGTTCCTGTGCCTAAGAAGGATGGTAAAGTACGAATGTGTGTGGATTACAGAGATCTGAACAAAGCGAGTCCGTAAGACGATTTCCCACTTCCTCATATTGATGTTCTGGTTGACAACATTGCTCAGCATAAAGTTTTCTCCTTCATGGATGGTTTCTCCGGTTACAATCAGATCAAAATGGCTCCTGAAGACATGGAGAAGACTAATTTCGTTACACAGTGGGGCACTTTCTGCTACAAGGTTATGCCATTCGGACTGAAGAACGCGGGCGCCACTTATCAGTGTGCTATGGTGACATTATTTCATGACATGATTCATCACGAGATTGAGGTCTACGTCGACGACATGATAGCTCGATCACAGACTGAAGAAGAACATCTTGATCATTTGCAGAAACTATTTGACAGATTGAAGAAGTACAGACTAAGACTTAATCCTAACAAGTGCACCTTTGGAGTCAGATCCAGTAAACTCCTAGGGTTTGTTGTCAGTGGTAAAGGAATTGAGGTTGACCCCGCCAAGGTTAAAGCTATTCAAGAAATGCCATCTCCCCACACCGAGAAGGAAGTCAGAGGTTTCTTGGGCCGATTAAACTACATTGCCAGATTCATTGCACACTTAACTTCTACTTGTGAGCCAATCTTCATGTTACTTAAGAAAGATTAGGTAGTAGAATGGAACGGCGATTGCCAGATCGCTTTTGACAAAATCAAGGAATACCTACAGAATCCTCCTATCCTGATGCCGCCCGCCGAAGGAAGACCAGTTATCATGTACTTGACAGTGTTAGAGAACTCAATGGGGTGTGTGTTGGGGTAACATGACGAGTCTGGTCGAAAAGAGCACGCAATATACTATCTTAGCAAAAAGTTTACCGACTATGAAACAAGGTACTCACAGCTTGAGAAAACTTGCAACGCTTTGGCTTCCTCACGACTAAAACAAGATATGTTGACTCACACTACCTTGTTGATTTCCAAGATGGATCCAATAAAATACATATTTGAGAAACCAGCTCTCTCCGGAAGAATAGAAAGATGGAAAATGATCTTGACCGAGTATAACATCCATTACACTTCTCTGAAAGCGATCAAAGGGAGTGTAGTAGCCGATCATTTGGCTCATCAAGCCGTAGATGACTATCCTATGCGTTCAATTTCCGCATTTAAGATGTTTTACTAGTTCTTGATGAAGAACCGTGCCCGAAGGACTCGAACAAGGATCCCGATGGACTATGGTCTTTGATGGAGCCTCAAACACACTTGGCAATGGCATTGGCGCCACCATTACATCCCGTGCAGGTGGACACACGCCTTTCACCGCCAGACTCTGTTTCAGCTGCACTAACAACATGGCCGAATACGAAGCGTGCATCATGGGTATCAAAGCTGCTATTGACTTAAGAATCAAGTTTTTACAAGTGTATGGAGATTCAACTTTGGTGATTGTGATACGGTGAACTGACTTTGTAGGATTTTTGTATCCAAATGTGCGGATAGCAAGAGTCGCCACCGACTTTTATTTTTATCCAATTAAGGGAAGGTAAAAGTAACAGAAAAAGACCTTTGTTAGATTCTGAGTTCGGGAGAATGGTTATGAAAAGGGAAGGTATTAGCACCCCTTTCCATCCGCAGTTTATTCTACGGGCTCTTAGTTGCTCTTAGATAACTTTTTAAAATTGCTTTCTGTGTGTTTGACAAAAAATGTTTTGAAAAGGCATTTCGCTTTGACTTTGTAATGACTCATGTAGGAGTGTATACAAAGTGTTCGGAAATGTTTGTTTTGAAAGGAAATTTGAACTTTGAAAAAAAAAGAGTGTGTGGTGTGAAAAGCATTTGTTTTAGAGCAAGCAACTAGGAGACTTATTTACCCACTCAGAATTGGTCGTTTTGTTGTACTTCTACATTCCTATAGAATAGCGCTAGCCGTACCATTAGTTAGTAGGTAGCTACATTCGTTGGATGTAAGCGGGACATTCGAAGGGACATCGGATGGTCATAGAAGGCAACTTGTAGGAAGTATCCTAGCACATTCAAGGACTATCATCATTTTCGAGGCGACAATCGAGGGTCAAGATCATGTATTCGGAGGCGACATCGTGGGTCTTATGATCTTTGTATCGAAGGGACTAGGATGATTTGTTTGAAGGCAACGGTGCTAGAATACCTCTACGCTCGAGGGACATGACCATTTGAAATCGAAGGCATCGAGAGAATTACCCTAAGGTGCGTGTGTGAAAAGTGTGTTGAATTCGTAATATATTATCTTGAAGATTAGTGTGAGCTATGTCCAATTATTATCTTGCCATACGCCTAATTACTAGCAATTGATAAGGGTGCGAAAGTAAAATGCGAATGTAAAATGCGTAAAGGTAAATCCTACGCTATTACATGGCTTTGGGGTATACATAATTTAAACTTATGGAAAATAAAACCCTAGATTAAACTATTACAACCCATGAACAATTACATTATTGGAAAAATAGAATGATAAAAAACGTCCGAATCGGAGCAACCTGTGAAAGAATAAGAAAATCGGAAATATGATGAAATCGAATAAGAGGAAAAATAGAAAAATGCAATTTTAATATAGAAAATTAATATATGCTGGAAATAAGATAAATAAATTAAAATAATTTTTTGAGATTTTTTGGAAAAGATTTAATAATTAAAATGCAATTAAAAGTGAATTAAATGCAAAAATATAAATAAAATAAATATGCATGCAAAAATTATATTTTTAAATTTATTAAATTAAATAAACATTTTTATGAAAATAATGTAAAAGGAAAAAATGTTTTTGGTAATTTTTTAATGCAGAATAAAAATATAGAAAAGAATTAAAATGAATGGAAAATATTGAAAATAAAAGAAAATATGAAAATATGAGGAAATTGCAAACTTGTAAAAAGAATGTCATGGCCAGGGATCGAACTGGAGTCATTGGCCTCAAACTCAAAGCCACACGACCAACCGAGCCAACGCGCACTGCTTGGAAATGGAGTAAGTGGAATACACGCGTTTCGCCATTGCCTCCTCCTTCGCGACTTCATCTCTTTCGCTTTGAATTTTCAAAAGCTTACGGCTTTTCTTCGACGCTAAAGGCCCCGCTACATGGGAAATCAAGCACAAGTAATATAAATGCATTGTAAATACATGGTTCGATTCTAGGCATCGTTCCGAGTTCATTGGTCATGGTCTCATGGTCCAATTTTTCTTATTTTGTAAAACCCTAAAACGTGTTCAGAAACCCTAACAATGGTATATCGAGCTCCAGGCTATGGAAATGCAATCAAACCACCCAGAATGCTTGCAAACTTATCACTGATCATAAAAACAACAACAAATCGTGTTAATAATGCATGAATGTTAGTAATCGAATTTGGAAAAAATTTGACAAACCGAAATCTGATTTGCTCGATTCTTGATGTTTTTGAATGATATAAGAGTCTGGATCGACTCTAAAGACCTCAAGGAATGCAATGGAATCCTCAAAATCGGCTGTGGATGGATGGAACTAGGATTGCTAGTAGCTTCAAGCACACGGTTTTTTCAGTTTTGAGAATAGGGTTTCTGAGCCAATTTTTTCGTTTCTTGCAATTGAGATGCATCAAGTATATATGCTGGATGGATTTTGGATTGAATTTGGAAAGAATTAATCAATATTCAATGGAAATCAAATTTGATATTCTCATGAAATCAAATTTTCAAATTTTGTCCAATTTCAATCCAATCTTGCCAAATTTGATCTAATTTCGAAATTGCTGGCATTTATGGGTTGATTGGATCACAAGAAAGCAATAAAAATCAATCTTCCAATTAATTTTGATTTTATAATTTATTTTAAGATTTAATTTGCATTTAAATGAATAAATTACAAATTAAATAGAAAAATAAATCAAAAATTCGTGGCATTGGGCTTGGACATTCCTAATTGTATGAGGAACAAGTTAGGATGAAGAAAAAGTAGGCCCATTTGCAAAAGATTTGATTTTTTGAAGTATCTCTCTTTGTGCATTCTTCCAAAATTGCCCAACTTGTGAATGGTGTAACTTGCTCAATTTTCCACATTTTTGAGTGTTCTTGAACTTTTTGGAAAGCTCTAAGAGTCCTCTAACCAATGTCTTTGGTTTCATCTCAATTGGAGTTACCATGCTCAATATATCTTCAAAACAAAAAGTTGACTTTTTGTTGACTTTGAAAATGACCTGTAATGTTTTGAGCTATACCTCTCAAATGAAGCATTTTTTGGATATTCTTGTGAGACAAGAAGTTGTAGAGAATTGAATTTCCTTCAAAACAAGAGGTGGTGGAAAATTTCGAGAAAGTATGAGAAAGTTATGATCACCAAAGTTCATTGACTTTTCATCTAGAAACCCTAATTTAGAAAGTTTGACTTTTGAGCAAATCTTGAGTTTTCTTGATGAATCATGATCAACCCTTGATCAAATGATGAATGTAACTTCAAAATGAGGATGTTGACCAAAAATTATGAAGTTTGACTGTATGTTAACCATGTTGACTTTTGTTCAATACACCGATTTTCAACCATCTGAGCAATTGCATGAGGAAACTTGACTTGTGAGGCTTGAAACTTGACATGGAGAATCTTTGAAGCATATGAGGAGGCATGAAGGCCATTGGAGATGTTGGAAATCCATCTTGACTTGAGAGATACCAAACCCTAGTTTGGGTTGATTGTCTAGAGAGAGTTTGTCGATCAACTCTGAGGAATCCTTGAGCATAGATGTATGAAATCTCTTGAATAGATGGAGGGCAAATTTTGGGGTATGACAGCTGCCCCTGTTCAATCTTCTTGTACTGGAGGGGTTAGATTGACATGCTTGTCTTTCGTGACCTGAAGGTAGAAGATGATTGAACACTTGAGTACACCTGAAAATTTGCACTCGCTATTGGCTGACGATGCGGGAATGGGCTTACGATGCCATTTGGAGAAGTTGGAGACTTCATGGGAACGAGTCGTACGCTAGACTCAAGGTTGTTAATAGGAGAGCTGACGGAGATGGGCTTAAGATGCCATCTAGAAAGGTCGATGCTGGGGAGTGAGTCGTATGTTAGACTCTGTAGATGTTCCTGGAGGGAGCATGGAGATGGGCTTAAGATGCCATCCGAAGGGAGTCGTACGTTAGACTTCGTGTTCACTTTGAATGAAGTTATTGGTCTGTATTGATTTTTAACCATATATGAAAGTGAAGAAATGTTGACAAGTAGTCGGAGATGGGCTTAAGATGCCATCCAAAGCAACTGAGTCGTACGCTAGACTCCGTAGTTGCTGTTGATAATAGGAAGAGGTCAGAATAAATCTTCGTGTCGATTACTCTGAGGGAGATTGTAGTTGGCAAAAATGTGGATAGCTTCCCTGTTGTGCATCGGGTGTTGATCCATTGCTCGTTATCGGAGGATAACGAAGGTGGTCTTCGGATAGTTTTCCGCCGATTCGGGCTTAATTCGACCGCGTCGGAGGACAACCAAGGGCGGTCTTTCGATAGTTTTCCGTCGGTTCGGGCTTCCTAGACCTGTTTGCGAGGATCACACTGCTTTGGAGAAAACAAGAGGAACTTTGATAGAATATTGGTTAGTTTTATGCAAAGTATGATGCATGATAGTGTATATGAATGACATATGCATGCAGTATGATTTTATGAGAAACGTATGGATGATGAATGTTGTGATATTTCAAAACATATCCATCTTGAAGAAAATGCGGATATTCTGTTTGAAGATTTCTGACCCCTGTTTGGGGAATTGAGTAGGTGAGAATCCCGCTTTTGAAGGAGAAAAAGGATATCCTGGATTCCTCCGATGCATTATCTGACCAAGTCTCGGGCCTAGATATTGTTGAGGAAGGTAGAGATTGAGAAGCTCGTTGTTGGAGATCTCATAGACCCTGCTGAGGAGAATTTGGGAGACGATCTGTTGGGGACCTTGTATGTAGATCCTGCTGAGGAAATTTAAGAGGCGCTCTACTGGGGATTCTGAGTGTAGATCTCGCTGGAGAGCATTTGATGGTTGCCGAGACCGGCTAGAAGAGTCTGGAGTCCGTTGTAACCTCTGGCTGGGGAATAAAAGGTGTATGTTTCCTCCGATGCACTATCTGACCAAGTCTTGTGTCTGGATACTGCTGCTGGGAGAAGGGGAAGGATTGAGAAATATCCGCTGGGGATGAAGTGTTACTGCTTGGAGACCGATGTAACGTTGCTCGGTTGAGTGGAATCACTGCTCGGGGACTAACGTATATTCTGCTGGGGAAGGTGTGTTGTGAGTGACACCTTTGTGGGGATCATGCTCTGTGGGGAAATGCATTGGTGACTTTCGTCGTCATCTCAATTCTTGGAACCTGTAGTAAGTACTTTTGCATGTTCACTTTTCGTATGTTTGCAAAGAGATTTTTATTGTCAAATGCGTATAATCATTCACAACAAACGTTGGACTTATTGCAAACGACAACAGTGAAAATTGTAAAGAGAAAGGACTTGTATTTATTTTGAAATGTGGCGTATGGCCAAGTAGTTTTATACACAAGAAAGGTAAAAAGCTATGCGGAAACAATCTCGTTAAGTTCCAACTATGCTAGTACTCATATATTTCAACTATCTCATCTCCTTGCAAGAGAAAGTGAGTAGATCGATCTTCTATTTGAATCTTGAATGCTGATAGTAGTCCGAAGGTGTGATCCGAAGAGACATAGTTGTACGCTTAACTCCCTAACTTTTGCCTAGACCGCCCTTTCGGTTTTCACCTCGATACCCTTTTCCCAAGCCGCTTTTCGTGTTTTCGACTTGCCGTGTACATGTTTTGTATATATCCTTTATTTTTGCCCGAACCTTTTGGTTCGCCAGATGCCCTTATTTTTGCCTAGGTTCGCCGACCTAGCGGGTCTCTTTATGCGTAGTATTTTTGACTATGTCTGCGCTCACGGTGTGGGAAGTCTTCACCATCCATGGTGCTAAGTATCATAGCCCGAGGAAAATATCGCTTTGACTACAAACGGTCCCTCATAAGTGGGAGTCCATTTGCCCCGGATCACCTTGTGGAAGAATGATGCGCTGACTACTAGATCACCGACTTGGTAGACTCGGTGCTTGACCTTCTTGTTAAATGCTCGATCATTCGCTTCGATAAATCCATGGCGTATAGATGCAAGTCGCTTCTCATCAATCAAATTAATCGTCAAGGCGAGTCGACCCAATCGCCTTCGCCTAACTGCCTCCCGGAGAACTCGTTGAGGGTATCCGAACCTCGATGGGTAAGACGGCTTCCATACCGTAGACAAGAGAAAGGGGTTGCCCTCGTGGATGTTCGTGAGTGCGATAACCATGAAGAGCAAACGGTAACATCTCATGCCAATCTTTGTAAGTCACCATCTTTGTATAATCTTCTTAATGTTCTTGTTGGAGGCTTCCACTGCGCGCTCATCTTAGGCCGATAAGGAGAAGAGTTGTGATGCTTGATCTTGAATCTGCGTGCGAGTTCGTGATCATCTTGTTGTTGAGATTGGAACCGTTATCCGTGATAATCCTTTCGGGATGCCATATCGAGATGAGGTTATGTTTGATGAATCGAGCCACAACATTCTTGGTAATGATGCATACGAGGTCGCTTCTACCCACTTGGTAAAGTAATCAATTGCCACAAGGATGAAACGATGTCCATTGAAAGTCGGGCTTAATCTCTCCAATCATGTCAATGCCCCACATTGCGAAAGGCCAAGGAGAAGTTAAAACATTCGAGGTACGGAGGTACGTGCACTTTGTCCGCATAACCGCACTTGTGACAAGATCGAAGCGGTGACAATCGCCCATGGTGGACCAATAGTAACCCGCTCTCAAAATCTTCTTAGCCATGGTGTGTCCACCGGAGTGGGTACCAAATGCGCCTTCGTATCTCTTCCATGATACGCATTGCTGCTCGTCTACACAATGAGTAAGCACAAGTCGTGGTTGCGCTTGTATAAATGCCGTTGAGAAAGAATTTGGAAGCAAATCTCTCATGAACTTTATCATTGATGATGCCCTGGATATTCCCGAGTCTCCGAGATACCTCTTCACATCATAGTACCAAGGTTTCTCTTCGCCAAGCTCACAACAATATGCTGGTTCGTCAAACTTCTCAATGATGATCCGGGAGCCTCGTTGTCCCATCTAACCTTGAACATAGACGACATAGTAGCCAATGCGCCCGCCAACCGATTCTTCTCGTGGAATATGATCAAAAGTAATCTCTTCAAGTAGGGATCAAACTCTAACGTGCTCGATACGGAATGAGATTCGGATGCTTCGTATCCCACTCGCCTTAATTTGACCGATCACCAAAGTCGAGTCTCCATACACTTGTAAGAACTTGATTCTTAAGTCAATAGCTTTAAGACCCATGATGCACGCTTGACTCGCCATGTTGTTAGTGCAATCAAACATAATCTGGCGGTGAAAGGCGATGTCCGTCATAGGGATGTAATGATGGCGCCAATGCCATTGCCAAGTGAGTTTGAGGCTCCATCAAAACCATAGTCCATCGGGATCCTTGTTCGTGTCCTTCGTCGGGCCCGGTTCTTCACAATCAGAATTAGTAAAACATCTTCGTCGAAATTGATCGCATAGATCGATAGTCATCTACGGCTTGATGAGCCAAATGATCGGCTACTACACTTCCTTTGATCGCTCGAGAAGTGTATGGATGTCATATTCGGTCAAGATCATTTGCCATCTTGCTATTCTTCCGAGAGAGTGGTTTCTCAAATATGTATTTTATCGGATCCATCTTGAAATCAACAAGGTAGTGTGAGTCAACATATACCGCCTTAGTCGGCGGCAGCCCAAGCCAAAGCGTTGCAAGTTTTCTCAAGTCATGAGTATCTTGTTTCACAATCGGTAAACTTTTGCTAAGGTAGTATATTGCATGCTCTTTTCGACTGCACTCGCCATGTTGCCCCAACACACACCCCATTGAGTTCTCTAACACCGCCAAGTACATGATAAGAGGTCTTCCTTCGGGCGGCATCGGATAGAGGATTCCAAGGTACCCTTGATTTTGTCAAAAGCGATCCGGCAATCGTTGTTCCATTCCACTACTTGATCTTTCTTAAGTAACTTGAAGATTGGTTCACAAGTAGCGCTTAAATGTGCAATGAATCGCAATGTAGTTCAATCGCCCAAGAAACCTCGACTTCTTTCTCGGGCGCCGCATCTCTTGGATGGCTTTAACCTTGGCGGGTCAACCTCAATACCTCTTCCATCGACAACAAACCCTAGGAGTTTTCCGGATCCGACTCCAAAGGTGCACTTGTTAGATTCGCCTCAATCTGCATTTCTTCAATCATCAAACAGCCGCAAATGATCAAGATGTTCTTCTTCACCCGGATCGAGTTATCATATCGCCGATGTAGACCTCTATCTCGTGATGAATCATGTCATGAAACAATGTTACCATAGCTACCGATAAGTGGCGCCGCGTTTTAGTCCGAACGGCATAACCTTGTAGCAAGTACCCCACCGTAACAAAAGTAGTCTTTTCCATGTCTTCGGAGCCATTTTATCGATTGTAACCGGAGAAACCATCCATGAAGGAGAAAACCTTATGCCGAGCGGTGTTATCAACCGTAACATCAATATGGGAAGTGGAAAATCGCTTTCTGACTTGCTCGCTTAGATCTCAGAATCCACACACATTCGCACTTGCCATCCTTCTTGGCACGGGTACCACATTAGCAACCCACGTGGATAGGAAGTAACGAAAGAAACCGCTGAACCGCTTCATAACTTCGGCTTTGATTTTCTCTCGACATCTCGTGACGCATGCGACGAACTTTCGTTTCACCGAGAAAACCTTCTTTGCAATCGTGTACCACAATGTCAATGTCCAAACTGTGCATGTCTTCGTATGACCAAGCAAAAACCTCAATATAGTCTCGTAGCATCTGAACCAACCTTTCTTTAGCATCGCTCTCAAGACCCGCTCCTATCTTGATCTCTTTTCTCTTCACAAGACTAGATTCACAACCTCAACTTGCTCTTCGTGGCTGTATAACTCGCTCTTCTTGTTGTAGCAATGCAAGTTCTCCGGCACTTCACAATCTTCCTCACTTTCGCCTTCGGCTTGGTAGATCGGATTATCAAGTCATATTTAGCACTAGCATAGTTATTAACTAGATTCGAGTGATTCGCAGTTATCACGTGGGTGTGTAAGAACACATAGCTTTTGAAGGGGTGATAAAGTAAAGAAAGAAAACAATTGAATGCAAAAGTCCAACGATTTATTGAATGAAAATACGCAAACGATGATAATAACCTCGCAACGAGCCATGATGCCCCGGCAAGGCACTAGGCTTTCAAAGTTTATTGTTCAAACATAAAGAAATACGAAAAACAAAACAAAACAAGAGCAATTACTCCTGACTAAAGGAGATTGGTATGACGTCTTCAATCTTCCAACTGCTGAGCCCATGATCTGGAGTTGGGAAGATCCACTTGCCGATGTCGAAGTCGTTGTCGTTGTCTTCTATAGCATGGATTCCACTCTGGCTGATGCGGAAAGGAAGTTGGCCGCACGTTCGCGGCGTATCATCTTCTGATCCTTGATGGTGAAGCCTAAACCAGTCTTGTCGGATTTGAAAGGAAGATCAGGGAGCTGACCGCAAATAGTACTACCTCCTTGTTCAACAGCAGCTTGAGCATCTTTTAATGATGCCATCCTAGGCGGAACTTTAGCATCTTCAGGAGTGACTGGAGAGTCAACAGGCATGACTCTGAGAATTGTTTCAAAAGCTTGATAGGGAGTCTCAAAGAATTCACCCTCCATCTCGAGGTATCGGAATGACCAGATGACCGACCATATATTCTTCTTCACCACATATCAGAACAACCTTCCTTTCACCGTATTTCACTCGATGTAAGGTAGAGGTACCGCCCCATGTATCCAAGGGCGCCCAAGTAGGCAAGAATAAGCGGACGAATGTCCATGACAAAGAAAGTGGAGTCAAAAGTCGGGAACCGACTTTAACAGTGAGTGAGCTCTCCAAGCACCGTCGCTAGAACCATCAAAAGCTCTCACGATAATGTCATGGTCTCGTAACCAACCTTCGACATCAAGCCGATCAAAAGCGCTTCGTAGGATATTCAGAGCGTAACCGTGTCAACCAAAACATGAGATAGGTAGTACCCTTGCATTCAACAGATGTGCAAGGCCTTATTGTGTTTCTTTCCTAAGGAGTCAAATCAAGATCGAGAAGCCTAGGCCGTTGTTGGCAGCTAGGCTAGCAATACAAACTTCGAATTGATTAGTGGTAGTGTCTTGCGGTACGTGAGCATTCTTTAGAAACTTCACCAAGGCTTTAGCATGAGCCTCGAGCACAAGAGCAGCAAGCATGGAGATTTTGACGGGTCCGTCCCAACCGCTCCACAACATTGTAATCACTCTTCTTGATGATCTTCGAATTTCTCCATTTCTTGTTTGGAGGTGTCTTCAGAACTTCCTTTGGTACTGGCCGAGGTGAGTCACCGTTCTTTCCTCTAGCCGGGATATTGATTGAGTAGCCGGAATGCGAGTGGAGTCGCAGTTGTCTTTGGAGGAGAGATCTCGGAGAGAATACCCTTCCGCTCGGTCACCTTACTGGATCCGGTGATGTTGTCGATGTCAGGAATAGAAACTTCAATGGTAAGATCTTCAATTGTTAGAGGGTCTTGTTTGACGCCATGATAGTAAACCTCGGCTCCATAATTCCAAGGGATAGCCTTGTCGAGGAATATGGAAGTCTTGAGAAGTGATAATGAGAGGTGCCACTCTAGGCATGGATCAGCAGAGGAAATCCTTATCGTGTTAACATCGTGATGTACTTCACCATGTAATCATACTTTCCACTTGGCTGCCCCAAGGTATCCCACATGATGGTACAGCTGCTCGCATTGTCAATCTTCAACTTAGACATTTCTTCACACCCGCATGTGGTTTCGTAAATAGTATCTCACGGTTATCCATCATGCACGAACACGCCTTCTCAACCAAGCAACCATCGTGCAGATGGGCACCAACGACAATCTCCGGGCATCCCGGATTGACACCGCTTGCAACAAATTCTTCTTATCCATCGAGGAATGGTCAAGTCATCTATGTTGAAAACATAAGTATCGCCACCAACAAAGATTGGAACTCTTGTCATGGTTAGGCATAGGAGCATTGATCACATTTGGGTCTCAAAGTGGATCAAATTCAATCGCTTAGCTTCAATCATATCTTGAATCTTGTTCTTCGTGAGCCCAACAATTGTCGTTGTCGTGCCTCGGCTATTGGAATGGTAAGCACACTTAGCATTAGGATTGTATTTTGAGAGGAAGTGTTGACATTCGAGGAGGATCCTCAAGGTAATCACCGCTTTCAACATGTGTTGCAAGGCTTGCAAAGGCATGTTGATCTTCAGAATCGCCTTCATGGCGCTGCTACGCTGTTGTCTCACCGAGGTTGGCCGATGTAGGATCGAGATCACAACCGCCTCACGATTGAGAGCGGTCGGACTTGGCTCGGCTTTTCCGACCATACACAAGATTAGCTTCTTTCTTAGCACCAAAAGATCTCTTCGCAAAGATTTGAAGATGACTCTACATGAATCTTCCCACTCTTGATACCACTTCAATGCGCCGTCAATATCACGTGAATCCGGATGAAGAATTTCCAATCGATGATTGAAGAATGGGCCCGTTGTTCTATAAACATATCAACCAACTCCCTATTGGACAAGGGTGGTTGAACTCGCTAGATCTCTCCATTTCGAGCATACTCTTTGAACTTCTCATCACGTCCCATAGACATGCTTTGTAGTTGCATGAGTGGGTGTCAATTCAAAGATTGTACTCATACTGTCTCAGAAAGCATCACTAAGTCACCCAAGTACGGATACGATCATTCTCTAGCGATAATACCATTCCAACTGGTTGACAAACTCTCTTGAAAATAGTGCATCCACAACTTTCATCATCAGGGATTGATCTTCCGGACATAGGACTTCAAATGCAGCTTAGGGCAAGACATGCCATCATACTTAGCAAAAGCAGAACTTTGAACTTGGGAGGAATCACAACACTAGGAACAAGACTCGATCATCAAAGTTCAGCCCGACATCTTCAGTTTTCCACAAGATTCGACGGTCTTCGAGTTGTTTGTACTTGTCATCTTCATCGAGTGTTGGCTATAATCGAATGGTCCTCTCCTCCTTTCTTTGGTTCACGCTCACCTTCATCACCCTTGGTACTCCTCGGTATGGACACTTCCTTCGAGAGCTCGATCCGACCGACCACTTTTGGACCCCTTTGAATCGCTACCCATGTCGAGGAGACCAACAACCTTCTTCTTCTTGTTGATGAGCTTCTTCAGATCTTCTTGGCCTTGGACCAAGTTGGTGAACATCTCAAACCGAGCATTCCGAGCTTGAGATCTTTGATGACTGCTCAAGAGCCATTTCTGCTAAAATAAATAGCGAGCAAGTGAGAAAACCAATCTCCAATGTACCTGTGATGCAATGTTATGATATGCTATGCGATGTTTATGCGAATGCAATGCAATGTTTTCAAGGACCTTAGAGATTTAAATTTGTTAAACAAGCAATGAACAAACATTTATTAGTACTTCTTTTTATTATTCTTTTTCTTTTTAAGTACAAGAGATAGTTCAAAGTAATAAAAGAAAACATAAACATCCTAAAGCTCTAAGTCTCCCATGGGCGCTTCCTCTTGGTGCCAATGTAAGCGTTGATGTTTCGCTCCTCGTGAAGTAGCTTGGTCAACTCTAGCACTTTCTTCTCGCATAACACCGAGCTTCAAAGGTATCCCTCTTCTTTAAGTGAATCCGTGATCTCTTCAAGTCTTGAAAATCGTAGGCATGTCGATGGAGAAAGATATGGTACGCCACCTATAGCAACAGTTCCATAATTACCGTAAAACAGCGTGAATGGCATCATGAGGTTTTGAGCTCGAGCTCGCACCCATTTGAGGTAAGGTCCCAAGGAATGGAGTTCGGTGCCCCAAAGTCTTGGTATCGCCTTCTTTACCATGCCCCAAGCGTATGAACCTTCGCTTGCATTCGAGATCGTGATTGTAGTCGAACACAATATCTTGGAGAAGCATATCATGTGGACCATCTCTTCGAGCAAAACCAAACCGACGAGAGCTAAGGAAGGGTTATAAGTAATACCTCCCCTTATGCCAAGTAGCGGTACATTAGGAACTCTCCACAACGCCAATGAAGGTGAAGTCCTTTGAGAGAAAAGGCTCCAACGGATATCCGAACGAGAGTGACATCAATCTTTGAGACCATCTCAACCTTTGTTCATTCTTCAAAACTGATGGAGGAAGGTGCGAAATAAACCACCTTGAAAGTAACGGTATACAACACATGAGAGTTCCTTGTCGCTTAGTAGTACGAGTGTGGAGAGAATGTAGGATGTCTCCAAGTAAGGTAGGCACAGGATTGCGGGTAAGGAACAACTTGATGGCATTAACATCTATGAATTGATCCGAGTTAGGAAATAGAACCAAACCATAGATTAGCAAGGCCACAATGTTTTCAAATGCATGGAAACTCATAACTTTGAGGAATTCTCGGGCTTTCTTGATTAAGAACTTGGAAAGTAAACCCTTAACTCCACTTCTAGTTTCCCAATTGGCTTCGATATCTGAACGCTTAAGGTGTAAGGCTGATGCAATGTCTTCGTACTTAGGAACATTTTCTAAACCGGTGAATGGCATTTGGTCAAGAATAGGTATCCCAAGTAGCTTAGAGAACTCTTCTAAGGTAGGAACCAACGATAACTGAAATGTAAAGCAATGGTGCTTCGGATCAAAGAATCGAATAGACATGCATCATATCTTCTTCAAAACCGAGATAACCAAATCAAGTAGATAACCATGTCTTTTGATGAACTGAGCATGATCGGGAATTTCTAAAACCAATTCTTTGAGTTGAGAAGGGATACCCATGAAGTTGATTCGGATAGTCTTTCTAGAAGCCATAATCCCTACAAAACAAAGCAAAGATAAATCCCTAGGTCCTTGAAATAGTTAGAAATGATATGCAATGCGAATGATGTCATGATGTCATGTTTAGCACACACAAACAATTCACACAATGAGCCTAGGGTTAAGGCTTGCATGAGGTATAGGTGATTACCCTACCAAAAGTTTGAGTTGGTTCATCCCGCCCTATAATAGTAACCGGTTCTAGGAATCTCATATCATAGATCTTTCTCGAGGCGCTTATTTCAATACAACGCCAAGTGGTCGATCGAAATGTCCCAAAAGTCTAATCTCAATGAGCGTAGCATCGAGTATCAACCAACCTCGGTCTACACCAAAGCCGACCATCTCACTACCTTCTAATGGCCAAGATGGGTCAATTAAGGTTCTAAAAGTTTAGTTAGCGCTTGATGACACCACGCAGAAGCCAAATACTATCTTCAACTTGGGAATGAAGAGTATCGGACAACCAAAGTGTCACGCTAACGTAGCCATCATGTTGACCGCGTAGTTATACGCCCAACGGTCGCAATGATCTAATGCTACTTACCTAAAAGGAAACCCGGATCCGTGTAGGATCCCCAACAATATAATACCCAAGCAACCCTTAAAGATAAAGCATACAAGTCAAACAAAAAGCAATAAAAGTTATCTAGAAATCCTAAGGCAATTCTCTTTAGGGTGTTTCCTCAGAGTCGCCAGCCTCGTGATACGTGAACCGACTTTGTAGGATTTTGTATCCAAATGTGCGGATAGCAAGAGTCGCCACCGACTTTTATTTTTATCCAATTAAGGGAAGGTAAAAGTAATGTAAAAGACCTTCGTTAGATTCTCGAGTTCGGAGAATGGTTATGAAAAGGGAAGGTATTAGCACCCTTTCCATCCGCAGCTTATTCTACGGGCTCTTAGTTCTTAGATAACTTTTTAAAATTGCTTTCGTGTGTTTGACAAAAATGTTTTGAAAAGGCATTTCGCTTTGACTTTGTAATGACTCATGTAGGAGTGTATACAAAGTGTTCGAAATGTTTGTTTTGAAAGGAAATTTGAACTTTGAAAAAAAGTGTGTGGTGTGAAAAGCATTTGTTTTAGAGCAAGCAACTAGAGACTTATTTACCCACCGTAATTGGTCCTTTGTTGTACTTCTACATTCCTATAGAATAGCGCCATACCATTAGTTAGTAGGTAGCTCCATTCGCTGGATGTAAGCGGACATCGGGGACATCGGATGGTCATAGAAGGCAACTTGTAGGAAGTATCCTAGCACATTCAAGGACTATCATCATTTTCGAGGCTACAATCGAGGGTCAAGATCATGTATTCGGAGGCGACATCGTGGGTCTTATGATCTTTGTATCAAGGGACTATGATGATTTGTTTGAAGGCAACGGTGCTAGAATACCTCTACGCTCGAGGGACATGACCATTTGAAATCGAAAGGCATCGAGAGAATTACCCGGGGTGCGTGTGAAAGAAGTGTGTTGAATTCGAATATATTATCTTGAAGATTAGTGTGAGCTATGTCCAATTATTATCTTGCCATACACGCCTAATTACTAGCAATTGATAAGGGTGCGGAAAGTAAAATGCGGAATGGTAAATCCTACGCTATTACATGGCTTTGGGGCAGATACATAATTTAAAATTGCGGAAAATAAAACCCTAGATTAAACTATTACAACCCATGAACAATTACATTATTGGAAAAAATAGAATGATAAAAAGAAAACGCTCGAATCGGAGCAACCTGTGAAAGAATAAGAAAATCGGGAAATATGATGAAATCGAATAAGAGGAAAAATGTTAGAAAAATGCAATTTTTAATATGCGAAAATTAATATATGCTGGAAATAAGATAAATAAATTAAAATAATTTTTTGAGATTTTTTGGAAAAGATTTAATAATTAAAATGCAATTAAAAGTGAATTAAATGCAAAAATATAAATAAAATAAATATGCATGCAAAAATTATATTTTTAAATTTATTAAATTAAATAAACATTTTTATGAAAATAATGTAAAAAGAAAAAATGTTTTTGGTAATTTTTTAATGCAGAATAAAAATATAGAAAAGAATTAAAATGAATGGAAAATATTGAAAATAAAAGAAAATATGAAAATATGAGGAAATTGCAAACTTGTAAAAAGAATGTCATGGCCAGGGATCGAACTGGAGTCATTGGCCTCAAACTCTGAAAGCCAACACGATGACCAACTGAGCCAACGCACCACTGCTTGGAAATTGAGTAAGTGGAATACACGCGTTGCTTCGCCATTGCCTCCTCCGTCGCGCTAGACTTCATCTCTTTCGTTTTGAATTTTCAAAAGCTTGCGTCGGCTTTTCTTCGACGCTAAAGGCCCTGGCTACATGGGAAATCAAGCACAAGTAATATAAATGCATTGTAAATACATGGTTCGATTCCAGGCATCGTTCCGAGTTCATTGGTCATGGTCTCATGGTCCAATTTTTCTTATTTTGTAAAACCTAAAACGTGTTCAGAACCCTAACAATGGTATATCGAGCTCCAGCTATGGAAATGCAATCAAACCACCCGTAATGCTTGCAAACTTATCATCGATCATAAAACAACAACAAATCGTGTTAATAATGCATGAATGTTAGTAATCGAATTTGAAAAATTTGACATACCAAACCGATTTGCTCGATTCTTGATGTTTTTGAATGATATAAGAGTCCGATCGACTCTAAAGACCTCAAGGAATGCAATGGAATCCTCAAAATCGGGTGGATGGATGGAACTAGGATTGCTAGTAGCTTCAAGCACACGGTTTTTTGCTTTGAGAATAGGGTTTCGAGCCAATTTTTCGCTTCTTGCAATTGAGATGCATCAAGTATATATGCCGGATGGATTTGGATTGAATTTGGAAAGAATTAATCAATATTCAATGGAAATCAAATTTGATATTCTCATGAAATCAAATTTTCAAATTTTGTCCAATTTCAATCCAATCTTGCCAAATTTGATCTAATTTCAAATTGTCGGCATTTATGGGTTGATTGATCACAAGAAAGCAATAAAATCAATCTTCCAATTAATTTTGATTTTATAATTTATTTTAAGATTTAATTTGCATTTAAATGAATAAATTACAAATTAAATAGAAAATAAATCAAAATTCGTGGCATTGGGCTTGGACATTCCTAATTGTATGAGGAACAAGTTAGGATGAAGAAAAGTAGGCCCATTTGCAAAAGATTTGATTTTTGAAGTATCTCTTTGTGCATTCTTCCAAAATTGCCCAACTTGTGAATCGTGTAACTTGCTCAATTTTCCACATTTTTGAGTGTTCTTGAACTTTTGGAAAGCTCTAAGAGTCCTCTAACCAATGTCTTTGGTTTCATCTCAATTGAGTTACCATGCTCAATATATCTTCAAAACAAAAGTTGACTTTTGTTGACTTTGAAAATGACCAGTAATGTTTTGAGCTATACCTCTCAAATGAAGCATTTTTGGATATTCTTGTGAGACATGAAGTTGTAGAGAATTGAATTTCCTTCAAAACAAGAGGTGGTGGAAAATTTGAGAAAGTATGAGAAAGTTATGATCAGTCAAAGTCAGGTTGACTTTTCATCTAGAAACCCTAATTTAGAAAGTTTGACTTTTGAGCAAATCTTGAGTTTTCTTGATGAATCATGATCAACCCTTGATCAAATGATGAATTTAACTTCAAAATGAGGATGTTGACCAAAAATTATGAAGTTTGACTGTATGTTAACCACAGTTGACTTTTTGTTCAATACACCCGATTTTCAACCATCTGAGCAATTGCATGAGGAAACTTGACTTGTGAGGCTTGAAACTTGACATGGAGAATCTTTGAAGCATATGAGGAGGCATGAAGGCCATTGGAGATGTTGGAAATCCATCTTGACTTGAGAGATACCAAACCCTAGTTTGGGTTGATTGTCTAGGAGAGAGTTTGTCTGATCAACTCTTGAGGAATCCTTGAGCATAGATGTATGAAATCTCTTGAATAGATGGAGGGCAAATTTTGGGGTATGACAGTGATCAGTCAGATTAAGGGCGAGTGGGATACGAGGAATCCGAATCTCATTCCATATCGAGAGCATGTTCTGAGTTTGATCCCCTACTTCGAAGAGATTACTTTCAGTCACATTCCGCGAGAAGAGAATCACCATGTACACATTAGCTACTATGTCATCTATGTTCAAGGTCAGATGGGACAACGAGGCTCCCCAGATCATCATCGAGAAGTTCGACGAACCAGCATATTGTTATGAGCTTGATACAGAAGAGAAACCTTGGTACTACGACGTGAAGAGGTATCTTGAGACTCAGGAATATCCCGCAGGGGCATCTGTCAATGATAAGAAGTTTTTGAGAAGATTTGCATCCAAATTCTTCCTCAGCAACGACACCTTATACAAGCGCAATCACGACTTGTGCTTATCACTGTAGACCGGAAAACAGAGAACGTATCATGGAAGAGTTACAGGCGCATTTGGTACTACTCCAAAGGGACACACCATGGGTAAGAAGATTTTGAGAACAGGTTACTATTGGTCCACCATGGAAGCTGATTGTCACCGCTATGATCGATCTTGTCACAAATGCCAGATTTACGCAGACAAAGTGCACGTACCTCTAGTACCTCTGAATGTTTTAACTTCTCCTTGGCCTTTTGCAATGTGGGGCATTGACATAATTGGAGAAATCAAGCCCACAGCTTCCAACGGACATCGTTTCATCCTTGTGGCAATTGATTATTTCACCAAGTGGGTAGAGGCAGCCTCGTTTGCATCTGTTACCAAGAATGTAGTGGCTCGATTCATCAAGCATGATCTTATCTGTCGGTATGGAACTCCCGAATGGATTATCACAGATAATGGCTCCAATCTCAACAATAAAATGATCACCGAACTCTGCACGCAGTTCAAGATCAAGCATCACAATTCTTCTCCTTATCGGCCTAAGATGAATGGCGTTGTGGAAGCCGCCAACAAGAACATTAAGAAGATCATACAGAAGATGATAGTGACTTACAAAGATTGGCATGAGATGTTACCATTCGCTTCATGGTTATCGACTATAGTACGAACATCAACAGGGCAACCCCTTCTCTTGTGTACGGTATGGAAGCGCCCTACCCATCGAGGTTCGATTCCTCAACCGTAGTCCTCCAGACGCAGAGTTAGGCGAAGACGATCGTCCGCATCGCCTTAACCGATTAATTTGATTGATGAGAACGACGCTCCATCCGCCATGGATGATCTACCATAAGCGAATGATCGAGCATTTAACAAGAAGGTCAAGCACCGAGTCTACCAAGTCGGTGATCTAGTAGTCAAGCGCATCATTCTTCCACAAGGTGATCCTGTGGGCAAATGGACTCCCACCCACGAGGGACCGTTTGTAGTCAAGACATGATTTTCCCGGAGCTATGATACTTAGCACCATGGATGGTGAAGACTTTCCACACCCGTGAACGCACATAGTCAAAAATACTACGATAAAGAGACCCGCTAGGTCGATCGACCTAGGAAAAATAAGGGCATCCCGCGAACCAAAAGGATTCGGGCAAAAGTTAAGGATATATACAAAAATGTACACCGCAAGTCGAAAACCGTAAAGGCGGCTTGGGCAAAAAGGGTATCCCAGACCAAAACCCGAAGGGCGGTCTAGGAAAAGTTAGGATTTAAGCGCGACTATGTCTCGTCCCGATCACCTATCTATGCACTACTATCAAGATTCAAGATTCCAATGGCGACAATCAGTCTACTCACTTTCTACTGACAGCAAGGAGATGAGATAGTTGAAATATATGAGTACTAGCATATTGGAACTTAACGAGAGTGTTTCCGCATAGCTTTTTACTTTTCGTACTACTTGGTCATACGCCACCTGTCAAATAAATACAAGTTTCTTTCTCTTTACAATTTTCACTGTTGTTGTTTGCATAAAGTCCAACGTTTGCTTTGAATGATTATATGTATCTAACAATAAAAATCTATTCACAAACATGCGAAAGTGAACATACAAAAGTGATTGCTACAGGCTCTAGGAATTGAGATGACGACGAAGGTCACAAATGCATTTCCCCTACAGAGCATGATCCCCACAGAGATGTCACTCAAAACCTTCCCCAGAAAAGAAGAGGAGGACCCCCAAGCAGTGATTCCCCTCAACATTTCATCCCCCAGCCAAGGTATTTATCCCCAACAAGGTATCTCTCAATATTCTCCTTTTCCCCGACAACAGCAGTATCCAGACTTGAAACTTGGTCAGGTAGTGCACCGGAGGAAACCTACATCCTTTTTCCCCAGCTAAAGATTACGACGGGCCTCCAGATCCTTCTAACCCGGTCTCTCAGCAACTATGAAACACTCTCCAGCAGGATTCACGCATAAGATCCCCAGCAGAGTACTTCCCAGACTCTCCCCAGCAGGGTCTATGTATGAGATCCTCAACAACGTGTTTCTCGATCTCTACCATCCTCAACAAAATCTAGGCCCAAGACTTGGTCAGATAGTGCATCGGAGGAATCAAAATGTTCTTTCTTCTCAGGGTCTCCATTTGTTCCGTCCCCAAACAGAAGTTAGAAATCTCCAAGCAGAATATCCACATCTTCTTCAAGATGGATATGTTTTGAAATACCACAACATCTATCATTCATACATTTCTCATAAAGTCACAAAATATGCATATGTCATTCATACACATTGTCATGCATCATTATTTGCATAAGACTAACAATATTCTATCAAAGTTTCTCTTGTTTTCTCCAAAACAGGTGAAAAATCGCTTCCGACGCATACAGGTCCAAGATTAATACCCGAATCCAGACGGGAGAATTATCTGAAAGATCGCCCTAGTTGTCCTCCGACGACTGGTCCAAGATTAATACCCGAATCCAGACGGGAGAACTATCTGAAAGACCGCCCTAGTTGTCCTTCGACGACTGGTCCAGGATTAAGACCCGAATCCAGACGGGAAAACTATCCAAACGACCGCCCTTGTTGTCCTCCGACAGCAGATCCAGGATTAAGACCCGAATCCAGACGGGAAAACTATCTGAACGATCACAAGTTATCCTCCGATAATAGGCAGTGGATAAATACCCGATGCACAATAGGGAAGCTGTCCACACTTTGCCAACTACTACCCCCCAGAGTAGTCAGCACGAAGAGCTATTCTGACTCATTCTTATTATCAACAGCAACTACAGAGTCTAGCGTACGACTCAGTTGCCTTGGATGGCATCTTAAGCCCATCTCCGACTATTTGTCGACATTTCTCCACTTTCAGAATGCTGCATGTTTGGTTAAAAAACCAATGCAAACCAATAACTTCATTCAAAAGTGAGCACGAAGTCTAACGTACGACTCCCTCCGGATGGCATCTTAAGCCCATCTCCATCCCTTTTCACTTCCAGAAACATCTACAGAGCCTAGCATACGGCTCACTCCTCAGCACCGACCTTTCCAGATGGCATCTTAAGCCCATCCCCGTCAATTCTCCTATCAACCATCTCAAGTCTAGCGTACGACTCATTCCCCAGCGAAGTCTCCAACTTCTCCAAATGGCATCTATAAGCCCATTCCCGCATCATCAACCAACCGCTAGTGCAAATTTTCAGGTGTACTCGAGTGTTCAATCATCTTCTACCTCCAGGTCACGAAAGGCGAACATGCCAATCTAACCCTTCTAGTACAAGAAGATTGAACAGGGGCAGCTGTCATACCCCAAAATTTTCCCTCTTACTTCTCCATACATTTCATACATCCATACTCAAGGATTCCTCAAGGGTTGATCAGACAAACCCTCTCCTAGACAATCAACCCAAACTAGGGTTTTGCAATTCTCTGATCCAGATAAACTTCCAACATCTCTAGTGATCATCATGCCTCCTCATATGCTTCAAAGATTCTCCATGTCAAGTTTCAAGCCTCAGAAGTCAAGTTTCCTCAGACAATTGCTCAGATGGTTGAAAATCAGTTGTATTGGACAAAAAGTCAACTATGGTCAACATACAGTCAAACTTCATGATTTTTGGTCAACATACAGTCAAACTTCATGAATTTTGGTCAACAACCTCATTTTGAAGTTTCATTCATCATTTGATCAAGGGTTGATCATGATTCATCAAGAAAACTCAAGATTTGCTCAAAAGTCAAACTTTCTAAATTAGGGTTTCTCAGTGAAAAGTCAACCAAACTTTGACTGATCATAACTTCTTCATACTTTCTCAGAAAGTTTTCCACAACCTCTTGTTTTGAAGGAAATTCAATTCTCTACAACTTCATGTCTCACAAGAATGTTCAAAAAAATGCTTCATTTGGAAGGTATGGATCAAAACATTACAGGTCCTTTTCAAAGTCAACATTTTGTTTTGAAGATATAGTGAGCATGGAAACTCCAATTGAGATGAAACCAAAGAGGTTGGTTATAGGACTCTTAGAGCTTTCCAAAAAGTCCAAGAACACTCAAAAATGTTGAAAATTGAGCAAGATACACCATTTACAAGTTGGGCAATTTTGAAGAAGTGCACAAAGAGAGATACTTCTAAAAATCAAAATTTTTGCAAATGGGCTTACTTTTTCTTCATCCAAACTTGTTCCTTATACAATTAGGAATATCCAAGCCAATGCCACGAATTTTTATTTTATTTTTCTATTTAATTTGTATTTTATTCATTTAAATACAAATTAGATTCAAAAATAGAGTATAAAATCAAAATTAATTGCAAATTTGATTTTTCTCTCTTCCTTGAGATCCAAGCAACCCAATAAAGCCAGCAAATTTCGAAATTTGATTGGATATGGCAAGAATTTGATTGAAATTGATCAAAAAAGAGAAAATTTGATTTGGTACAAAATCAAATATATTTTGCATTGATTGATGATTAATTCTTCCTCAAATCAGCTCCAATTCCATCTACTATATATATACAATACATGCCACACGAATGAGGGTAGAAAAATAGGCTGGAGAAACCCTATTCAAACTCAAAAAAACCGTGCTATACAAGCTACTAGCAGCCTGGGATTAAGGTCGATTCAATTGATTCCAAGCACTCAAACACATTCCTTGATACCTCCTGAATCGATCCAGACCTTTACATTGGCCAAAAGCATCAAGAATTGAGAAATCACGATTTGGTTTGTTCATACTTTTTTGAAATTTGAATTCTGTTTATCATGCATTATTAATGTGTTTTGATGTTTGTTTCGTGCTTAGAACAAGGTTTACAAGCTTTCTGGGTCATCCAATTGAGTTTTCGTGGCCGGAAACATGATATGCCATGTTTAGGGTTTCAGGTCACGATTTAGGGTTTCTCTAAATAGGATAAATTGGACCAAACCGATGCCGTCAGGATGATCAGTGGACCAAGACGAATCGAACCATGGTTTTAGATTTCATTTATATTACCTGTATGTGATTTTTGATTTAGCAGGGGTTATAGCGTCGAACCAAAGCCGACGCAAAATTCCCATAATTTGAATTGAAGAAGATGAAGTTTGGCGCGGGGACGATGCAGTCAGGGAGTGACACATGTTCACAATCCACTCGATCCGGTTTTCAAATAGTTGTGCATGCTAGCTCAGTTGGTCAAGGTGAGAGGACTCAAGGTTTGAAGGCAAGGTCTCCAGTTCGAATCCTGGCAAGACCAATGTTTTTTTCTCTTTTTAGAAACTAACACATTTTTCATATTTTCTATTTTCTATTTTATTTAATATTTTCATGCATTTTTAGTTAATTTCAACAATTTTTATCATGCATTTAAAAACATCAAAAAATATTTTTCTTTTTGCATTATTTTCAGAAAATGTTTATTTAATTTATAAAATTAAAAAAATATTATTTTGCATGCATATTTAATTTAATTGCTAATTTATCATTTAAATCACTTTTAATTAGTTTTTAATTATTAAATTATCTCCAAAAAATCCCAAAAAATTATTTTAGCATATTAATGTTATTTCCAGCGTGAAATATTTTTCTCATTTAAAAATTACCATTTTTGCTAACATTTTTCTCTTATTCGATTTCCTCGTATTTTCCGATTTCTCATCTTTTCACAGGTTATCCCGTTTCGGACGTTTTCTTTTTTATCGTTTTCTTTTTTTCAAATTATGTAACTGCTTATGGGATGTAATAGTTTAATTAGGACTTTTATTTTCCGCATCTTTTCTTAAATTATGTATCTGCCCCAAAGCCATGTAATAGCGTAGGATTTATCTTTCCGCACTTTATATTTCCGCAATTTACTTTCCGCACCTTATACAATGCTAGTAATCAGGCGTGTATGGCGAGACTAAAATTGAACATAGCTCACTCATAATTTCCAAGATAAAATATCTGAATCAACACACTCTTTTCACACATGCACCCCTTAGGGTAATTCTCTCTCGTTGCCTTTACGAATTCACATGGTCATGTCCCTCGAACGTAGAGGTATTCTAGCACCGTTGCCTTCAAAACAAATCATCATAGTCCCTTCGATGCAAAGATCATAGACCCACGATGTCGCCTACGAATACATGATCTTGACCCTCGATTGTCGCCTACGAAAAATGATGATAGTCCCTTCGAATGTGCTAGGATACTTCCTACAAGTTGCTTCCTATGACCATCCGATGTCCCTTCGAATGTCCGCTTACATCCAACGAATAGGGTTACCTACCAACTAATGGTATGGATAGCGCTATTCTAAAGGAACGTAAAATAACACAAAAACGACCAATTCTGAGTAGGTAATAAGACTTTTAGTTGCTTGCTCTATCAAAATACTTTTCACACCACACACTTTTGTCAAAGTTCAAACATTTTTCAAAATGAAACATTTCTGAACACTTTGTATACATTCCTACATGAATCATTACAAAGTCAAAGCGAAATGCCTTCTTTTCAAAACATTTTTGTCAAACACACTGAAAGCACATTTTTAATGTGATCTAAGAGCAACTAAGAGCCCGTAGATAACTACGGATGGAAAGGGGTGCTAATACCTTCCCTTTCATAACCTTCTCCCTTACTCAGAATCTAACGAAGGTCTTTTTATGTACTTTTTACCTTCCCTTAATTGGATAAAAGAAAAGTCGGTGGCGACTCTTGCTATCCGCACATTTGCGATACAAAAATCCTACAAAGTCAGTTCACCGTATTACAACCCAAAATCTAACGAAGGTCTTTTCCTGTTCTTTTCACCTTCCCTTATTTGGATAAAAGAAAAGTCGGTGGCGACTCTTTCTATCCGTAACATTTGGGATCAAACGCAAAACAAAACAAATCATTTCTCCCACTGTGTTACAGAACTGGCGACTCTGCCGGGGAGACACCCTAAAAGAAAGGATACCTTAAGGATTTTAGATCACTTTACTGCTTTCTGTTTGACTTGTATGCTTTATCTTAAGGGTTGCTTGGGTATTATACTTGTGGGGGGATCCTACACCTGGATCCAGGTTTCCTTAGGTAAGTAGCAATAAATCTTCGCAACCGTTAGGCATATACCGAAACGGTCAACATGATGGCTACGTTAGTGCAACACTTTGGATGTCCCGATGCTCCTCATGTTCAAGTTGAGGAAACTATTTGGCGTCTGCGTGGTGTCATCAGCACTAACTCAACTTCTAGAATCCTAATTGACCTATCTTGGCCATTAGAAGGTAGTGAGATGTCCGGCTTCGGTGCAGACTGAGGTTGGTTGATACTCGATGCTATGCTCATTAAGATTCGACTTTCGGGATGTTTCGGTCGACCACTTGGTAGTCGTATCGAAATAAAGCCTACGAGAAAGATCAATGATATGAGATTCCTAGAACCCGGTTACTATTATAGGACAGGATGAACCCACTCAAACGTTGGTAGGGTAGACACCCATACCTCATGCAAGCCTTAAACCTAGGGCTATTGTGTGAATTGTTTGTGCTTGCTACTTGCTTAATCATGACATCATGACATCATAACCACGCATTATCATTTCTAACTATTTCAAGGACCTAGGTATTTATCTTTGCTCTATTTCGTAGGAGTTATGACTTCCAGAAAGACTATTCGAATCAACTTCATCAGTATACCTTCTCAACTCAAAGAATTGGTTTCAGAAATTCCCGATCATGGTCAGTTCATCAAAAGACATGGTTATCTGCTTGACTTGGTTACATCCGGCTTTGAAGAAGATATGATGCACGTCTTATTCTAGTTCTTTGATCCGAAACACCACTGCTTTACATTCCTAGATTATCAGTTGGTTCCTACCTTAGAAGAGTTCTCTAAGCTACTTGGAAAACCTATCCTTGATCAGATACCATTCACCGGTTCAGAAAAAGCTCCAAAGTACGAAGACATCGCATCAACGTTACATCTAAAGCGACCAGACATTAGGCCAATTGGGAAACAAGAAGCGGAGTTAAGGGTGTACTTGCCAAGTTCCTAATAAAGAAAGCTCGAGAATTCCTCAAAGCTATGAGTTTCCATGCATTCGAAGACGTTTTGGACTTGCTAATCTATGGCTTGGTGCTATTTCCTAATCCAAATCAGTTCATAGACGTGAACGCCATCAAGATATTCCTCACTCATAATCCTATGTCTACCTTACTTGGGGACATTCTGCATTCTCTCCACACTCGTACCATCAAACAACAAGGAACTCTCATGTGCGGCATACCGTTACTTTCCCGGTGGTTTATTTCGCACCTTCCTCAATCAGTAATGAAGGACGAGCAAAGATTGAAGTAGTCTCAAAGGCTGTTGTCACTCTCTCATTCAGATATCTGTTGGTGTCTCTTTTCTCAAAAGAACTTCACTTTCATTGAGCGTTGTGGAGAATTCCCTAACGTACCACTCCTTGGCATAAGGGGAGGTATCACTTACAACCCTTCTCTAGCTCTCTAACAGTTTAGTTATGCTCGAAGAGATGGCCTTCATGATATGCTTCTCCAAGATATTGTGTTTAACTATAACAACGATCTCCAGAGCTACAGTCGAAGATTTGTGCACGCTTGGGGCATGGTAAAGAAGACTGATACCAAGACTTTGGGACACAAAAATTCTATTCCTTGGGAACCTTACCTCAAATGGGTGCGACCTCGAGCTCAAAACCTCATGATGTCATTTACACTAGTGCTACTAGTGATTATGGAACCTGTTGCTATAGGTGACGAACCCTATACCATTCTCCATCTAGAGATGACTACTGATCTTGAAGACTTGAAGAGATCCTGGATTCAGCTTAAAGAAGAAAGGGACACATTTGAAGATCAGTGTTATGCAAGCGAGAAGAAGGTATTAGATTTGACAAAGCTACTTCACGAGGAGCGAAACATCAACACCTACTTCAACACAAAGAGGAAGCGCCCATGGGAGACCTAAAACTCTAGGAATTTGTTCTTTTGTTTTTCCAAACTATCTTTTGTACTTAAAAAGAAAAAAAAAGAGAAACTAATAAAAGTTTGTTCGTGCTTGTCTAACAAATTTAAATTCCTAAGGTTCTTGAAAACATTGCATTGCATAAACATCACATATCATGGCATGCCATTTCATAACAGGTACATCGAAGACCGGTTTTCTTATTCTCTCACTGTTTATTTCAGCAGAAATGGCTCTTGAACAGACTGTCAAAGATCTCCAGGCTCAGAATGCTCAATTCCAAGAGATGTTTACCAACTTGGCCCAAGGCCTGAAATACCTGAAGAAGCTCATCACCAGAAAGAAGAAGACCATTGGTATTGTCAACATGGGAAGAAATCACAAGGGTGCAGCTAAGGTGGACAACCGCTTAGAAATCTCAAACAAGAGTGGTGAAACCGAGGGAAGCATCAAGAACAGCGAAGGAAGTCGTCATGGGTCTGAAAACAGAGAAGAAGACTATATGAGCGAACAGTAATATCCTGATGACGACAAATACAAGCAACTCGAAGACCGTCTGAATGCTGTGGAAAATCTGAAAATGTTCGGGCTGAATTTTGTTGATCTAAGTCTTGTTTCTGGCGTGGTAATTCCCTGCAAATTCAAAGGTCCTACCTTTGCCAAGTATGATGGCATCTCTTGTCCGAAGTTGCACTTGAAGTCCTATGTTCAGAAGATTGATCCTCATACTGAAGACAGGAAGCTATGGATCCATTTCTTCCAAGAGAGTTTATCTGGAATTCAGTTGGAGTGGTATTATCAGCTAGAGAATACCGACATTCATACTTGGAATGACTTAGCAGATGCTTTCTACAAGCAGTACCAGTACAATGCTGAATTGGCACCTAACCGCATGTAACTAAAGAACATGTCCATGGGTTGTGATGAGAAGTTCAAAGAATATGCTCAGAAATAGAGAAATCTAGCAGGCAGAGTTCAACCACCCTTGTCCAATAGGGAGTTGGTTGATATGTTTATGGGGACACTTAAAGGCCCATTCTTCAATCATCTGAATGGAAACTCTTCAGCCAAATTCATCGAGCTGATAATGACAGGAGAACGCATCGAAGCTGGAATCAAGAGTGGTAAGATTCAGGTAGAATAATCTTCAAATGCTGCGAAGAGATCTTTTGGTGGTAAGAAAGAAACCAATGTTGTGTATGGTCAGAAAGGTCGTGTCAAAGTTGATCGTACTCAATCTGTGGGGGCAGTTGTGATCTCCAATCCTACACCAGCATAACCTCAACGAGACAACGTGCGTAACCAGAATGCGCCACGAAGACAGTTCACGAAGATCAACATGTCATTGTCGCAAGCATTGCAACACATGATGAAAGTAGAGCTGATTACTTTGAGGGACCCTCGTCAACACTTCCTCTCCAAAATACAATCCTAATCCCAGGTGTGCATACCACTCCAACATCCCAGGGCACGAGATCGATAACTATTGGGCTCTGAAGAACAAGATTCAAGACATGATTGAAGCCAGGGAAATTGAATTCGACCCTCCTGTCGAAACTCCGAATGTGATCAACGCACCAATACTTGACCATGGTAAATTTTCCAATGCTATTGATGAAGACTCCTATGTTTATGATGTGAGCAAGATGACTATTCATCTGATGACTATTAAGAAAGATTTGTTGCAAGCCGGTGTATTTCTAGGATGCCCGGATGATTTTCGTTGGTGTGCATCTTAATCTGATGGGTGTGCTTGATTGAGAAGGCGTATTCAACGCATGATGGACAACCGCGAAGTACTATTTCTGAAGCCTCCCTCTGTGGAGAATCTATGTGAAGACATTTCTAAGAATATGAAGATCGAGGATGTAGACGAAGCCTTACCAGAAGTCTGGGATACCTTGGGGCAGCCAAGTGGAATGTTCGATTTCATGGTGAAGTATACTGCTCCTAAAAGCTACAAATTTCCTATTGAAGATGTCAAGGCAACCAGATGGGGAGACGATTTCCCAAAAGACTATGCTGATGTGAACACAATAAGGATCTCCTCTACCGATCCTGCGCCTAGAGTGGCACCTCTCATCATTACTTCTCCCAGACCAATTCCATATTCCTCTGACAAAGCTATACCGTGGAATTATGGAGCCGAAGTTTACTATCATGGCGTCAAGCAAGAACCTCTGACCATTGAAGATATTGCAGTTGAAGCTTTCGATCCTGACATCGACAACATCACCGGATCAAGCAAGGTAACCAGAACCGGAAGAGTATTTTCTCCAGATATCTCTCCACCCAAAGACACTGCGACTCCAGCTCGCATTCCAGCTATTGAACCAATTCCCGAAGCTAGAGGGAAAGAACTAGTAACTCATCCTGCTCATACAAAAGTACCAAAGGAAGTTGACGAGGGTACCTCCAAGCAAGAATGAGAGGAAAATTCTGAAGATCATCAAGAAAAGTGACTACAATCTTGTGGAGCAGTTGGGACAAACTCCGCCCAAGAAATCCATGTTAGCTCTTTTACTGTGCTTTGAGGCTCATGCTAAAGCCTTAGTGAAGTTTCTGAAGAATGCTCATATACCGCAAGACACTACTGCTGATCAATTCGAAGGTTGTATTGCTAGCTTGACCGTCAACAATAGTTTAGTCTTCTCCGATGCTGATTTAACTTCTACCGGAAAGAAACAAAACAAAGTCTTGCACATCTCTTTGGAATGCAAAGGCACTACGTTGTCTCACGTGTTGGTGGATACTGGTTCTGCTCTAAATATCCTACCAAAAAGTGCTTTCGACCGACTTGATGTTGAAGGAGTGGCCTTGAAGGCCAGCGACATAGTTGTAAGAGCTTTTGATGGTTCTAAACAAACAGTACTTGGAGAGCTCATCCTGCTAGTTAAAGTCGGTTCCTAGACATTTGACTCTACCTTCTTCGTCATGGACATTCGCCCAGCCTACTCTTGCCTACTCGGACGCCCTTGGATATATGGGGCAGGCGCTGTTACCTCTACTCTACATCAAAAGCTGAAGAACCCAGTGAAGGGGAAGATCGTTACAGTATGCGGTGAAGAAGAATACATGGTAAGCCATCTGCAATCATTCCGATACCTCGAAATGGAAGGAGAATTCATTGAAACTCCCGGTCAAGCTTTCGAAACAATTCCACGAGTCATGCCTGTTGATTCTCCTATCACTCCTAGAGTTACTAAAGCTCCGCCAAGGATGGCCTCACTGAAGGACGCCCAAGTTACAGTTAAAGAAGGAGGCCGTACTGTTTGGGGTCAGCTCCCTGATCTTCCTTTCAAATTTGACAAGACTGGTTTAGGCTTCACCATCAAAGGTCAGAAGATGATACATCGCGAATGTGCCAGCAAGCTTCCGTTCCACATCAGCAAGAATGAAGTCCATGCTATAGAAGATGACGACAGCGACTTCAGTAACTGGATCTTCCCAACTCCAGACAACGGACTCAGCAATTGGAAGACCGAAGACGTCATACCAATCTCCTTTAGACAGGAGTAATTGCTTTTTGTTTTATGTTATGCTTTTCATTCCTTATTTACGTTCAGACAATAAACTTAAAGCCTAGTGCCTTACCCGGGGCATGACGACTCGTTTGTGAGGGTTATTATTTGTCATTTGCATATTTTCATTCAATAAAATCATTGGACTTTTGCATTCAAATACTCTGCTCTTTTCCTCTCTTTTACTTTACTACCCCTTCAAAAAGATATGTGTTCTTACACACACCCACGTGATATACTGCAGATTCACTCCGAATCTCGTTGATAACAGCTTTGCTATTGCTAAATATGACTTCGATAATCCGATCTACCAAGCCAAAGACGAAGGTGAGGAAGATTGTGAAGTGCCAGGAGAACTTGTCAGACTACTACAGCAAGAGGAACGGGTTATACAGCCACACGAAGATCCAGTCGAGGTTGTGAATCTAGGTACTGACGAAGACATGAAATAAATCAAGATAGGAGCAGGTCTGGAGAATAGTGTCAAGGAAAGATTGGTCCAGAAGCTGCGAGACTATATCTATGTTTTTTCTTGGTCCTACGAAGACATGGAAGGTTTAGACATTGACATTGTGGTACATCGACTACCAACAAAAGAAGTTTTTCTCCCTGTGAAGCAGAAGGTTCGTCGTATGCGTCCTGAGATGTCTGAGAAAATCAAAGCCGAAGTTATAAAACAATTCAACGCCGGTTTCCTAGCCGTTACTTTTTATCCACAATGGGTTGCAAACGTGGTGCCTGTACCTAAGAAAGATGGCAAAGTACGGATGTGTGTGGACTACAGAGATCTGAATAGAGCCAGTCCGAAAGACGATTTTCCACTTCCTCATATTGATGTTCTAGTCGATAACACTGCTCAACATAAGGTCTTCTTATTCATGGATGGTTTCTCTAGTTACAACCAGATCAAAATGGCTCCTGAAGACATGGAAAAGACTACTTTCATTACGCAGTAGGGCACATTCTACTACAAGGTCATGTCGTTCGGTCTGAAGAACGCTGGCGCCACATATCAACGTGCCATGGTGGCTTTGTTTCATGACATGATTCATCACGAGATAGAGGTCTACGTCAACGACATGATAGCTCGATCACAAAATGAAGAAGAACATCTTGATCATTTGTGAAAGCTGTTTGATAGATTGAAGAAGTACAGACTAAGACTCAATCCCAACAAATGCACCTTTGGAGTCAGATCCGGTAAACTCCTAGGGTTTGTTTTCAGTGGTAAAGGTATTTAAGTTGACCCCGCCAAGGTTAAAGCTATCCAAGAAATACCAGCGCCCCGCACTGAGAAAGAAGTTAGAGGTTTCATGGGACGATTGAACTACATTACCAGATTCATCGCGCATCTAACCGCTACTTGTGAGCCAATCTTCAAGTTACTGAAGAAAGATCAAGTAATGGAATGGAACGACGATTGCCAGACAGCTTTTGACAAAATCAAGGAGTACCTACAAAATCCTCCTATCCTGATGCCACCAGTCAAAGGAAGACCTCTTATCATGTACTTAACAGTATTAGAGAACTCAATGGGGTGTGTGTTGGGGAAACATGACGAGTCTAGTCGAAAAGAGTATGCAATATACTACTTTAGCAAAAGGTTTACCGACTCTGAAATAAGATACTCAGAGCTCGAGAAAACTTGCAGCACTTTGGCTTGGGCTGCTCGCCGACTAAGACAGTATATATTGACTCACACTACCTTGTTGATCTCTAAGATGGATCCGATAAAATACATATTTGAGAAAACTGTTCTCTCCGGAAGAATAGCAAGATGGCAAATGATCTTGACCTAATACGACATCCAGTATAATACTCAAAAAGCGATCAAAGGAAGTATAGTAGCCGATCATTTGGCTCATCAAGCCATAGACGACTATCAGTCTATACGGTTCGAATTTCCAGACGAAGATGTTTTGCTAGTTACTGATTGCGAAGAACCAGGACCGGACGAAGGACCTAAACCGGGATCCCGATGGACCATGGTCTTTGATGGAGCCTCAAGCGCACTCGACAATGACATTGGCGCCATCATTACATCTCCTACATGCGGGCACACGTCTTTCACTGCCAAATTATGTTTCAGTTGCACCAACAATATGGCTGAATACGAAGCATGCATAATGGGTATCAAAGTTGCTATTGACTAAAGAATCAAATTCTTGCAAGTATATGGAGACTCAGCTTTAGTGATCAGTCAAATCAAAGGTGAGTGGGATACGAAACATATGAATCTCATCCCATATCAAGAGGATGTTTTAAGTCTGACCCCTTACTTCGAAGAAATCTCTTTCGATCACATTCCACGAGAAGAGAATCAGTTAGTAGACGTGTTAGCTACTATATCATCTATGTTCAAAGTCAGATGGGACAACGAAGCTCCCCAAATCATCATCGAAAAGTTTGACAAACCAGCATACTGTTGTGAACTTGATACAGAAGAGAAACCTTGGTTCTACGAAGTGAAAAGGTATCTTGAGACTCAGGAATATCCCGCAGGGGCATCTGTCAATGACAAGAAATTCTTGAGAAGATTCGCATCCAAATTCTTTCTCAGCAACGGCATCTTATACAAGCACAATCACGACTTGTGCTTACTCCGCTGTGTAGACTAGAAAACAGCGGAACGGATCATGGAAGAATTACATGAAGGCGCATTTGGTACCCACTCCAGTGGACATACTGTAACGCCCTTTTTAATTAATATTATATTATATTAATATTTTCAAGTTACCGATCGATATTTATTTTGCGATGAGAATATTTATGTTAATCAATATATCTATTAATTTATCTGGCGACGTTTTGTTCGGTCCGGTTTTTATTCTGTTCGGTTCGGTAAAATATTATTCGGATCCGATATTTAATTTCCCAGAATTATTTTAATTAATTTAGTAAATAATATTATTAGATATTATTAGGTGTTAATTAATAATTAAGTTAGGGGTGTGGGGAGCAATTGATGAGGATTGGGTTTACACCCTTAGTTTACTAGTGAGAAATATCATAAAAACACTTTTCCTTGTTTTTTTTCTCCATTTCCAACACCAAGCCAAACTTGAACATGGAGAGAAAAAGAAAGGGTTTTGAGAAGAAGAAGAAGAAGTGCAAGAGCAAGGGCTTGAGGTTGGAGTTGTGGAATCATCAAGGATCATCCAATCTCTAGAGATAAGGGGTTTGATTCTCCATCTCATATTGCTAGGTTTTGATAGTTATATTTTGGATTTGGGGGAAATGTTGATAATTGATTTATAGGGTTTTGGTTGATTGTTTGTTGAAATAGATTAGAAAAGTTGGATTAGGAGCATGGATTATGGGTGTGTTGTTGCTAGCATTGTAGAAATTAGAAGTATTAAAAATGGAAGGAAAACTATGAAAAAAAATAGAACATTTTACTGGCTGTTTGCAATTGGAATGAAAGGAGGAATATGATGAAAGGCCACGGACCAAGGGGAGGCGCCCACCCCACAAGGGATGGCGAACGTCCCCTGGCCTTAAGGAGTCCGCCCTAGCCTTCATTCCTCTTGGGACGCACGTCCCCTTGTACCAAGGAAGAGGAAAACAGATTTTTGGTTTTTCTGTTTTATTTTCTGCTTGCTGCTTGTTTTGTGTTTCTACATAATTGTTTCTGCATAATTATGCTTGTGGTTTCTGTTTGTTCCAATTGCCTAAAATCAATATACTACTAATTAGTATTAATAAAATATAATTAGAACATAAGTTAGCCGATAAAATTCGGAACCCGATTATGTTCCGATTTTCCGATTTCGGTAAATTCGACGACGGAGCAAGTTGCTCCGAATTCAACCAAAATTGACGAGCTAGCTAACTTCGACGTGTAGAACGTAGTGGTGAGGTTAGTTTTTAGAAATTACGAGTTTTTACGAGACGACCCGAAATAGGCCAAATTGCGGTTAAATTGAATCAGATTGCGTTTTAGTAGATTTAAGACACGTATGGATAATCCGATTGCGATGTTGACGATTATGAGTAATGCCGTTTATTAGGAATGGCTTTTGCAACGATTATAGGTGTTTGACTATTTTTCCGTATTTGGAATTTAGTGAATGAATTGATAATGTTTGCGACGATGTATTTATTGATGAATACTTGATGATATGCGATGCGATGATATATGCCTTTGTACATGATGATGTGACGATTATATTGATATTGTTAATAAATGCTTCCGATTTGTGAATGCATGATTTTGATGATGATGAATTATTAGTGATGTTTTGCATAATGCAAATATGATGCGATGATATGTTTATCTTGATGTGGATAAATCATGGCGATGTGGGCTTTATGCCAATCTTGATGAGCGATGATGATGTTTTGTGTTGTGTTGTTTTATTGTTGAGTCACATACATTGCATTGGCGACGATGGCTTTTATGCCAAGCGACGAGGCTTTTATGCCAAGCGACGATGGGCTTTATGCCAAGTGTTCCTAATTATGGACAAAGCGACGGGTACCACATGCATAATATAGTCGTGTCTCATGGAGTCGGTTATGTTTATGTTTGAGTTGTTTGGCGTTGGGTTTTAATTGATGAATGATGTTGAATTGCGATGATATATGATGTTTTTGTTTGGTGATGATATTTATAATGAACATGAAATGAATATAACTTGATAATTTCATGATAACTAGGCGATGAATATAAATGATGAATTTTGTGATGATTTAACTTTGATGAAATGCTTAATGCAAATATGATGTGATGATGTTTGTGACGATGGGCTTTTATGCCAAAAGCGATGATGGGCTTTAGCCAATTTGTGAGGATTTTATTTATGTTGCTTATGTTTTTAGCATTGTTTGATGTTGTTGTTTTTGATTGCCGTGTTGATTAGTAACGTATTAACTTGTGATGATTTTCGTGATGATGGAAGTTTATGTGTTGTTGTGATGATTTATACCGATTAGGTTATGGAGATAAAGTGTAGAATTATACACATTAGAATGACGATAAGAGTAAGTGAGTTTTGGATATGCGTTGGAATGCACTTATTAATATATTCCCTTTATAATTCCGAAACTATATATATATATATATATATATATATATATATATATATATATATATATATATATATATATATATATATATGTTATCATGCCTTTAACTATATGTTTTGGAGTATCTCACCCTTTACTTGTTTTTCCGTTACCTTTATATTGGTAGCGTGCAGGTTATGAAGACGGAGTTTATAGCTGCTGTTAGTCGAGTAGGTGTCGCTCTGATACGTAGCACTCGGGGGGAATATTTATGTTGTTCTTTTGTTGTTATTGCTTTTGTGAATAAAAATCGTATTTTATGAAAACATGAGCTTTATGAATCAATTTATGATTTCCGATGATGCTATGTATCCGAGATTTATACTTTAAAGCAAACTGTTTAAAGTGATCTGGTTTTGAAGGTGTGATGCCTCAGTATTGAATTTATGAAATTTTAAATTACTCTGATTTTTGCATATAAAACTTTGGGTAATATCGGGGTGTTACACATACGATGGCTAAGAAGATTCTGAGAGTAGGTTACTATTGGTCCACCATGGAAGCTGATTGTCACCGCTATGCTTGGTCTTGTCATAAATTCCAGATATATGCAGACAGAGTACATGTACCTCCAGTTCCATTGAATGTTTTGACCTCTTCGTGGCCTTTCGCAATGTGGGGCATTGACATGATCGGAGAAATCAAACCTACCGCTTCCAATGGACACTGTTTCATCCTTGTTGCTATTGACTACTTTACCAAATGGGTAGAAGCAGCTTTGTTCGCATCTGTTACCAAGAATGTGGTGGCTCAATTCATCAAGCATAATCTTATCGGCCGATACAGCATCCCCGAAAGGATTATCACAGACAACGGTACCAACCTCAATAACAAAATGCTCACCGAACTCTGCACGTAGTTCAAGATCAAACATCATAACTCTTCTCCATATCGGCCTAAAATGAACGACGCTGTGGAAGCCGCCAACAAAAATCATACAGGGGCAACCCCCTTCTCTCTTGTATACGGTATGGAAGAAGTCCTACCAATCGAGGTTCAGATACCCTCGACCAGAGTCCTCCAGGACACAAAACTGGGTGAAGACGAATGGATCCAGACTCGCCTTGACCAGATCAACTTGATCGACGAAAAGCGGCTCGCATCCATCTCCCATGGACAGATATACCAGAAGCGAATGATCAGAGCATTCAACAAGAAAGTCAAGCACCGAGTCTACCAAGTCGGTGATTTGGTAGTCAAGCGCATCATCCTTCCACAAGGTGATCCCAGGGGCAATTGGACTCCCACCTACGAGGGACCATTTGTAGTCAAAATAGTATTTTCCGGCGGAGCTATGATACTTAGCACCATGGATGCAGAAGACTTTCCACACCCTGTGAACGCATACATAGTCAAAAAATACTACGCATAAACGAGACCCGCTAGGTCGACTGACCTAGGCAAAAATAAGGGCATCCTGGCGAACCAAAAAGGTTCGGGCAAAAGTTAAGGATATATATACAAAAGTGTACACCCGGCAAGTCGAAAAATTGAAAAGGCGACTTGGGCAAAAAAGGGTATCCCGGTAAAACCCGAAAGGGCGGTCTAGGAAAAAGTTAGGGATTTAAGCGTACGACTATGTCTCGTCCAGATCATCTACCTACAGACTGCACCGCTATCAATTTCAAGATTCAAATGGCGATAATCAATTCACTCACTTTCTACCGACAACAAGGAGATGAGATAGTTGAAAATATATGAGCAATAACATAGTTGAAACTCGACAGGATTGTTTCCACGTAGCTCTTTACTATTTTGACAATTTCCTCTTACTAGGATATTCGTCTCTTGTACACAAACTGCTTGGCCATAGGCCACTTTTTAATGCAAATTCTTCTTTTTCCAATTCTAATTTTATTGTTTTTTTGCATAAAGTCCAATGATTGCTTTGAATGATTATATGCATCTGACAGTAAACATCTGTTCACAAACATATGAAAAGCGAACGAACAAAAGTAATTACTACAAACTCTAGGAATTGAGATGACGACTAAAGTCACCAACACACCCCCAGCAGAGTCTTCAACAAACTTCAGATTCATCACTTCAAGTGATCCCTATCAGCCTTGTCGAGCTTTAATGACCCTATCAGCTTCACCATGTTACGTCAGTCTGCAAGCAGTAACAGATTATGCCATACCGCGTTGCCCCCCCAGCAGGGTCTATGGGCAATGTAATCACCCTCTGCAAGATCTATGCACAAGGTCCCCAGCCGAGTATCTCTTGATCAATGTTGTTCTTCCAACAACATTAATATCCAGACTCGAGATTTGGTCAGATAGTGCATCGGAGGAATCAGAAGCATATCTTTTTCTCTCCAAAGTCAGGGCTCGCAACAACCCTATCCCCAAGAAAATATCATAAATCCCCAACAGTACGTTCCCATCTTCTTCAAGATGGATATGTTTTGAAATACATCTACATCTACATCTACATTCATACATCTATATTCATATATCTACACAGAAGTCATGATATATGCATACATCATAATAATATTGTCATACACTCGCATGCATCATAATTTGCATAGGACTAACCATATCCTATCAAAAGTTTATCTCCGCCACAGGTAAAAGCTATTTTCCAAACGGAAGGTTAAAGATTAATACTGGAAGAAAGACGGGAGAACTATCTGAACGACCATAAAAATTATTTCCAAACAACAGGTCAAAGATTAATGCCCGAAATAAGACGGGAAACCTATCTGAAAGACCACACAAATTGTCTCCAGGCAACAGATATTGGATTAACACCCGAAGCAAGATGGGAAAGCTATCCACATCCTGCCAAATATCCACCTCAGGAATAGCCAAGACAAAGGTTTATTCTAACTCTCTCTTGTTATCAACAGCAACTACAGAGTATAGCGTACGACTCAGCCTCTCCCGATGGCATCTTAAGCCCACCTACTCAAAAGACAAATATAGAGTCAAGCGTATGGCTCACTCTCCAGCAGCAACTTCTCCAAATGGCATCCATAAGCCCATTCCAACGTGTCATCAGCTGACCATCCTATATAACAACGAGTGCAAATTTTCAGGTGTACTCGAGTGTTCAATCATGTTCTACCTTCAGGTCACGAAAGGCAAGCATGTCAATCTAACCCTTCCAGTACAAGAAGATTGAACAGGGGCAACTGTTATACCCCAAAAGTTTCCCTCCCAATTCTCAAGAGAACTCACATATCCATATCAAAGGATTTCACAAGGGTTGACCAGACAAACCCTCTCCTAAGCAATCAATCCAAACTAGGGTTTTGCCATTCTCAAGTCAAGATGGACTTCCAATGCTTCTAGTGATCATCATGCCTCATCATATGCTTCAAAGAATCACCATGTCAAGTTACAAGCCTTACAAGCCAAATTTGCTCAGTCAATTGTTCAGATGGTTGAAAATCAACTATATTGGACAAAAAGTCAATTGTGGTCAACATACAGTCAAACTTCATAATTTTTGGTCAACACCAATATTTTGAAGTAATATTTATCATTTGATCAAGGGCTGATCATGATTCTTCAAGAAAAGTCAAGATTTGATCAAAAGTCAAAGTTTCTAAATTAGGGTTTTTTAGACAAAAGTCAACAGAACTTTGACCAAGCACAAATTTTACATACTTCATCAGAAATTTCTCCACCAAAGCTCATTTTGAAGAGAATCCAATTCTCTACAACTTCATGTCTCATAAGCTTGGGCTAGAAATGCTTCATTTGGAAGTTATGGATCAAAACATTACAGGTCTTTTTAAAAGTCAACAAAAAGTCATCTTCTTGCAAAGAAGTGTTCATGAGCATGGAAACTTAAATGAAGATGAAACCAAAAGGGCTGTTTAGACGACACCTTGAGCTTTCTAAAAAGTCCAAGAACACCCAAAACTGTTAAAAATTGAGCAAGATACACATTGTGCATGTTGAGCATTTTTGAGGAGGTGCACAAAGAGAAATACTTGAGAAAATCAAAAAATTTCCAAATGGGCCTAACTTTTCTTGATTTAAACTTGTTCCTTATCTGAATTGGAACCTCCAAGCCCAAGGCCACGTTTTTATCTTTTATTTTTTATTTATTTTGGATTTTTATTCATTTAAAACCAATTTAATTAAAATAAAAGATATAAAATCAAAAATTAAGTGCAAGATGGATTTTCTCTCATTCTTGAGGTCTAAGAAAGCCAATTAATCTGATTATTTCAAAATAATGGAGATTGGCAAGAGAATTGATTGAGATTTGATAAAAAAATGCAATATTTGGTTTTATTCCAAGTCAAATTTTATTTCATTGATTGGCATGATATTTCCTCACAATTTTTGACCTAATTCACTCTAGTATATATACATAATGATTCCAAATGCCACAAGCACGAAATTCTTGCCTCAAGAACCCTAAACCAAGTCCAAAAAACCGTGGCCTTCAAGCAACATAGCAGCCATAGTTTTGCTTCGATTCAGACAATTCCAAGCATTGCAATCGATTCCTGGAGGTCCTCTGAATCGATCCAGATACTCACAAGCAAGCCAAACATCCAGAAACGCGAAAACCCGATCACGGTTTGCATACTTCAAACTCAAAATTGTTTTCTTATTTTTATGTATAATCAATTGAATTTAACCATATATTTGTGTTTGTGATGATTTTTCGATCATGTCTGGATAATTTAATTGAAGCTTAGGTACAAAACGAAGGAGTTGCCATGGCTAGGGTTTGAAGTTCCAAATTAGGGCTTTCTGATTTAGGAAAAGTTAGCAAAAACCAGGGCCACCATCATGCTCAGAAGAGGATTTCTAATCGATTGATGCCCTCAAAACTAATTTATTTTGTGTATTATGAGTGGTTTGATTTTGCGGGGATTTAGTTACAGAAAGGATCAGTAGGTAAAAGTTGTTGCTACGAACAAAAACCGTAGCTATAGATCTGGAAATTCAAATGAGGAAGAAGACCCCTGCGCGCGTTTTTTTGATTTATTTAATTTCCAGAAAATTGTTTCGCTTATATTGTTATTATTTCATATGCCTAACACGAAAACAGGTTGGCTCAGATGGAAAGGCAACGCGCGTGTTCACCCAGAGGACCTTGGTTCGATCCCTGGCTCCAGCATTCTTTTTTACACCTTTTCAAAACTAACATATTTTCCTATTTTCTTCATTATTTTTCCATTCAATTTAATTTCTTTTCAAATAGTTTTCTAACACATTAAAAACTCACAAAAAATGTTTTCTTTTTGCATTTAGGTCAGAAAGATGTTTATTTAATTTTTAACATAAAAAAAATATTTTTCATGCATATTTTAATTAATCGTTAATTAATCGAAAAATTAACCTTTAATTGTTTTTCCATGTTAAAATTAATCCAGAAAATTTCCAAAAATATTTTCTCATCTTAGTTAGGTCTACTAAACCTAAAACTTTTTTCCTAACTTAAAAATCTTTTCTCTAACATTATTTTCTCTTATTTAGAATTCGATTCTTTTTCCGATTATTATGTAACTGCTTCCAGGTTGTAATAGTTCGGATAATTTTCTCGCATTTTCTTTTCCAATATTATGTAACTACTCATGGGATGTAATAGTTTAATTAGGATTTTACTTTCCGCACTCCTCAATTATGTATCTTCCCCACAGCCATGTAATAGCGTAGGATTTACTTTCCACACTTTACATTTCTGCAATTTACTTTCCGCACCTAAAAACTGCTAGTAAATAGGCGTGTATGGCAAGATAAAATAAACATAGCAAACTCTAATCACAAGATAAAATTATCTGAATTCAACACACTCTCTTCACACATGCACCACCTAGGGTATTCTCTCTCGTTGCCTTTCGAATAAATGGTCAAGTCCCTCTAACGTGGAGGTATCTTAGCACGGTTTCCTACAAACATATCATCATAGTCCCTTCGATACAAAGATCATAGTCCCCCGATGTTGCCTATGAATACATGATCTAGTCCCTCGATTGTTGCCTACAAAAAGTGATGATCGTCCCTACGAATGTGCTAGGATACTCCTACAAGTTGCCTTCTATGACCATCCGATGTCCCTTCGGACGTCCATTCACATCCAACAAATAGGTTTACCTACCAACTAATCGTATGGATAGCACTATTCTAAAGGAAAGTAAAATAACACGGAAACGACCGTTTTGAGTAGGTAATAGACTCTTAATTGCTTGCTCTATCAAAACATTTTTTCACACCTCACACTTTCTAAAAATCATTTTCAAACACTTTGTATACATTTCAGCGTGAATCATTACAAAGTTCTTTTCTAAAAATGAAACATTTCCAAACACTTCATATACATTCCAGCGTGAATCATTATGAAGTCAAAGCGAAATGACTTTTTCAAAATCTTTTCAAACACACACTCAAAAAAGCAAGTCATAAAGTGAGCTAAAGAAATTAAGAGCCCGTAGATAACTACGGATGGAAAGGGTGCTAACACCTTCCCTTTTCATAATTACCTCCCTTACCCAGAATCTAACGAAGGTCTTTTCCTGTTCTTTTCACCTTCCCTTAATTGGATAAAAGAAAAGTCGGTGGCGACTATTGCTATCCGTAACATTTGCGATCAAACGCAAAACAAAACAAGTCAGTTCTCCCACCGTGTTACAGGATGACATGGAGCCTCCTTCAAACATGTATGGCTTATTGTTCAGGGACCTTTATGATGTATTCTTGGGCTCTTTGGAAAGTTGATATTGCAAGCTTCATAATGCACTTGTAAAGGTAGCATTTGGTAACTTGAGCTGAAAGTTGTGATCCTTTGAAATCACCAAAAACCATCTAAAATTTTCACACCAAGAAAAATTTCTAAGTTTTTGCAAAAAATGACCTATAATATTTTCAATCCAAACATGGTCTTCCACTAAAAATGTGCTCTTGATTTTTAAATATGAAATGAAGTAGATCTCTCAAAGAACATTTTGCAAAGAGAACCAACCAAAAACTCCAAAAATTGAGCAAGTTATGATCTTGTGAAGTTGAGGAAAAATCATGAAATGACCTATAATCTTTTGACTTCTTCAAGCAAATTTCAAACACTTTCAATCTTCAAGGCTTATATGGAGAAGAAGTTCACATCTTCAAGATTTTTGTGCAAAAAGAATGACCTAAAAATGATAAATGATGATCAAGATATGTTCATTTGAAGTTGATTGACCAAAAGTTTGAGGAATTCTTCAAGGACTTGTAATTGTTTGACCTCGTAAGGAAGTTTCCAATCATTTTCTTTTCCCAAAAATTGAACTAAGTTGTACTATACATCCTTAGGTTCATTATGAAAGAAAAATGAGCTCAAGGAGACAAGGGATGACCAAGTTATGATCCTTTGAAGTCATACAAGATAGATGAAGCACCAATCTAGAGAGTGGGCAATCATAGACCTCCAAGACAATATTCTCATAACTTAAAATTCTTGGATCAAAGCATATTTAATTGGAAGTACTCTTAAGAATAAAATGGCTTTGAATTTATCCACAAACTTCACACAAATATCAAGATATGGTCCTTAGAAGTCCAAAACCCTAGTTTCAAGAGAGATGGCCATAGGATGGAGAATTCTTTGAATTTGATGATCTCTTTCATGCATGAAGCATACATTCAAGATAAGAGAGCATGGTTGATGATAAGAGAAGTCTTCAATGAGAGACAATACTTTTAAAATCTTGATAATTGATGAGAGAAGGCATGGGAATACACTCATGAACCTATCATATCTTTGAGGAACTTGTGCACCATTCACCTATAACATTTAGAGAGCAAAGTATAAACACCATGGTTAGTCAAATATCAATCATCATACACAAGAAATAATCACTTCCACAAGGTGTTTCATGATCTCCCAAAGGGCAAACCCTACAGATAAGAGAGAGGGAGAGAGAGAACCAATTTGTGATCTTTGTGCAATGAAATTGTATGAAGTATGAGAGAATCTTAGGGGGGGAAATAGGGGTACAACAAATGCCCTTATTGAAGTGTCTTCTATCCGGAGATAAGAAAGGAACCTTCGCCTCGACGAGATAGAAGGTACTTAAATATAATATGAGCCCTATTTTAGGCCTTGAGATATTATGCAATTCTTAATGGTTATGTAATGTAATATGATGATCTTCACAGGGGAACAGGATGTCGCTGCGGAAGCGAGGATATTGAAGAAATGCTAAGAAAGACAACTCATTCAAAAATATGGACTATTGGGGAAAGAAGCTCAGTCTTATGGGAGAGATAAACATGACTCCACTGGGGAATGGGAATAACATCAACAATCTCTAGATAGAAGGAGAACTATCTCCTCGCAAAAGAGTTAGCAAAAACAAAGGAATAACACCAACTTTCTAAAGATAGTAAACCATCAACCCAAATAAACACCAAAAATTGTTTCTAACCAAAAGGTGGTAAGAAGACAATGTAAACACTAGACTGAATCCCCAAAGTGCTCTGGCGCCTCAACAAAGACAGGATGCAAGTCCTTATTTAACTAGGATACTCCATCTGGAAAAGGTAACAAAGTAGATCATACAACCCGTGAGTCAAAATTTCGTTCATTGGAGTATTCAACAAATTAACGATGAACTATCTCCCATAATGACGGGATTTACATCTATCAGAACAACAAGTATTCGATAAAATACCTTTCATAAAGACAAGGTTTCCATTCATCGGAATAACATATATTCGATAAACTACCTTCCATAAAGACAAGGTTGCCATTCATCGGAATAACAAATTTTTGAATAACTATCTTCCATAAGGACAAGGTTGCCATTCATCGGAATAAAAAATCTTTGATAAACTACATTCCATAAGGACAAGGTTGCCATTCATCGGAATAACAAATCTTCAATAAATTACCTTCCATAAGGACAAGGTTTCCATTCATTGGCCTTTAGTAAGTTGCGCCTGCGTTCTTTAATCCAAACGGCATTACTTTGTAGAAAAATGTGCCCCATGGAATGATAAAAGATGTCTTCTCCATGTATTCGGGAGCCACTCTGATCTGATTATACCAGAGAAATCGTCCATGAAGGAAATGACGTTGAACTTAGTAGTGTTATCAACTAGCATATCAATATGCGGTAATAGGAAACCGTCTTTTGGACTAGCTTTGTTCAAGTCCTGGTAGTCAATACACATCCTGACCTTTCCATCTTTCTTTAGAACATGAACTATGATGGCTAACCATTGAGGATATTCATAGGTGACGAGAAACCATGCGTCGAGTTGTTTTTGAACCTCCTTTTTTATCTTATCAACCATGTTTTGTTGAGTCTTCCTCAGTCTTTGCTTAACTGGCCGACATTCAGGCTTTAATGGCAAGTGATGTTCTACGATGTTGGTACCCAATCCTGGCATGTCCTGGTAGAACCAAACAAACACATCAACATATTTTATAAGAAGATCTATCAGTTTTCTCTTGACATCGTCATCGAGTAGCGCGCTAATTCTCACTTCTTTTCTGTTTTCCTCAGAACCCAACTTGATTGTTTCTAAAGGCTCTTTGTGATACTTAATGGCTCTTTCCTCATGCTTAAGTAGTCAGGGAATCTCATATGGGATCCCTTCTTCTTTCCCTTCTTCGGTGTCGAACACAGGGAATTCAAATTTGGAAAGGGCATAGAGTTATTGCATTCAATGAGTTTATTCATTTTTAATCTATACATGTGATTTATGTTTGTTTTTTAGAAAGCAGCGAAAGCAAAGGTGTATGAAGATTATTTGAAAGTGTTGTTTTTATTATTTTTTTAGGATTACCATTTCCAGAAGAAAAAAAAAGGCAAAAAACGAAAAACAAACACAAAATGTGGGAAATCAAAACGACACTTTATTTATGATTCACATTTGAAACAAATAGAAAACATTTAAAAGTTAGACCTATAAAACATCTCTCTTCCTTGGACTGGGCGAGAGTTCAAAATAAAAGCGAGATGATTACTTAGAACGGTGAACAACAGTTGAAGCTTCAACAGCTTTCTAATAGTGACAAACTCCTTGGTAGACTATGTATTCCGGTAGTTTTCCCTTAGTATCATCTTCAGTGATGACGTTGACCGTTGGTCGAGCAGGATTTGAAGGATCTGGTTTTTTAACCTTGTCCTTTGTACTGCTAAGGCGATCTTCCTCTGCATGTTCAACAAGTCGAGGAGTACAAAATGGGGTACATGTGTATTTAGGCGACATGTATGAAGAGACTAATTATCAGAGACACTTTCCAAGTCATTTTCGGGACCATCTTTCCAATCATCTCCAAAAATTGCATTTATCTTGGAATAGACAAATTCAGGTTCAACAACCTTGGCAGGTGTATTGAAGCAAAGATCTTCATTCATGATCTCAAATGGATGATGAGATTGAGAGGGCATGTATGCCTCTTCTGGTTGACTGAGATATTCAAAAGGATCTTCCCATCCAGTTAGTTGGATGTCTTCGATTGAATTTCTTGAAATTTCAGGGGCGATATATTTTACCATGAAGTCAAATTTTCCACTTGGCTTCCCCAAGGTATCCCATACCTCAGGTGAGATAGGTGTAATTTCTTCTTTATCATCTTGTTGGAACATGTCTTCAAATTTTCTGAAGGAGGATACAATGGCGTATACAGTTCTTCCTAAGATATGTATCCAAATTCGTTGAGATAAGTTTTCCATTCTTCATAACCATAGATATTTTATTCAGTGCCTTCTTTAATAAGGACATTAACCTCTTAAGGAAACCTCTGTTGTGGAACACTTCTTTGATTGGACGAAGAGTTTCATCCTTCTCAGTGGTTTTTGAGAGTACTGGAGTAAATCCGAGTCCCGTTTTAGTTTCGTTGTTGACAAGAATCACAACTTATCCCCAACCGGCGGCAGTACCATCCTTCACTATCTGTGTTGCTTCTTTTTAAGAGGAGATAGATAATTTGTTTCTTTTAGTAGATTCATCTTCTAACTAGAGACCTTGGAACTGTGTTCCTTCTACATCGTCAGTAGTGATGAAAGAGAAAGTGGATAAGTGGCTTACCAATAAGGCCTACTCCCCACTAATGGTTACCAACTTTCCATTTGTTACAAACTTCAATTTTTTTTGGAGCTTAAATGTCACTCCTCTAGCTTCATGTATCCATGGTCGACCTAACAAACAGCTCTAGTCGGCTTGAACGTCCATAACCTGGAAGGTGACTTGAAAAGTATGTGGACCAATTGTCATCGGAAGGTCGATTTCTCCAATACCATAATTTCGTGATCCATCAAAAGCTTTGACTACCACACCACTGAATTTCATAGGTGTTCCTTTGTAAGACAAACGAGCAAGAGTCATTTTTGGCATTATATTTAAGGAAGAGCCAGTATCCACTAGCACGTTGGACAAAGAGTCAGATTGACAGTTCATAGAGATATGTAGGGCAAAATTATGATCCCCACCCTCTTCAGGGAGTTCTTCATCACTGAAGCTCAGATTATTGCAAGTCGTTATGTTGGCTACTATCCCACCAAATTGATCGGTAGTCACATTGTTATCTATGAAGACTTGATCCAAAACTCTCATAAGGGCCTCTCAATGGGCTTCAGAGTTTAAAAGCAAAGAGAGTATTGAGATTTTGGAAGGAGTTTGCATCAGTTGATCCACAACTTTGTACTCACTCCTCTTGACCAGCTTTAGAATTTCATCAAAGTCAGGATTTATATTGGTTCCATCAGACGGACCAATGTTTAAGTCTGGATTACCAACGGGAATTCCTATAGGATTCATAACGGGTACAACGACAAGAATTTTCCTAGCCACATGAGCGATAGGCTGCTTTGGTGGCAACAAGGTATGCACACGCCCACTCCTAGTTACTCGACTTACTTCAACGATGTTAACTACAAATGAAAGAGTAGGTATGGGAACTTCTTTCCCATTTTACATCATTGTTGCATTGTATTGGTAGGGAACTACTTTGCCAGGGTCACAAGGAACATGTCCAAGTAGGCAGATGATTAAAGGAGAAACAGGAACCCTTGGATTGTTGTAGGTAATTTCTATGCGCTCAGGCATGTTGAAATGAGGAATGATGACGTTTACTTCAGGATTTACCGAGTTGATATCTGAGACTAAGAGCTCATGCGGATAACATACCATCATATTCACTTCATTCTCATTCCTATTTCTGAGGATTCAAATGTTGCCATTATCCATTAATCTTTGAAGATCTGTTTTCACAGTAGAACACCCATGAGAATCTCTATAACAAATCCTATAAGATCTGTAGTTGTGTCGAGAAAAACCACCCATTACGCAGAATGTGGCATGCATCTGTACTAGATCTGCTCTTACCAAGTTTATGTCAAAGACTTGATATTGGCCAGGACATCCATACACGATGTTCACATTGTGCCCTCCATGATTAGGCAGCAGATTAGCTTGTACGTTAGGATTCATATCCTTAAAAGAAAGAAGGTTAGCTCTAACCAATCTTTGAACTTCAGCCTTCAAAGCTATGCAATGTTCAAGATCATGGCCAGGTTCCCCTTGGTGAAAAGGACAAGAAACATCAACTTTATACCACCAAGGTAACTTATCACGCACTGGAGGTGGTGCTCTAGTCTGAACAAGATTCCTCTCAATTAAAGAAGGATATAATTATGTGTAAGACATCGGAATTGGGTCAAACTGCAAAAGTCTAGGAGCACGATTCTGATTATTGTTAAATGGTTGAGCTTGTTGTCGAGGCTGTTGATTCCGTTGCTGAAATTGTGGGGTAAATCCCGTGTTTGAAGTTGAACTAACAACTGGTGCGATAGAGGCTACCTATCGTCGGTGATTAATGTTTCTTCTTGGTCTCCCTTGGAATACCATTCCAACATCTTGTTCTTTCTTTTTTGGGAAACCACTTCCAAATTTCTTGGTTCCTCTTAAAGATCCAACTTCTTTGGTTAAGCGTCCTGCTCGGACTCCTTCTTCCAATCGCATCCCCATGTTTACCATTTCGATGAAATCATTTGGAGCACTGGTGATTATGCACTCATAATAGAAAGGGCCAAGAGTATTCAAGAAGATCTTGGTCATCTCTTTCTCTTCCAATGGTTGATTAATTTGGGAAGCGATTTCCCTCCATCGTTGGGCATACTCTTTGAAAGTCTCTTTATCCTTTTGAGACATTGCTCTGAGTTGGTCTCGATCTAGAGCCATGTCTGAATTGTACTTATATTGTTGAACAAAAGCTTCGCCTTGGTCGTTGAAAGTTCGAATGTTAGTACTATCCAATCCCATGTACCACTTTAGAGCGGCGCTAGTAAGGCTGTATTGGAAGTAGTGAATGAGCAATTAACGATTATCATTGTGAGTAGACATCTTCCTAGCATACATTATAATATGGCTTTGTGGGCAACAGTTGCCTCTATATTTCTCAAAATTGGGGACTTTGAACTTGGCTGGTATTCTTACACTGGGAACCAGACAAAGATCATGGGCATTTTTCCCAAACAAATCCTTTCCACGGGTAGTTTTGATCTCTAATTGAATCTTATTGAACTATTCTTGGAGATCTTCCATATGGCTACGAGGATCCGTGTTGTCGCAAAGAGCATGATAAACTTCGTTGTTCACCTAAGGAATAGTGTGAACCACGGGAGTTGAATTTGTCACAATTGGTTGAGAAACCGACATAGTGACTTGAGGAAAGGTTATTTCGGGCTGTGAAGTGAATGCTGGATTTTGCAAAGTAGGAACCTCAGTTGTGGTTACCAGTACTTCAGAAGCATTTTGAAGAAAACGTACGCCAATATTGAAAGGCATTCCCCAAGGGTAACCCACTAGCATAGTGAAAAATGGATTACTAACTGCGATAGCAGAAGTTGGAGTAGTAGTGATTTCTAAAATCATTGTCGCTTGAATTTGACTGTTAGGTGTTGGTTGTTGATTCTGCGCAACTACCAATGAGCTCACCAAAGCGTTGAGTCTTTCCACTTCCTCTTGAAGCATGGTTACTGTAGAACGAAGCTCAATATTCTCTTGTTTGAAATCTTCCATTGCTTTCTTTCTATTTGCACGAGTATTGTATCTGCGAGTTGACTGTGAACGCAATCGGGAAACTTTAAGACGCTGCATCTTGACGATCTCTGGAGAAAACTCCAAAAGATAAGACTCTATATAACAAACTCGAAATGCAAGATGATGCATGATTATGAATGAAAAAGAAAATAAATGATTTTTCCAAAAAATAAGAGAAATTTCTTGCAAACATTCGAACATAAAACTCTCATTTTATTCATATATTAAGGAAAGATTACAACAAGTTTTTTTTGGAGCATAACTCTTACAACCGTAAAGCAAATGAAAATTAAAATCTAAAATATCCTAATTAAGCATCTTTGTCGGAAGAAGAACCAAATGCTTGATGCAGCTTCAACTTCAGGATCTCTTTCCCATAGTAAGCTTTCAATTCTGCTTTCTCGGCTTTTAGCTTGTTAACAACATTCTTCCACTCGTCAGGAGCAGGAGTGCCATTTGTAAATTCTTCAATCTTTCTTTTTCTTTCTTTGATGTATTTCTTTATCGCGTCATCCTTTCGACGAATTTTCTCATCTTTCTCCATGAGCATCCATCTTGAAAGTAGATCATTTTTCATGATCGTTGACATGTTTCTTAAGCTTTATATTCTCAAAGTCAACTTTAAGAAATTTCTCTTCCAAAGCATCTTTCTCTAGCCTCATTTTAGCCAAAGCTTCTTGGTATTCTCCCATAGTCTCAATGGGAATGGTGGTCGATTTAGATACCACTGGGAACATGGGTTCTTCATAAGCATAAGGCATTCGAAATTCCTTCGCTCTTTTCTTTACCCAACAAGTGTAGATTTTCATGGCTACACAATTCCTTGATTCACCTTTTTCTTTCCTTCGAATATGGTGCCAAGCTCTTACCATTCTGGCTTTCAATCCTTGGGAATCTTCCCCTTTATGTTAAAAGTAATCCTCTACTATAAGACCAAGGGGTTTACTCGAGTTTGCATACCCAAGTTAAAGTCTTGCCACGAATGGGTTGTAGTTAATTCCTCCTTGTGTACCAATGAGAGGTACATTGGCAAACTGTCCATAACTTTCAATGATTTCCATCTCATTGTAGGCCAAAGTATACCAATGAATATCATTATTAGTAAGAGACATGATTCTTCGAGGCCAATGCCAAGTAGTTTTGTTTTCCTTGAAGATAGGAGACTTAGGCAAGTGTGAAATAATCCATTTGAACAACAAAGGCACACAACACACAATAATTCCATCTCCTTGACGATTCCTATGATGGATAGAGAAATACGTATCACCAAGAAAAGTGGGAGCAGGATTTCCAATCAAAAAGTTCCTTATGGCGTTGATATCAACGAAGTCTATGACGTTAGGGAAAAAAACCAACCCATAAATGAGTAAAGCTAAAATAGCCTCAAAAGCTACCATACTACCTGCTTCGGCAAAACTAAAAGCTTTCTCCATTAGAAACTTTCAAGTTAGTCCTAAGAGATTTCCTTTAGTGGTCAAGTTTTTGTCCATCTCAGATTTCCTTAAGTGAGTCATTGCTGCAATGACTTGTGGCTTCAGAATGGCTTCCAAACCATTAAAATGCACTTTATCAGACACTAGGATACCTAAAAGATTTGCGTACTCTTCCAAAGTAGGCATCAACTAGTAATCAGGGAAAGTGAAACAACGAAAGACAGGATCATAAAACTGAACCAAGGTTTTAAGAAGTCCTTCATCAATGTTAGTGTTCAAGATAGTTAAAAAAGTTCCATAGCGTTTTCTGAAATCCGAGGGATCTTCTACCAAGGATGCTAACTCTTTTAACTTTTTCACATCAGGAAATCTAAAACCGTATCTCTTGGTATTTCTTCTTCTCAAATCCATCACTCTAACCTAGAATATTTGCAAAGAAATTTTTTCTAAATTCTTTGGAAATTTTATGGAAAGAGAAAAAATGGAAAAATGCATGAATGCATGGATGCCACAAAGATACAAACATGGTTACACACTAAATAGGTTCAAGCGTTCAAATTCACGAGCATGAGGTCAACGATAAGAACTGAACATGGGTAAGTACTACGGGTTTAATCACCTGTAAAGCATATTCTACTAATAATAAAGGGTCTATGATTCTCTTTGAAATATTATCGGTTTAAACAACTAACTTGTAGTCCAATAATATTTTTCAAGAAAAACTATCCTGATCGTAGCCTCGCATGACAACTAATCCAAGTCTATACCTCAATAGTTTCTGAACTACATCCTAAATGGCCAAGATGAGTTATGGGTTCTACATCCAACTCAGCTTTGCTATTTTGCTTGAAAAGAAAAAATGCCTTCGCAAATAACTTGCTAAACAAAATTACCCCCAAGAAAAAATTCCTTGCCAAGGGTGAGACCTTGTGCGTACATATTCTTAAAAGGAGGTTGAGAAAGTCAGAGAAATCGTAGTTCCCACTTATGTGCTAGTGGAAGTAAAAAATTTAAGAGACAACGACAAGTGTCATCTTAATGAAAAATATATCAACCTATTTCATCACATACCATTTTGAAAATTTGATTGTTTAAATCTTTCATTGTAAGCATTGGGTGTTTTTCTTGAGTGTACAAGCGTTACCACTTACAGTTAAGAAAAATGTTTGAAAAACGTTGAATCTTTCAATGTAAGCATTGGGCGTTTTGTTTGAGTGTACAAGCATTACCACATACAGTTAAGAAAGGTGTTTTGTTTAATAAATGGTCCTTTTATTATGAGCCCAAGAGGTGGCTATCCGAGGGACATCAAGGGTCCTTATATGAAGCCCTAGAGGAGGCTATAGGGTATGGGGAACCTATTTGTTATACTAAGAGTAGGCTATGGGGAACCTATTTGTTATACTAGTTGTAATGACATAAATAAACATAAACAAGTATATGAACAAGTATATATATGGCAAAGTGTGTGTTCTCATTTATAGGAATTTATGAAGGAAATATATAAACAAGTGTGTAAAACAAGAAATTGAAGCTAGTAAACTTGGATATATACAAGGGAGTGTGAAAGCAATATATAAACAAGTGTTTAAAACTAGCGGATAAGCTAGTATATTTGGATATAGATAAGGGAGTGAGACTTACAACTTAAAGGAGGTGCACTGGAATAAGAGAAATTTCACCCAGAATAATGATCCTCATAATAGTAGTGGAATTGGTGTATAAACAAGTGGATAAAAACTAGCGAACGATACTAGTTTATACTTGAATATTTGCAAAAAAGTTGAATAAGTATAAGGAATTGAATATGTACACAAAAGGTGGATATGTACAAGGAAACTAAATATGTACATAGGAGGTTTGGGACTTACACCATAAGGGAGGCCCATAATCAATTTGATTTTGAATTCGAAAGACTTTCGAGGAAAAAACCTAGTTCGGTTTGTATTTTCAAAGATTTAATCAAATCGATCATGGAAAAGAGGTGTGTAAGTTAATTAAAACATTTTTGAAAGTTTTGAAAAGTTTTTGAAAAGTGAAAATTATTCACAAGAGGTTTTGAATAAGATTATGTTTGAAAATCAAGACGAAAACATTTTTGAAAGTACTTTAAAATACTAAAAAACGTCTATTTTAAACCTAATGAAAAATATATCAAAAGAAAATATTTTTTGGAATTTTTTGAAATAATCATAAAATAGATATATTAAATGACAAGTGTGTAAAAAATCATCTCAAAATGATAAGTTTTGATTGATTTTTGAAAATGTTGAAGTTTGATAAAAATATGAAGAAAACAAGTGATAAAAATTTGTTTTGGTCCAAATGAGCGTTGAACTCATGACCTTAGGCTGAAAGGTGAAAAGGTTTACCACCAGTTCACGCGCCTATGATGATAATATCATGCTTTTGAAAACATATATTTTGAAACAAGTTCCTGAATAGTTTTTAAAATAGTTGAAAAAAGGTTGAAAAGTAAAAAGTTGGAAAAAGAAGAGGTCTTAGGGGATTCGAACCATGGACCTATGGCATGTCAATGACTTAAGAGCGTGTGTGTTACCACTGGGGTGGTTGTTTCATCCATGAATAAAAAAACAATTAAATATAAGATAAACTGAGAATTTGAATTTTGGAAAATATCAAAAAATGCGCCAAGCTCCATCTTCTTCTTCCTTGAGCCATTGATTCGTACCTCCTCCATTTCTCAATGAAATTGAACGATTCAAACATTAAACTTGCTAGAATTTTCACTAGGAACACAATGGTGATAATTAATTTCATTTATTTTTAAGTGTAAGGTGATTAATTTTTGCATGAACACGAAGAACCCTAATTCTGACTTTTGATCATGAAATTGTATACGTGCACCAATTCAAGCAATTGATTGAGGGTTTATGATCCTCATACATGAAGAAACTCAATAGCATAGAAATTTTTGAACTGGAATTCAAAAATCATGAAGTTAAAATTTGATCAACTTACCTCTTCAAGTTGAAATCGAAATCCTCGAAGGAGTGCTTCCATAAGTGTTTTGATGATTTGTATAGCTTCAGTGGACCTTATGAATGGTATTTGAATGATTAGAATGGATTGAAGTTACCTGGAATATTCTGACCATGTCCATCTCGAGCAAGTTGAAGATGATGATGATGATGATTTTGTAGTTTCAGAAGTGATTCAAGGGTTTGGATCACTTCTATGGAGTGTGTGGATGATGTTAGAAGTGAAAAATTGGAAGATGCACGAATGGATTAAGAATTTGATGGTTAAGGCTCAATTTGTGCATCAATGGAGGTTTGAACATAATTCTGAGTTTGGCTAGTTTTTATGATGGAGTGATTGTTCTAACAACTTCCTAATGGTGTATAGAGAGTGTTTGAAGCTAGAGATTGGCTAGAACTTGCAAGGTTTGGAGATTTGCAATTCTCACATTTTGGAACTTTGAAACTTGCAACTTAAGAAAAGAAAGAGAAAACAAGCTTATGGTTGTTTTGATGTGATTTCCAAATGAGGAAAGACCTATATTTATATGCCAAGAAGTTTGGCAAGCAAGGCAAGATAAGATTGAAGGATTTTTGCAAGTTGGCTTAAGAGGTAAGAATGAAATCTTTGCCATAAATTAAATTTTAAACTATGGTTAAAAAACTCAAGTGATCTTATCACTTCTTCAATCATGATCACAAGATATTTTTGAGTGAAAACTTATCCCTTGGTGATGACAAGGCTTCTAGAAGAGGATTTTGGCAAAAATGACATGAAAACTTGGAAAAATAACCTATAATTCAAGCTTATGGACCTGTACGTTCTAATTTTAAAACCATATCTACACAAAATATTTTTTCATGTTATTGGATATTTGGAAATCTTAGAACAAGATATACAACTTTCATGTTGGAATTTTTCTTGAATTAAAATGGATCTAGGTGAAAAATGGCCATGAAAATGATGAAAAAAGTGATAAAAACACTTGAAAATTTTTCTGTGTTTAGAAAAATCAAGTTTTGACTTTTTTAACATTTTTTATTTTGATGATCATGATGGATAACTTGAAATGCTTTGATTATTGAAAAATTTTGAATTTCAAAAGTTGACCAAAAAGTCAAAGTTTGATTGATCTGGACAGTGGACTTTTTGTCAGATGATTTAGAATTCCTCTAATGATCAACCATGGCTTTGGAGATGTTTTGAATTAAGAAATTAGGTCAATATATTGCATTGGTGATTTTGATATCATTCTCTAAGCAATTAGGTCATTCATTGAGCAAAAAGTCAATGATACACCGCCCTCGATCAAAACCCTAATTTGGTCGATTCAAGATTGATCTTGAGGAAATGATTGGAATTTGAAGATCAAATGTTGATGATTTATGAAGATAGATCATTAGTGGTGAGTGGATACTTAAACCCTAATTGATCATATCTTGAATAGATGAAATATATATTTCCTTGTACATATCAACCATTTTTTGTACATACTCAATTCCTTGTACATATTCAACCATCTTTATAAATATTCAAGTATAACAAGCTTTGTTCGCTTATTTTTATCCACTTGTTTATACACCAATTCCACTGGTATTAACATGAGCATTATTCTTAGTGGAACTGATCTTATTCTAGTGGGCCTCCCTTAAGGTGTAAGTCCCACACTCCCATATATATATATCCAAGTACACTAGCTTTATTTTCTCCTATAAATGCACACACACACTTTGTTATATATATACTTGTCCATATACGTGTTCATGTTTATTTATGTCATTACAACTAGTATAACAACTAGGTTCCCCATAGCCTCCTCTTGGGCTTCGTACAAAAGAACTCCCTCGTTAAGTTAGCCTCCTCTTGGGCTTCGTACAAAAGAACTCCCTCGTTGAGTTGGCCTCCTCTTGGGCCTCATACAAGAAAGAGACTGGAAATCTCCAAATCCTCCTATTGGGCTTCGTACAAAGATTCTCCTTAGATAGGATAGAACCCAAAGAGTATGGTTTCCCAGTGAAATCACTCTTAAAGTCCAGCCATTCATACCTTATAGCCTCCTCTTGGGCTCTCAATGCAAGGACCCTCAATGTCCCTCAGAAAGCCTCCTCTTGGGCTCACAGTAGAAGGAACCTCGATGTCCCTCGGATAGCCTCCTCTTGGGCTTACAATACAAGGACCCGCGGGCTTCTTAAAAGCATCCCCCAAACAATAACAAAACATTTCTCCTTAGAGATGAGACATGAATCATCTCTATGGAAGAAGTATCTCATCTATAGCATCACATTCAAATCAAATACTTTTTTCAAACAAACAAAGAAAACATATTTCTTAACTGTAAGTGGCAACGCTTGTACACTCAAGCAAAACGCCCAAAGCTTAAAATGAAAGATTTAACGTTTTTCAAAAAATCTTCTCATTCTAAGAACTATAAGCGGTATACTTGTACACTCAAGTTAAACACCCATTTATTATAATTAAAGATTCAAAAAATCAATTTTCAAAATGTATATGATGAAATAGATTAGATACATTTTTCATTAAGATGACACTTGTCTTTGTCTCTTAAAAATCTTTGCTTCCACTAGCACATATGTGGGAACTACGATTGCTATGACTTTCTCAACCTCCTTTTGGGAATACGTAGGAACAAGGTCTCACCCTTGGTGAGCATACTTCTTTCTCTCTCAAACCACTCAAACCTTAGTCACCCTTAGATCTTGAGCTACAATTGCTCTGATTCCCTCTAGGGGATATGTATGCAGAGGATCGCAATGATCTTTGCGAGCATAATCATAATAAACAAACTTAGGTTCCCACATAGCCTACCTTTCTTAATTCCCAAAGGAGAAACTATCTCAAAATAGCATAGCAAATAAAACACAAAAGCACAAAAGATCATATAGAGTACTATAGATACATAGGGTTCTAATACCTTCCCATTGTATAATCTAACATTCTTACCCAGGAATCTCCCCCATGCTTTGTGTTTAGTTTCACGCTAATCGCATTAAATATCTTTTTTAGGGTATTTCACCTTTCCCCTTTTCCTTTCTTTTTTTGGAAACAATAAAGCTTGGTGCTCGCGGCATCTTTTAAAAATCAAATCAAAAGTTAAATTGTTTTTGAGCCAGAGATTCGAATTTCAATTTGATTCCCTCGTTCTTCACTTTTTACCGTGAACACTTACCCAAGGATGTTTGAGTGATCCCAAATCCCTTACCCCTCACACCCAAAATACTCAGGAACGTTTAATACTCGACTTAGTAGGCCCCTGCAATAATGTTCTTCAACTAGAGTTAAATATTGAGATAGATTATCCGAAAATTCATATGCATATCGAAAAAGATTAGCGATGATTAAAAATCATAAATGTTTCTTCATCCTTTGAAATTCATCTTCTGACTTAATTAAAGAAATAATGTTATACTTACATATTGTTCAAAAACTTGTTAAACATATTCATTAGCAACTCTGTCCTTACCCACGCGAGTAGCCTTCCACAAAACAAGTGGCGGAAGAGACGTTTCTTCATTTTTCTCCTCTTGTAACTACACATTAAGACAAATAATAAGATTATTTATAACAAATGATGAATAAGTATATCACATCATTTATATATACTTACTACTTTTGTTGTAAGAATGCATATGATGTACGCCCTTTTTTGTATGGATACGCGAGACTTGGTGCTCGCTGGCGATTTACGTCTCTCACTTCCGAGAATTCCAGGGTTCTTCGTTTGGCTTTAAAATTTTCCCATTCTTCAGGTGAACTCAAGTTTGCATAGGCATTTGAAAGTTCTACTTCCAAAAAATTTCCTTTGACATCCCTAAAAACTTGTTACTTAAAAAAGATCGGAACCCTTTGTGTCTTTAAACGGCAAATTAAAGACAATATGTTTTCGGTCATCATCAATGTTAAAAGACCTCTATGGAATGACATACATAAAGTGTGTTATTATAAGTAATATTTAAATACATAACCATCAACAAAAACAAATAACATCCCATATTGTACCTGTATCTCACTCCATATTTTGTCTTTAGCGGGTTTCAACTCTGGCCTTCTCGAATAATCACAAGTGATTGGAATTTTTCTCCTTAGAAGGGAACCAATGTAACTTACCAATATTTAACCGTGAGGATCAATTAGTTGGTTATCTGGATTCCAATGTATGTCATATTTTATTCCTTTATCTCTTGAACGAATGATATTCTTTATAATAGATGTTCCTCCTGTAATTTCACTATGCACATCATGAACTGTTTTATCTCCACCAATATTTGAAGCATCTTGTGAGTTTTCCTATTTACTAGCCATTTACCTTGTAATAAAGAAAAACATATACACAATATAAAATTCCATAATCCATTGAGTATATAAAATTCAATATTGTATAATTTTATTGAGTTACGAAATATATAATTTTATTGAAGGACAAAATATATAATTTTACTGGCTATTACATTTTTCACTAACATCTCTTTCTTTTCTTGGTTGGAACATGAATTACTTGCGCAAATGGATGGATTGTTCCAAATTCCCTCATTATGATCATTTCTAATATATGATTCATTCGATATACTATTCTCATCTTCATCATTTCTAAAATAAGATTCATTCCCTCTAATATACGACTCGTTCAACATCAATATCACCTTGATCTAAAATGTTATCATCAATCACTTTGTTAGATAAAAGCACTATAGACCATTTCATACTTGTCGGATCAGTGACATAAAACACTTGTTTAGCTTGAGAGGCTAGAATAAAAGGCTCATCTTTGTACTTTACCCTATTAAGATCCACTTTCAAAAATCTTGACATATCCATTCGTATCCCACCACTATGTACCCACTAGAAACAAAAGATAGGAATCTAAAACTTCTCATAATAAAACACTCAAGTGTGTTCGATAACCCAAAAAGATGACAGATTTGCATATTTGGGGTTTAAATCATTCATACTTGAAATGTGCATTGCTTCAGCTACCACTGTGACACCACTATTTTGCATAGTACTTTTATCATCTTGTTCTTCGATATAAAATATGTATCCATTAATTGCGTATCCATTATAAGAAAACACATTCAAACTTGAACCATACGCTAAACATCTCAACCTCTATGTTATTGAAGCGGGATCTAAAGAAAACTTCGAATGAATATGATCCTTAAACCATGGTATAAAACTTTGATTGTGCTCTCGTACTATCCAATTTTCATTTCGATTCAGATTTAAACTTCGGAGTACATCCTTGTGTAGTTCAACATACGGCTCAACCTTGTTGTCATTGTGGAGAACATACAAATGCACTTGATCTCATTCAGACCTTGATATTGTCATAATTTCCTATGTACATCATAAACCCCAACACCGCTCTCCCACAAAATCTGTAAATCTTTGTTCAAATGTGCCAAGTATACGTCTATATCATTCTCTAGTTGTTTAGGCCCAAAAATTAACATAGATAACATAATGTACTTACGCTTCATGCATAGCCATGGAGGTAGGTTATAATCATAATAATCACAGGCCATGTGGAATGTGAGATACTTTGAAGACCATATGGGTTCATTCCATAAGTAGATAATACCGAGCGAAGGTTTCTTAATTCTTCTCCCAAATCGGGATAATCATTATCAATTTTCATTCACTGTGGTGAATCTGCCAGATGTCGAAACTTTCCATCAATAATTCTTTCATCAGCATTCCAAGTCAAGAGGTTTGCATCTATTTCACTACGAAACATGCGTCTAAATCTTGTGAAATCAAGATGTAATATCAACCTTGCCTCGTAAAGTGTTTTGATGAAGACAATAAAAAATGAAGACTTTGATGGCAAAAAGAAATGGCTCAAATTATCATAATCAAGTCTTGAAGAATCTTTGTGAATCAAAAATAAAATGTCAAGGTTATGCATTCAATCTCACTATATGCATACAAGTGTTCACAAAATAATCCATGCATCCATAAAAAATGCTAAAAATATTTAACATATTAAAATTAAGTTAGAACACATTTGAAAAACAAATTTTGAGAAAAAATGCACTAGAAACCGGTTACCCCATATGGGAACCCGGTTACCCAACTTTCTGAAAAAACACGCCCCTGGATTTTGTATGGGGAACCCGGGTTCTCCCAACTGGGAACCGATTCCCCTTTGTAATTTTCAAAATTTTTAAACGTTTGTTCAGCAGGAACCGGGTTCTCCCAGGTGGGAACTGGTTACCCCTAAACCAGTGTGAAAAATTCTTTTACATTTTGGGCAGATTTTTTATGGAACCTTTACATGGAATCATGGCATCTTTTCATATGATTATACACTTTTGTAAAGGTGTTTTAGATCATATAAATACTGGAAAATTTTCAGAATTAATCACCTTCTTCAATTAACATTTCTACATTCAAAAACTCTCTTATTTTCTAATATTCTCAAGTGTTCTACATCAAAAAATTTGTGACACTTTTCATACTTATTTTTCATTGAAAAATTATTCTAAGTTTCATACTCTCATTGTGAACACTTGCATTCTTTATTGAGAATTGTTTTGCTTGAAGAAGAAGATCAATCCTAGATTGATATATTGTACTACAACTTCAAAATCTCTTGTAAAAATTCAAATATACTTATTGTTTTCTTGCTGTCCAGGATTGTTGGAAGTAAGTTGTGCATTGAAGAGTCTTTGGTATCCCTATAGGTTAGATAGTAGGCTTCACAATTGGTGTGAATAGGTTGTACAATAATTCTAACTATAGTGAAATCTCTTGCATGTTGTAAGGGGACTGGAGTACTCTCGATCTGTGAGGGGAACCAGGATATATCCTTGTGTTCTTTACTTTTCAGCATTTACCGTTTCCATAAATATCTTAACCAGAAAAGAAAGAATCCTCACATACTTCCATTCACCAAACCAAAAAAAATTGTTTCAAGTATTCATTAAAACCAATAAATTTTTAAACACCTAATTCACCCCCCTCCTCTTAGGCGCATCTGATACTTACAAATCTCTGAATTATTGGAAAATACCAAAAGACTTTTGTTGGATACAGTTTTTTCTTATATCGAGAGACACCGCATTTAGGGCGCTCATTTAACGATGCATATTCATTTTGAAACAAAATGCAATCGTTTGGACAAGCATGTATCTTATCATAACTTATACCAATAGAGAAAAATATTTTTTGGCCTCATAGGTTCAATTAGGAAGAATGTTATCCTCTGGAAGCATATCTTTCATCAGGGCTAATAACTCTGTGAAACTTTTATCCGACCATCCATTGTCTGCCTTTAAGTTGTACAACTTTAATACCGTAGAAAATCTTGTGAATTCAGTGCAACCTTTATACAACGGTTTCTTTGGGTCGTTTACCATCCTCTCAAACATTTCGGAACAATCCTGAAGATCTTCTTCAAGTCCTTCTGTAATGTCTTTGACTCGTTCATAATCATATTATTTGCACCATTGTCTTTTGAAGCATAGGTCGTATTAACCCCCAGTTCAACATTCTCGTTACTTATCTCACCATGTAATATCCAACATGTATAACTTCAATCAATTCCATGCCTCAGTAAATGTGATTTTAATCCAATTGCGTCAATCCGACTCCCATAACAGCAACTTAAGTAAGGACATTTTATTCGACTTGGGTCTTCGGCGTGTTCAACAACAAAGATTTGATCTTTTTCATTAATTAATCAAACTACATTGATTATATAAATAAGTTTGTCTTTCAATTGAAATAACAAAGATTTGATCTTTTTCATTAATTAATCAAACTACATTGAGCTAAATCATTCATCACTTTTCAAACACAATTGTTTGACTTAAAACCAACTTCAAGACTGACTATCAATGTTTGTGAGGTTGGATTTTAGAATAATGAAGATTGATTAAGATGTGAAATCATCATCATCACCTTGATTATTATTGAGACAAATATAGTTTTAATATAAAAAAAAAATACTAGTTCCCAAAGTGAGAGAATTTTGGAACTATGCTCTGCAAATTTAATGTCAACAACTTGTGCAGCAGATTTAACAAGACTTTTGGTTATTTGAAAACCTACAAAACCGTATTTTTGTACCAAGATTCTGATTGTGTTTTCTTCGATTATCACCACCACCATTCATCAAATAACATACAAGAAACAAAGAGACAAAACCAAAACAAAAGAAGGATGCTTACATCGGCTGGTGCAAGAGGCTTGGACGAAGCACGAAGGGAGTACGCTGTGACAAATGAAGCACGGAGAGAGCACGTCGTTGGCTGGGTTGTTGTTGCTTGCAGATAGGAGACTTGAAGAGCACGAAGGGAGTACGCTAGGTTGTTGTTGCTCGCATAAATGAGACACGGAGAAAAAGTGGTGTTCAATGGAGGAGGGATGAGGGGTATCACAACAAATCAACGACGGGTTTTTAAGTGTGGAGCAATTTCAACGACTGATTTTTGAGATTTTCATGAATTGGAAGAACAGTGAAAGTAACGAGCAAAACCTAGACCTTAATTTTTTTATTTCAATTTTAATTGACCTTAGGCAGCGCTTTTAAAAAGTGTTGCCTATAGTGTGTCTTTATTAGGGCTTTGGGCCTATGACAGCACTTTCTACTATTGGGCCTATAGTAGCTCTTTTTTTAGTGAACCTAAGGCATCGCTTTTTCTTAACTTTAGGCTGCATTTTTTTATGAAGCGCTGTCTAATGCATATAGTTTTAAAATTTAAAATTTTATCAAGGCCTATGGCAACACTTTGGTACATAAGTGCTATCTAATGTGCTCTGCCAAAAATCAATTATGGTGTAGTGCATATAATCACAATTGCGCGCCCGTGGTAGAAAGACTCATACACACAACCACTGCTTACCTCATAATGGTTGGTCATCTATTGTGGTATCCTTTTTTCAACAGTTCAGATATTCATTTTTCCGTACTAGTGTTTGTAGCTCTGTTATATGGTTTTCTCCTTGAGACTATGTATGGTCTTATTCTTCCATTGAATAGAGTTGACTAGATGTAGTATTTTCTCGGTAAATTCTTCTTGATAAGTTTCTTTATATACAAAATTTGTGGAACAGTGGTGTTTTGTCTGATCCGGTAAGAGAGTTTTATGGTATGCATGGTGCCCTCATAGAGTCTACTTCTCATCTTTTTGTGACATGTGATCATGTCTTATTTTTGTAGTATAATATCTTTTGGAGTCTATACTTTTCCTTTTTTTCTCCTTATTAATCTTTTGTTAATATATGAAACATTTATATTTATAGCGAGGCTACATAATTTTTGAAGAGGTTTTCTCATGGTTTTGCATACAATGCTATGGGGTATATATTTTTTTTCAATCATAAGACAATAAAAAAGAAATGGTTTGCAAAATTAAGATATGGTTGCACAAAATTCATGTTGTCGAATCTTGATCTAAAAATCATTGATGCAAAGACTTTGTCAATGCATGCAAATGCTAACAACCTACAAAATTATTAATTTAACGTACCTTTAGTGGCAAGACATGTGTGACTTTCATATAAATGTTTAAAGCAGCAAAACTATTCACCAAAATTCCCTTAGAAATGACTATTGGCTTTCCATTTTGATTTATGCAAGGATTTTTCATGAAATAATGATGGCAAATATTCCAAATATTAGAATACATGAGAGGATTTCTTAACGATGAGGAAACGTGGTAGATGAAATGTTTAGGAGGTTGGTTTGAATGAATAAATATGGCTGCAATCACACAATTGATGACCATGTCTGCAGGTATCTGTATATTATTATCCAAAGTAAGTTAAACTCATAAATTTACATGTTAAATACATAATATGAATTGAATATGCCAAATAAGACTTTAGATAGAACTTTCAAGCGCTGTCTATTATGATGTTATTATAGGTATATGCAACATTTTTTTAATGTAAATGGTTGGCTTAAGTGAAATTTAAGCAATGGTCTTAGTGATTAGGGTTTCATTTCATCTATTGAAAATAGTTGACGTATTCTCTCTATTTATTATAGTTCTAAGAATAAGTCCTTGTTTTCTTGGTGTTTACTTGGAATAGGGACTTCTAAGGTTGTTTGTTATGGTTAATATCTACTCTTACAGTCTCTTGTCCAATAGAGATGCAATGTGGTCAGTTATTTCTTTTCATGATGTAGGTATATCGTAAGAAGACATACCCAAAAACACCAAAGAAATAACTTATCAGCCTAAAATGGTGAAACCAAAGGAGGAGTAAGATGATCCTAAATGTGAGAATGATATCAAATCGATAATATTCTTGGAGACGTCAATATAAGTGATCACACTCTGTAAGACTACTCTAAGAAGAGATATTAATGTGACAAACAATTCTCAATCAAAAATAGTTGCAAACTGTCGTGATAATCTAGAGCCCGCAAATGATAAATGTAACAAAGATAAATAGGTTATAAACGTTGAAGTCTATAATTCTCAAGGCATTCTTTATAGCTATTTCAAATTTCGTTTGAAAGTTCCTCATTCTATAAGTGCATCCTCCTTCTTTCTTCCGCTGAGGTAATATCATTTCATTTATCTTTTTGCTAGTAAGTTTTTATTTCCTGCATTGTTTATCTATACCACTTACAATTTGATTTAGTGCTTATGTGATATATTAAATGTGTAATAGAATCCCATGAATGTTCACTTCCAAATTTTTTATTGTGAACCAATGAGTATTTTTAATCCATATGTTCATAGTGACTTAATGTTTTGATCTTTTGTATTTCATCATCATTTGTATTTCATAATATAATATCTTAGCATTTGAAATATCTTTTGATAGTATGCTTGAGCGTGCTATTTATCATTACTCTTTGCATGATATATGTAAGCTTGCTATCTATCAATTATCACATGTATTAATCTGAGCATGTTATAGTGCAAATGAAATTCTTGAACAAGTCAGGTCACATTTTATGGAAGCATGTTTATATTAAGGTTTTAGAAGTGAAATATTTTAAATTTTCACCTAGCTAGGCACATGCGTGTGTCGCATCAGGAGTTGCGTAAATGTGACGTTTTTGAAGCGACTCAAGAGGTTTTGATTGCAGTGTATCTGTCATCTTTCATGCTATTTTATTTGTTATTGGGGTCATTTGTGGAAACAATATGATGATGTTTTTTGAATTTCCTTTCTATTTATGTTTGAGTAGTTCAATTTTTATGTCATTTCACATATGTGGTATATGTGACTGCACATTATTTTCTTGCAAACGCCTCTATGTTAGTTTTGTATATGGTATATGTGTTATGATATATCTATGTGATACTCTAATGACATACTTTGTCTCTCTTTAATGTTTCCAAAAGGAGGAGAAACATCTGCGAGATTTTCCAGACTTTCTGATAACGGTTCAGATTAGATGACTTTTTTATTCAATATTATTTCCGCAGTCCATAATTAACAATGTTTTACATTATATTTGATCAACTTTTTTATAGTCCCACCTTGCTTATGAGTGTGAAATCCTATTTTATTACAATTATTTTGAAGGTGGATTTCCACTTTTTCTTTCGAGTTTTAGACCTATATTTTTCTTAGTACTTTGTATAATTTGGTGGCCCAAGTCTACCTTTTCTATGAGCCTGAAGTCCTATTTTATTAAGGAGTTTGACGTATATCCATATTTTCCGATAATAGTTCGGATTAGACGACTTTTATATTCAGGATTATTTCTGCAGACCATAATTAACAATGTTTTACATTATATTTGATCAACTTTTTTATAGTCCCACCTTGCCTATGAGCCTAAAATCCTATTTTATTACAGTTATTTTGAAGGTGGATTTCCACTTTCTCTTTGGAGTTTTAGACCTATATTTTTCTTGGTACTTTGTATAATTTGGTGGCCCAAGTCTACCTTTTCTATGAGCCTGAAGTCCTATTTTATTAAGGAGTTTGACGTATATCTAGATTTTCCGATAATGGTTCAAATTAGACAACTTGTGTATTCAGGATTATTTCTGCAGTCCATAATTAACCATGTTTTACATTATATTTGATCAACTTTTTTATAGTTCCACCTTGCCTATGAGCCTGAAATCCTATTTTATTACAATTATTTCTGCAGTCCATAATTAACCATGTTTTTCTTGGTACTTTGTATATTTGGTGGCCCAAGTCTACCTTTTCTATGAGCATGAAGTCCTATTTTATCACACTTATTTTTAATGTGGATTTCAACTTTCTCTTTGGAGTTTTAGACCTATATTTTTCTTGGCGGCAATTTATATAATTTGTTGGCCAAAGCCTAGGCAACTCGCTTTTCTCTAGTTATGAATAAGATTATTTTTACCAACTAGTTAACATTTTTCAAAGGCATACCTTTTGTTGACATGGATGATATTTTTAATTAGGTCAAGAAATTCAAACACTATTATGACTATTCAAATTAGGGGTAGCAAAATGAATGGATTGAATGGATATGGGTTGGATTGTTAATGGATGGATCAAAACAATCTATTATTAATCCAGTACAATCCATTAAAACTTTCTTAAATATATCCAATCCAATCCATCCATTTAAAAATGAAATCCATCAAATTTATCCATTAACAACATTTTAATGGATGGATTCTATCCATCCAAAAAGAAGTTTCATTTTTTTTTAAAACAAATCAATTTTTCTTTTAAAAAAAGAAAAAAAATTAAAGTTTTTTCGGAAAGTTTTTGCAGTTTTTATACTGGTTACAACTGTAGGGCGAATAATGATCAATGGTACATTTTCTTTATGATGCACTAAAATCATTTCTCCCATTGCTTTTGGGAATACATATGTATTTGGCCATCCATGCAAATTTGCTCTAATTTTTTATTATATATAATTTAAATCAGAACTCAAAAATATAATTATTAGATATATAACATGATAACCATACATGATGAAAGAATAAAAAAACAACAATTCTTACACCAGTTATTACATCTACATTGTTCACAAATGCGGGAAAGAGTGACATGAACAATGACATCAACAATAACATGAACATGAACAGGAACATGAACAACACATGAATAAAATTGATTAATAATGTATAAAATGTTGATTAATATTGTTCATTATATGATTAATAAATACCAAGATGTTAATAATAATTTTTAACAAATAGTATAAAATTGGTTAATAAAATCTAAAATATTTATTAATAAAGTAATAAAGTTGGTTAATCACACAAATTTAAATTGATCCTCCTAAATCTAAATAAAAAGCATTAAACAATTACATGAACATTTACATAACAAAAACATGAACAATTATTTGATAGTATATAAACGAAACGATCATATGAACATTGCATGATCAAATTCCGTTAATAATGTTTAAAAAATTAGATAATATTGTTTATTATTTGGTTAATAAATGCCAATATATTAAAAATAATTTTTTATAATAAGTTAAAATTGATTAATAAAATATAAAATATTTTGAATAGTAAAGTGATAAAATTAATAAATCATACTAATTTAAATCGGTTCTCCTTAATCTAAAAAGTCATTTTATTATTTTTAAATTAAATAAATTTTATATTATTTTTATAATAAAACACTGTTTACTATTGTAAATGTAGTGTATATTAAAAAAATATTTTTGTGTCAAAGTATCATTATTCAAAACAATAATAATTTGACCAACCTTTCCATTCCATAATCTTTCAATGCAAATTTCATTGTATTCGCATCTGCATTCATCGATTGAAGTTCAGCTATTTTTTTCTCCAACAAATTCATTTCATCGTGTATGTCTAATTTTGAGGTCCCTTTTAGAGATTGACCCATCTCAAATGCTTTTTCTCTTACAATTCCATCTTCACAATTTCCATCTCCGCACACATATGCTAGAATTAATTAATTAATAAATAAATAAATAAATATATATATATATATATATATATATATATATATATATATATATATATATATATATATATATATATATATATATATATATATATATATATATATATATATAAATTAGTATAAAAGAAGTTAACATAAATTAAAGACAATAAATGAAACTAATCTCTAATTTTGACTATAAAGAAACTTATCAGAGGATATGTGCACAAAAGCCTTTAGTTTTTTACAATTCTTTGCAAAGTTTAATGCATGCAAAGCTCCGTTTGTATTAACACCCATGGATATATCAAATCTATAGAGAAACGGAGAATATTATACTGGAATGATTAAATTATTTTACTATTTATAGTATTTAGCTTATCTTTTTTATTTAACGAAAACTAGATTTCACCTCTCATCAAATTTAGTAGATGCAGTAGAATGAACAAGTATTTCTGTCTCTTCAAATATCTCATTTTTATGCTTTTCATCTTTTATTCCAAAGTTTTCATTAGTAACATTTCCTGCAATTGCTACAACCTTTTTTGATATGAAAGAATTGAAAGCTTCACCCATATCGTCTCGTAGTACCCGAAATAAATCAATTTCAATAACCTGATATGTGACAATTACATAAATTTAAGTTAGAAAACAAACACTCTTTCCGATTTTATTTATAAACAATTTTTTTAAATCCATAAAATATAAACAAAAATTAAAAAAATTTGAGTATTTAATGTTTTTATTTCAAATTTATCTTTATATTAACTAGTACTTTTACGCCGTGTGATGCATGTGTTTAGACGAAATTTTAGTATAATTTTGACGTCTAAACATATATTCTGGTTTAATATATTAAGGAGATGAAAGTATAGTAATAACTTTGTTATCTCAATTACATGATGTTGTGAATCGGATGCCTTAAAACAAATATATATAAGCTTGTAGGGAAAAAGAATGAAGAACACGATGAACACAAGGATTGGTTATTAACTGTTATACTTTCCTTTATCTTAACACCAAGATTACAAGTATACAAGAATAACAAATAACCCTCTCACCCTAAATTAGGATTTGCAGTATACAATGATGAGAGACTAGTATGCTATTTATAATAAACCTAACATACTAAACTAATGGGCTTTTATCACAAATACCCATTACAAGCTAACTTAGGGTACAAACTAACTTAACCAATTGGACATAACAAACAGGCCCAATTCGATGCTAACAATTCTAGCATCCTTCGATACAATAGAGTTCGACCCAATATCTCACACATGAAATGTAAAAGTTAAATATATTTAAATATCTTTCTAAATAAATGTTAAAATGGTCTGTTTTATTTATAAATCATGCTAGAATAGTATATTGTTTTGTTCATTTATCATAGGTTTATTTAGTTTTTTTAATGGAATTATTTTATGTTATCTTATATTATACAATAATGATGAACCTCATTTTGCAAGCGATATGCAGCCAAATCAGAGTTTGAAGCTTTTAGGAGTAGATACAGTTTTTTATCTCTGGTTGGATCCTTAGTATCTTTTCAATAAAAACTGCGCATACAAAAAAATAAAAAAATTATAATATATAGTGAAATAAATATTAAATGATTTATTATTTTACAAAAAATATTTTATAGTACCTTTTGCCAAGAAACCAGTAGCGCCGGTCACTAAAATAGTCTTTCCCTTCAAGAAGTCTTGTATCTTTCCAGAGGTGATTAGAGAAAAGACAGAAAGCGATACTCAAGTACTGATTTGGTAATGCTTATTGCATGCCAAGTATCTTATTTATAGGCTATTAGCTTGAAGGATGCATTAATGTGAATTGTACTATTGTAGTTTGAAATATCTATTGCTGGATATATTAATGAGAAAAATGTGACAATTATAAACACTAAAAAAAGTGAAATTGCTGACTCCGTCGCTAGGTATATTTCACTTCGCAGCCTTTTTCTTAGAGATAAAAAAAAATGCGTTAGTAGTATCAAAAGAACACGGTGGAAATTAAGATTGTGCAAAATATCCAATTTTGTGAAATTAATTCATAACTTTATCCAAACCATATTGAAAAAACCAAAGAAAAGTAATATGTGATTATTGCATCCAATTAAAATTTAAAATTCAATTTGATTTTATAATTGGTTTAAAAACAAGTCAGCTGCACCCAAATTTTTACTGTCTCATATAATTTTAGCATCCAATTAAAATTTCCTATCAGTGACATTAATGTCGGCGTGGACTTCATAGTTGTTAAATATGTTTGGATTTCAACCTCAAAAATTAGTTTAAAGGACACGTCTAGCATGAGCATAGGTTAAATATATACACTACAGTCTTTAATCAGGCTTTGATACTACGTTCAATATGTTTGGATCTCAACTCGAAAAGTTAACTCTAATGAAGGGATTGTCCTGACATATTTATATATCCAACAGTCCAGGAACCTAAACAATGTGAAACTTCAAACAAACTTCAACAACACAACTATCAACTTCAACACTCACTCTCACGCTTAGTGTGGGCTTTGGCCAAATACACACACAAACTTTAACTTGATTATGATACCATATTAAATATGTTTGGATCTCAACCCCCAAAACATCCATACAACAACGCCAAAGTCACAACAGGTTGTCCCAAAATTGTGGGGACACCTCTAAACTCATGTGTTAGTTTTTTTATTTATTTTTTAATTGAAAATGTTAAGGTTATAATTAAGATTAATTCCCTAACTGTGGTGATACAGTCTAACTTTCCTAGGTTCGTTAATCAGCTCCCTCAAATATTTAATCCATTTTACATTATTACACGTATTTTCAATTATATTTATATTCAATTAAAAAATAATAAGGATATCACTACCGCTCTTTTGTAAAACTATTGTTACACACTGGCGCTTCTTTATATATATTATACACTAAGTACCCATTTTTCATTGATAAAAAAAACAATCCTAACACCAACGTTGTCGACATGGTTGGGAAGAAGACAACAACACACACACTCATTGTTGTTGTCCAATTTTGTTTTAATGTCGCATTTGAAGACAAACTCTTCCAAAGATGTTACTATGTCTTCTTCCACTATAAAATCTCGATCTTAAATTTTTTTATGGTTGTGATAGTCATATAGATTCGTATCAATGTAAGAAGGGACAAAATAAATGAAGGTTTGTTTGAGATGTATATTTTGGAGGAGTGATGAAACATGTAATTTATGCATATGGCATGAAGACATGAGAGAAAAATTAAGAAATAAAAATGAGAGTAATATGATGCCAAAGTTGAAAGTTGTGGGCTATTTGACGGTTATGTATGAAGATTCAAAAATAAAGAATAAGAATTTGAAGAACAAATTGAAGTCTGAGATATTTTCTAAAAATTTAAAGATGTTATGTTTTCTTATCTCCGTTGTGTTTAATGTTTACTTTGTTATGAAATGTAATATTCTAATTAGGGTTTGAAATTTGAAAATGTTATGTTTTCTTATCTCCTTTATATTTAATATTTACTTTGTTATGAAATGTAATAGTTGAAGATAAAATGAACTGACATGAATGCAACTTACAGACGGTTTCATATGAGTAAGTTCATCGCAAACTATTGAATTTTCAATTATAATTATGCGTTTTATATATATTTTGTAGTTTAAGATGATAGATTAAGTTGAACGTTTAAGTTGAACGTTTAAGTTGATAACCATAAGAGAGAGAGAGAGAGAGAGAGAGAGAGAGAGAGAGTTAAGCATAAAGATTAAAATTTCATTACATAAAACTTTTATTACTTAATCAAAAATCATAATAGAATCTCATTGAGATAAAGTTAGAACAGTCATAATCAGCCTCATCATCATTATCAGATTCGAATAAAATACTCATTTGCCTTCTCAACCTTTTTCTTCTTCTTGTTCTCCTCACCCTGAGAGATCCCATTAGCCTAATCACAACATTCTCTACAACAACATCTTGAATCTGAGGATGGTTTTGTACCACAACACCCGCTTCAACAATATCTTGATTCTGAGGCTGGTTTTGCACCACATCACCCTCTATAGCAACATTTTGACTCTCAACATTGCTGGTAGTTTGAGCAGGATAACACATGTTGATTTTTTTGGATGATGTTTTTTTTTGTGTTTTGGTACTTCCGCATTTATATTGTTCCTTCTGATTTTTCATCTCCTTCTCTTGAAAGTTTAAACATTAAAGCTGCTCATTATTATTTCTTTAATTCTATGCACTTTCTCTTTTTTTGGAAGTTGAAAAGATTACATATCTGGAGTTCTTCAAATTTTGATGTACTTAATGGAATCACTAATAGACATTTCCCTTTTCGTGACCGGAAAATTCGGTCACTATAACAATCGAAATAGCCACCAATATTCGATATTCGTTAGTAAACTTTAAGAGGTCACTAAATCGGTCACAACAATAAATCAATCACCGATTTAACGACTAAAATTTTGTGAACGCATTTTCGGTCACAAAATATGTTTTTATTTATATAAAAAATCATAGCCCGAAATTTCGGTCACTATTTTTTTTTAATCCTCTTCATTTTGTTACTATTTCCCGTCTAATTTCTTTTTATGATTTTAATTTTTAATAAATTTTTTCACCATTATATTGTTTTAAAAAATAAAATACATGTTTATATTAAAACTAATTTCATTTTTTACTTATATTTGCATAAAGTAAATTTTATTTTTATTATATGATTTGTATACGTGCATGATGAAATTGCATGATAAAAATCAAATTTATATAGTAATTTTCTAAATGTTATTTAGAATTATATATATATATATATATATATATATATATATATATATATATATATATATATATATATATATATATATATATATATTAAAATATAGAATATAACACCCTTATTAAAATTCACGGAGGTTTTTTATTGGGGTAATTGTAATTTTGGTCCTCCTATATAATTTTTTTCTTGGTTTTGATCCTCCCATTTATTTTGGTCCCACCATTTTAGTCCATTTTTTTAAGTTTTTTTTTAAAATTTGTATCCCCTCGTTATCAAAATCATGATTTTGGTCCCTTTTTAAGTTTTAAGTTGCAAGTTTAGTCCTCTTTCTAATTTTGATGATGATGATGAAAAATGGGCCAAAATTTAAATAAAAAAAATTAAAAGGTGGACTAAAATTGCAACTTAAAACTTAAAAACGGGACCAAAATTCATGGTTTTTAAAATGAGTGGAAGTAAATTCAAAAGAAAACTTAAATAATGGAATAAAGTTATGGTTTTTAAAATGGGAATCAAAATCAAGAAAAAAAGCTAGATATGAGGATCAAAGTTGCAATTAAGCCAATGTTATTTTATGGAAAAAAACACTAAATTCAGTCATTAAATTCAGTCACAAATTCGGTCGATAAATTTCGGTTATTCAATTTGTCGCAAAAGCTTAGAAACTTTCAATTTTTCAACCGAAAAATAATTGATGCTAAATCGGTCTCAAAACATTTTAGTTATGGATTTTTAAGTTTTTGAGGTCTCTAAATTCGATCATTAAAAGCAAATTTTCTATTACTGAATTATGTACTTATAATACTAGTTTTGATATCAATTCATAAATGGTTTAGTGTTCATTCTGATATGATACGATTGACATTTGTTCATATAAAATATCACCACGGGTTAATAGGAATAAAGTTTATTAACCTCAGGGGAGATTTTTTTTTTCATATACAAAATTTCTTAAATCAAAATATAGATAGTTTTGTCATCATCAAAAAGGGGGAGATTGTTAGAACAAAGTTTGTTTCTAACAATATATATTAAAGTTTTGATGATAAAAAGCATAATAAATTTTTAATAATTGAATATGATACTCTGACGTGTAAATATTTCATTTCAGAAGGTGTTCTGACTCTAGCGCAAAAATGGAAAATATCATGCTGAATAGAAGTTAAGGTTTAGAAGTTCTAATGAGAGTAGGACTTCTGGACAAAGCACGCTAAAAGGAACTGTTGAAAGAAACACGCTCATAGAAACTGCTGAAAGAAACACGCCTTAGAAGTTCTGAGCGAGAACTTTTGGAAGACACGCTACAAAGAAAGCTTCTAAAGTAAAAATTAAAATACAACTTCTGAGGGAAGCTAGCAAAGCGCAACCTCTGATGAAAAGCACCAACAATATGTTCTGAATAGAAGATGTATAACAAGGCTTACAGAAGAAGAAGTATTAGAAGTTCTGATGAGAATAGAACTTCTGGTCACGCAAGCACAGTGCAGAAGCAAGCACAACGCAACTTTTGACAAAAGCAAGCACGACACAGAAGCAAGCACATCGCAACTTCTGATAGAAGCAAGACAACGCAACTTCTGACAGAAGCAAGCACAGCGCAACTTCTGATAGAAGCAAGAACAACGCAACTTCTGATAGAAGCAAGAACAGCGCAACTTTTGATAGAAGCAAGCACAATGCAACTTCTAATAGAAGCAACTTCTGACAGAAGCAAGGAAGAGTAAACTTCTGATAGAAGCACCAACAGAAGTTCTGATGAGCAAATATTTAGAAGATCATTATCATGTTGTATGTTATCTTCTAGAGACAAAACCTGCTACATTAACGTAAATTCACTAAGTTAAAAAGGCTAAGTACTTGAGTGACACAACTTCCAAGATTCATTGGTTAAGCAAAATCACGTGGAAACAAGCAAGCTAATTACGTTTCCCATTCTTCAAGACACGCCACCTCCAACGGACAGATTCTGGAAGCATTATTTAAGGATTCAAATTAAAAAAAGAATTAAAGAATTTTTCATATAATATATATAGTACAACGACGAAGTACATCAACGAAGAAGCAACACTGTACAAAAAGAGAACAATTGAAAAAGAGAATTCACGTTGTTCTGTATGAACAACATCTTCTAGCAACTTACAGAAAGTCATTCCAAAGTAAACTCGCTGCAAGTACAAAGAATTATCTTTTTTAAATTAGTTTACTGTTTATTGAGCTTAAATTTTGTGTAAACTTCACTTAGTGAAGAATAGCTTTTCTAGAAGAACTTTTGTACATAGTCAGTCAGAATTTAAAATTCTGATAGTTGTTCCTTGAGAAGACCAGTTTGGGTCAGATTTCTTGAGAGGGCTAGGACTAGTTGAGTCTTAGAGGTTTTAGTCACAACGGTTGGTTGTGCGGTTTGTTCCTTGAGAAGACCAGTTGGGTCAGAATTCTTGAGAGAGCTAAGACTAGTGAGTCTTAGAGGAACTTAGTCAAACTGGTTGGGTAGTGCACTCGGTAATCGTTGAATATAGTGGATTAAATCCTCGTTGAGAGAGGCAAAATCACCTTGGCAGGTAGACTGGAGTAGTTTGAGTGTCAAACGAACAAGGATAAAAATACTTGAGTATTTTATTTGTTGTTTGGGTAAAATATCTAAAAAGTAAGAAAAACTTATTCAACCCCACCCCCCCTCCACCTAAGTGTTTTTCCAAGAGAAGCTAGGAAGAAAGTGTTGACCCTGATGGTTGATCTAGATACATTCATCTCCAGCACCTTCTGCCCCGAGATTTACAAGTTCTACTCCAATGGCTATCTCTACAGAACATGTTAACTCCACTTCTGCTATCCTAGAAACTCTGAAGGAACTAAAGCAAGAAAATGAGACTGTCACAGCACGTTTGGACAAGCAAGATGAAACCAATGTAGAAATCAAAATGTGGATGCAAAATCAAGAAGAATCTGCTGCTGAGATCAAGAATCTTCTGATGTCCCTTCTTGCACGCCCAACCTAGAACTTCGGTCTCTTTTTTCAAACAAACATGAATGCATTTTTTTTGTATTTTAAACTCTTAAGTGTTGTGACAATCTTCTGTCCCCGTAAAATTTAATTAATGTTATAAGTATCTTTTAGCTTACTGGTCATTATCTTGTTAAACTTATGCATATTTGATTATGACAAAAAAGGGGAGAAAACTAAGATTTTGAACTGATTCACTATAACATGTTGCTGGAACAAAATCTCAAACATTTCTAACAAAATATACAAGTGTACTCTTTTGCTTCTAACTGATACAGAAACGTAAACTCTGGATGAAAAGAATTAAGCAGAAGCTCAAAAGACCAAATGCTGAAAGCAAACTCTGAAAAGTAAAAGTAAACTCTAGAAGCTCAAAAGACCGTGATGAAAGCAAACTCTGAAAAGCAAAAGTAAACTCTGGAAGCTCAAAAGACCGTGCTGAAAGCAAACTCTAAAAGTAAACTCTGGAAGCTCAAAAGACCGTGCTAAAAGCAATCTCTGAAAGTAAACCTGGAAGCTCAAAAGATCAAGTGTTGAAAGCAAACTCTGAGAAGTAAACTCTAGAAGAAAAGAAAAACTCAGAGAAGTTCTACCTTGAACTTTTCTCTTTTCAATACTTAGTTCAGCGGGAGACTATTAATTTCAGGGGGAGATTATTAACCTCAGGGGAGATTTTTTGTTTCATTTACAAAATTTCTTAAATCAAAATCTAGATAGTTTTGTCATCATCAAAAACGGGGAGATTGTTAGAACAAAGTTTATTTCTAATAATATATATTAAAGTTTTGATGATAACAATCATTATCAATTTTGTATAATTGAATATGATACTCTGACGTGTAAATGTTTCAATTCAGATGGTGTTCTGAGTCTAGCGCAAAAATGGAAAATGTCATGCTGAGCAAAACTTGAAGTTAGAAGTTCTAATGAGAGAAAGACTTATGGACAAAGCACGCTAAAAGGAACTGCTGAAAGAAACACGCTTTAGAAGTGTGAATAAGACAAAACATACTCATAGCAACTGCTGAAAGAAACACGCCTTAGAAGTTCTGAGCGAGAACTTCTGGAAGACACGCTACAAAGAAAGCTTCTGAAGTAAAGATTAAAATACAACTTCTGATGGAAGCTAGCAAAGCGCAACCTCTGATGAAAACCACCAACAATATGTTATGAATAGAAGATGTATAACAAGGCTTACACAAGATGAAGTATTAGAAGTTTTTATGAGAATAGAACTTCTGGTCAAGCAAGCACACCGCAGAACCAAGAACAGCGCAACTTCTAACAGAAGCAAGCACAATGCAGAAGCAAGCACAACGCAACTTCTGACAGAGGCAAGCATAGCGCAACTTTTGATAGAAGCAAGCACAACGCAACTTCTGATAGAAGCAAGAACAACACAACTTTTCATAGAAACAAGAACAACGCAACTTCTGATAGAAGCAAGAACAGCGCAACTTCTGATAGAAGCAAGCACATCGCAACTTCTAATGGAAGAAACTTCTAACAAAAGCAGGGAAGAGTAAACTTCTGATGGAAGCACCAACAGAAGTTCTGATGAGCAAATATTTAGAAGATCTTTATCAACTTGTACGTTATCTTCTAGAGACAAAACCTACTGCAGTAACATAAACTCACTAAGCTAAAAAGGCTAATTACTTGAGTGACACAACTTCCAAGGTTCATTGGTTAAGCAAAATAACGTGGAGACAAGCAAGCTAATTACGTTTCCCATTCTTCAAGACACACCACCTCCAACGGACAGATTCTGGAAGCATTATTTAACGATTCAAATTCAAATAAGAATTAAAGAATTTTTCATATAATATATACAGTACAAAGACGAGGTACATCAACGAAGAAGCAACACTGTACAAAAAGAGAACAATTCAAAAAGAGAATTCACGCTGTTCCGTACAAACAACATCTTCTACTGTACGAACAACATCTTCTAGCAACTTACAGAAATTCATTACAAAGTTAACTCGCTGCAAGTACAAAGAATTATCTATTGTAAATTAGTTTACTGTTTATTGAGCTTAAATTTTGTGTAAACTTCACTTAGTGAAGAATAGCTTTTCTAGAAGCACATTTGTACACAATCAGCCAGAATTTAACATTCTGATAGTTGTTCCTTGAGAAGACCAGTTTGGGTTAGAATTCTTGAGAGGGCTAGGACTAGTTGAGTCTTAGAGGTGTTAGTCACAATGGTTGGTTGTGCGGTTTGTTCCTTGAGAGGACCAGTTGGATCAGAATTCTTGAGAGGGCTAGGACTAGTGAGTCTTAGAGGAAGTTAGTCACACCGGTGGGGTAGTGAACTTTGTAATTGTTGATTATAATGGATTAAGTCTTCGTTGAGAGAGGCGAAATCACCTTGGCGGGTGAATTGGAGTAGTTTGAGTGTCAAACGAAGCAGGACAAAATTTCTTGAGTATTTTATTTGTTGTTTGGGTAAAAGATCTAAAAAGTAAGAAAAACTTATTCAACCCCCTTATAAGTGTTTTTCCAAGCCTTCAAAAACAACAAAATGCGCTCCTCACTCTCTCATGCTTCTCTATTCTCTTCTCTCAGATTTTCGCACTACAACAAACAATCAAACACAAATACCCTAAACCCCAGAATCAAATCCCAAACCAGATTTCAAATAGTTGTAGAAGATTACAAATTACAACAAATTGTTAACAACATCGAAAAAACTGAAAACAAGGTATGTTACTTGCGATTCTTATGCTTATTGTGTCTTTGTCTGCTTCTTCTTCACTGTGCTCTGGGATCGACTATGGTTTTCTTTTTTTTTGTTTCATCTGCCATGGATGAGCTTTTGAAGCTTAGTGTTCGCTTCTTCTATGCTTATGGAATCTAGTTCAAGTTGCGTTTCTGAACCCGCCTCGTGCTGTTTCTAGATCCGCGAATCTATGTTTTGTTGTGGTTGTGAGATACGGCCTTGTAATAAGAGTTTAAAGGTAGCAGTTTGGAGTTGTATCGATTCTGATGTGGAGAGAGTTGAGGTCGATGAACAGAGGGAGAAAGCGGTTATGGCGGCGAGAGGTTGTTAGATGAAGTGAGATGAGGGGTTGTGGTTTATGAATGTGGTGGTTGTTCACGGTGTACAGAGGGAGTATTAGCTTGATAGAGGCAAATCGGAGGGAGTTTTACGATGGTGTGTTGGTGGGTTATGATGGAGGGTTTGGAAGGTGAAAGTTTGGAGTTTAATGGGTGTCTGAGATTTGAAGAAGAAACTTTAATAACTATGAAACTTGGTGTTTTTTTCTGTCAAATATCTCTCTATTTGTTTGCTTCTTCCTCTTTTTTTTATGTGATTTTGGTCTGTTATAAAGGAAGTGAAGAGTGAGGGTTAGGATAGGTAATTGTTGATAAATTGAGAGGATAAGGATTGGGAAAACTTAATGACGAAGTTTGATAGTGCAGCGTAATGGAAAAGAGCATGGTAGTGGAGTGAGAGTGTAGGTTGTAATTGTACTAATTTTCTGTTTTATTCAGCAGGTTTGTACTAGAAAGGTGGGTGGAGAAGTCACACGATGATGATGGGAAAGAAAGAGAAGACCCAACTTTTTATATTTTAATTTATACAGTAAATGTAAAACTATATCCTATTTTTTTTAATAATAAAAATGTATTACTACTAAACTTATTTTTTTTAGTTTTAAATAAATAAAATGAAAGAATCTACTTAATATGCTATTAATTTTGAAAATTAAAAAAAAATAATAACAATAAATAATAACATGAGAATTATATAAGTTTCTATTTCATCTTCTAATTAATAAAAATCATTTAATAACTTCTAATCACTAAAATGATTGAAATTAAATATCATAAAAAATAGAATTAAAAGATACAAACATAAAAACAATTAATCTATTAGAAAAATGTAACTATGATTTACCTAAAAAAGGAAATTAATGCTAATGTGAGCGAAAATACTAGAATTGTCTTAAATGAAAGAGTAAAAAAAATTAAAATTTCAAAATAAATAATAAAAAAATCTAAATTAATTGTTAATGAAATAAAAATAGAAAATGTTTTCATGAGGAAAGATTTTATTTAATTCAAAGCTCTAATAAAAAATGCAAAAATCAAGCATGAAATAATCTATAAATACAAACATAGTTACTATTAAAAACAAAACATTGTTATTTAGAGAAAAAAAACAAAATTCCTTTTAATTCTTATTTCATTATTTAACTAATAGAAATTATTTAGTAAAACCTCACCAAATAATAAGAATTAGCCAAATATTAAAATAAAAATTAAAGTGAGAAAGGATGCAAATGCAAATACGATTACGACGACTTCGATGTAAAACGTATTTAACTATAAATTTACAATGCAAAGTTAAATGCTAACTAGAAATTCAACAAACATTATAAAAAATATAAATTCTAGTAAAAATGCATGAAATTAACTTAATCATTAACTAAAGATGTGTAACAAAAAAAGTAAAAATTGATTGCTAATGCGGGATGCGAATGAAGCAATGTAAAGCGGTGCAAATGAATTAGATGAAAAATTCAGGGCGAAATTTAAGGTGTGACAAACGGGATCTAAATAAAACATCGAATGAATGTGATCCTTAAACCATGGTATAAAACTTTGATTGTGCTCTCGTACTATCCAATTTTCATTTCGATTCAGATTTAAACTTCGGAGTACATCCTTGTGTAGTTCAACATACGGCTCAAACTCATTTTCATTGTGAAGAACATACAAATGCACTTGATCTCGTTCAGACTTTGATATTGTCATGATTTCCTATATACATCACAAACCTCGATACCGTTCTCCCACAAAATCTGTAAATCTTTGATCAAAAGTGCCAAGTATACGTCTATATCATTCCCTAGTTGTTTAGGCCCAAAAATTAACATAGATAACATAATGTACTTACGCTTCATACATAGCCATGGAGGTAGGTTATAAATCATAATAATCACAAGTCATGTGGTATGTGAGATACTTTGAAGACCATGTGGGTTCATTCCATACGTAGATAATGCCAAGCGAAGGTTTCTTGATTCTTCTCCCAAATAATCGTTATCAATTTTCATCCACTGTGGTGAATCTTTCAGATGTCAAAAATTTCTATCAATAATTCTTTCATCAGCCTAACATAATATTTACATATGTTTTCACCTGCCTCTAAGACAACTATACACTAATGCTAGAAGGCCAAAAACGATTTAGTTTCCAAAGATCAAATATTTAAGTTGAGTTGCATGTGTGCTTTACGAATAACTTCAAAATAGTATTCTGATGGTATTAGACAGGAACCCATGTACAATGTGTATATTTTCATAACATTCAAACTGATACAATGTGTATATTTATTTATGGTTAACTCTTATTACAAGTGAAGAGTTATGAAAACCAACTCTAACTACTCCTAACAAACTACACTAAACCTTAATTTTAGTGTAAATAAAGTTTTATATCTTAAGTCATGAATTTTATTTGAGATAATCTAAACCTTAATTATTGGGGCAAAAACCAAGAGTCCTCTATCTGAATAGATTAGTAAAATTTACTTTAAAATTTTAATAATGCTTCATATCTAAAGATAGATTATATAAATAAGTTTGTCTTTCAATTGGAATAACATAGATTTGATATTTTTCATTAATTAATCAAACTACATTGAGCTAAATCATTCATCACTTCTCAAACACAATTGTTTCACTAAAAACCAGCTTCAACATTGACTATCAATGTTTGTGAGGTTGGATTTTAGCATCATGAAGATTGATTAAGAGATGAAATCATCATCATCATCTTGATTATTATTCAGGAAAATATAGTTTTAATGTCAAAGAACAATACTAGTTCCCAAAGTGAGAGAATTTTGGAACTATGCTCTGCAAATTTAACGTCAACAACTTGTGCAGTAGATTTATCAAGACTTTTGGTTATTTGAAAACCTACAAAACCTTATTTTTATACCAAGATTTTGATTTTTTTCCTGATTATCACCACCAACATTCATCAAATAACATACAGGAAACAAAGAGACAAAACCAAATCAAAAGAAGGATGCTTACATCGGCTGGTCCAAGAGGCTTGCACGATGCACGAAGGGAATACACTATGACAAAAAAAGCACGGAGGGAGCACGTCGTTGGCTGGGTTGTTGTTGCTTGCAGAGAGGAGACATGAAGAGCACGAAAGGAGTACGCTAGGTTATTGTTGCTCGTAGAAAGGAGACACGGAGAAAAAGGTGTTCAACGGAGGAGGGATGAGGGTTATCATGAAAAATCAACGACGGGTTTTTAAGTGTGGAGCAATTTCAACGACTGGTTTTTGATACTTTCGTGAATCGGAAGAACAATAAAAGTAACGAGAAAAACCTAGACCGTAATTTGTTATTTGAATTTTAATTGCCTTAAAAGCGCTGCCTAAAGTGTGGCTTTTGCAGCGCTTTAGGCCTATTGTAGTGCTTTCATGTGTTGGCCCTTAGGCAACGCTTTCTAGAATGTATTTTTGTTTATCTCAAATTTAATTAACCTTAGGCAGCGCTTTTAGAAAACGCTGCTTAAAGTGTGGCTTTAGCCATGCTTTGTATTGTTGGGCCTACAACAACTCTTTGAATTTAGGCAACATTTTCTAGAATTTTTTTTCAATTTTAATTGAGCTTAGGCAGTGCTTTTAGTAAGCATTGCGTACAGTGTGGGCCTATGGCAACGCTTTCTACTATTGGGCCTATATTAGCGCTTTCTTTAGTGAACCTAAGGCATCGCTTTTTCTTAAATTTAGACCGCAGTATTTTATAAAGCGCTGTCTAATGTATATAGTTTTAAAATTTAAAATTTTATCAGGGCCTATGGCAACACTTTGGTACATAAGTGCTATCTAATGTGCTCTGCCTAAAATCAATTTTGGTGTAGTGAATATAATCACATTTACGCGCCCATGGTAGAAAGACTCATACACACAACCACTGCTTACCTCAGAATGGTTGGTCATCTATTGTGGTATCCTTTTTTCAACAGTCCAGATATTCATTTTCTGTACTAGTGTTTGTAACTCTGTTATATGGTTTTCTCGTTGAGACTATGTATGGTCCTATTCTTCCATTGAATAGAGTGGACTAGATGTAGTATTTTCTTGGTAAATTCTTCTTGATAAGTTTCTTTATATCCAGAATTTGTGGAAGAGTGGTGTTTTGTCTGATCCGGTAAGAGAGCTTTAAGGTATGCATGGTGCCCTCATAGATTCTACTTCTCATCTTTTTGTGACATGTGAGCATGTCTTATTGTTGTAGTATAATATCTTTTGGAGTCTATATTTTTCCTTTTTTTCTCCTTAATAATCTTTTGTTAATATGTGAAACATTTCTATTAATAGCGAGGCTACATAATTTTTGAAGAGGTTTTCTCATTGTTTGGCATGCAGTGCTATGGTATATATATATGTTGAAGACGATTAATTATTAGGTATTTGTATGTATTCTAATAAACGTGAACGACCAATAAGATATGTGTATCGATGTGGCATGAAAAAGGTTTGCTAATGGGAAGTCTTCAAATTACTCATGTTCTTTATCTAGATGGCTAGAAAACCATTTTTTTTATTTGAGCCAATAATTTATTAATAAATTTTGGCCTTTTTTGGGAGTTTGATATGTCCTTGCGCTTTTCTGGGTGATTTTATTTTTGTTGATGTTGGTTTTGGGTGCAGAGGTTTAATTGGTTTCTTCTTTGGTGACATGTTGGATCTTTAGGCGATTGTACATTTTTATGTTGCTTCTCTTTATTTCTTGTGATCTTATTGTTAGGGTTTTGTTTTTCTTTAGGTTTTTGTTTTGCGTGTTTGTTCGACCTAGCCAAATACATCTTACTTTAGTAGTTTTGTTTATGAATTTTTGGCTGGAGCTTTTATGTTTCTTTCCCTTTTTCTATGAAATCTATAAATATAATTGCAATTCAAAATTCAAAATTAATACAAAGCCCTAAAATAGTAAAAGTCATTATCAAAACCTAATACGTAACGACGTAAAATAAAGATAAAATATTTCAAACATTGAAGTAGAATCATACTCCAAACATATATATTCAATACACGCCCACTCCTTAACCAACATAAAATAAACGTTCACTCTCAAAACCCACACACAAATAAATATTTGTGAGATTTATTTGATACACAATTTAAATACACTAGTTTTATTCAAACACTACTTTATTTAAAGTAATATGGCACATGCCTAACCATTTTAACGTAATATATTTAATTTGAAGACTATTTCATTTGATACTTAATGAGGCTAGGAATGTGTACATTCGTTATATAGTCCATCCAGTCAATGCTAGTGGGATCAAAGTTGAATTCTTCATTATCCATCTTAAGATGACCCTTTGTTGCCATCCTTAATATTTCAGTGTTGGGATCAGCAAAGCTGAAATGAAAAATAATTATAATTTTTCAGGATAATGAAGAAAATTAAATCAGGTAAATAAATTATTCTAATAATTAAAGGCTACAAAATTACTTACACAAACTTGAAAAAGGAATATGGTTTGTATAATTTGACAAATAACATCATCATTCTAATTTTTCTGCTATACTTATCATAAACATCTTGGAAGCTATGTTGACATACTTTGTTCACCAAGTATAAGACCTTACAAATGTGTCAAACATATACAAGTGATTAATTATTCGTATAATTTTTTTCCAATCATAAGCCAATAAAAAAGAAATGGTTTGCATAATTAAGATATGGTTGCACAAAATTCATGTTGTCGAATCTTGATCTAAAAACCATTGATGCAAAGACTTTGTGAATGCATGCAAATGCTAACAACGTACAAAATTATTAATTTAACGTACCTTTAGTGGCAAGACATGTGTGACTTTCATATAAATGTTGAAAGTAGCAAAACTATTCACCAAAATTCCCTTAGAAATGACTATTGGATTTCCATTATGATTTATGCAAGGATTTTTCATGAAATAATGATGGCAAATATTCCAAATATTAGAATACGTGAGAGGATTTGTTAACAATGAGGAAATGTGGTAGATGAAATTTTTAGGAGGTTGGCTTGAATGAATAAATATGGCTGCAATCACACAACTCATGACCATGTCTGCAGGTATCTGCATATTATTATCCAAAGTAAGTTAAACTCATAAACTTACATGTTAAATAAATATGAATTGAATATGCCAAATAAGACTTTAGGCAGAACTTTCAAGCGTTGTCTATTATGAGGTTATTATAGGTATATGCAGTGTTTTTTTTAATGTAAACGGTTGACTTAAGTGAAATTTAAGCAATGGTCTTAGTGATTAGGGTTTCATTTCTTCTATTGAAAATAGTTGACGTATTCTCTCTGTTTATTATAGTTCTAAGGATATGTCCTTGTTTTCTTGGTGTTTACATGGAACAGGGTCTTCTAAGGTTGTTTGTTATGGTTAATATCTACTCTAACAGTTTCTAGTCCAATAGAGATGCAATGTGGTTAGGTATTTCTTTTCATGATGTAGGTATATCGTAAGAAGACATACCCAAAAACACCAAAGAAATAACTTATCAACCTAAAATGGTGAAATCTAAGGAGGAGTAAGATGATCCTTCATGTTAGAATGATATTAAATCGATAATATTCTTGGAGATGTCAATATAAGTGATCACACTCTGTATGACTACTCTAAGAAGAGATATTAATGTGACATACAATTCAAAATAAAAAATAGTTGCAAAGTGTCGTGATAATCCAGAGCCCGCAAATAATAAATTTAACAAAGATAAATAGGTTAGAAACGTTGAAGTTTAAAATTCTCACGACATTCTTTATAGTTATTTCAAATTTCGTTTGAAAGTTCCTCATTCTGTAAGTGCATCCTCCTTCTTTCTTCCGCTGAGGTAATATCACTTCATTTATCTCTTTGCTAGTAAGTTTTTATTTCTTGCATTGTTTATCTATATCACTTACAATTTAATTTAGTATTTATGTGATATATTAAATGTGTAAAACAATTCCATGAATGTTCACTTCCAAATTTTTCTTGTGAACCAATTAGTATATTTAATCCATATGTTTATAGTGACTTAAGGTTTTGATCTTTTGTATTTCGTCATCATTTGTATTTCATAATATAATATCTTAGCATTTGAAATATCTTTTGATAGTATGCTTGAGCGTGCTATTTATCATTACTCTTTGCATGATATATGTAAGCTTGCTATCTATCAATTATCACATGTATTAATCTGAGCATGTTATACTGCAAATGAAATTCTTGAACAAGTCATGTCACATTTTATGGAAGCATGTTTATATTAAGGTTTTAGTAGTGATATATTTCAAAATTTCACCTAGCTTGGCACATGCATGTGTCGCATCAGGAGTTGCGTAAATGTGACGTTTTTGAAGTGACTCAAGAGGTTGTGATTGTATTGTATCTGTCATCTTTCATGCTATTTTATTTGTTATTGGGGTCATTTGTGGAAACAATATGATAATGTTTTTTGAATTTCCTTTCTATTTATGTTTGAGTATTTCAATTTTTATGTCATTTCACATATGTGGTATATGTGAGTGCACATTATTTTCTTGCAAACGCCTCTGTGTTAGTTTTGTATATGGTATATGTGTTATGATGTATTTATGTGATACTCTAATGACATACTTTGTCTCTCTTTGATGTTGCCAAAAGGAGGAGAAGCATATGCAAGATTTTTAAGATTTTCTAATAACGGTTCAGATTAGACGACTTTTTTATTCAAGATTATTTCCGCAGTCCATAATTAACAATGTTTTACATTATATTTGATCCACTTTTTGATAGTCCCACCTTGCCTATGAGCCTAAAATCTTATTTTATTACAGTTATTTTGAAGGTGGATTTCCACCTTGCATGAAATATAGGTGAGCCCATCTAACAATGCATCGAAATAATAAACATACACTTACTGCATCTATAATTGTATTGGGATCACCAGGAAAATATTTCAGTTTCTGTTGCACCTCAAAATTTGCCCTCTTATTTCAATTTTATCTGGTTTAAATTTCACGTTTATCATAACATTCACATGCATTCATACCGCTGGTTCTATGGTTACGCGTTGGAGTTGATTCCCAAAGATTTTCTGTTGAGCAGAAAAGGCGTGGTGCTTTCAACCAATCTAGGATATTTGAAAACGACAAGGTTTAATATTGAATCTTATCCTTTCATATCTATCGGTTTTCGGGGCTTGATGTTTGATTGTTGGAATGAGTGGTCTTTTTCTTGATAGAACTACGGAGGTTTTGCTATATTGAATATCATTACCTCCTGATTCAAGAGATCAATTCATCACGAGTTTGGGTTTTGCTGTTGTTTCGAGTTCATTGTTCAAGATGTAAAAGGGTGGATTATGATTATCCGACTATTGATCAACAATTCAAGTTCTAGTGTATTTGGTTTGCTCATCAACTTTGTTCGTTCTTGGAAATAGTTGATGTATGTGGAAATATTCATCCAGAGGACTCGTTTACAAGATTTACGAATGTCAAGTTGCCACATGATTAGATCTTTTCCTGTCGCGTTCATCGCTCACAAGATTCAAGGCATTCTTTGAAAAAAAATTAGAAGTTTCCTTATGGAATTCGTTTGGTTTCAAATCTTTCTCTACTACCGAATATGGTTCGATTTGGAAATGCGGTGATAATTCCATTAATTTCAAGTGGAATCTATCGATCAATTCTTAAAGAATCATGAAATCGTCAAGTTGACTAAGGTTTTTAATCAAGAGTTTTATTTGAAACTTAGAGTTTCAATTTTTGTCTCAAGTAGCAAAGGGCTCCGAATTTCTACATGAACGGATAAACATGGAAGCTTTGTGGCCGGGAAATTCAAAGGGATTCAAGTGTTTCTGAAATTTAAGCCACCAAACCATCTTTGTATTTAGAGTTTAATTCTCAAGTTTTGCAAATACAGTTTAATTCTCAAGTTTTGCATACTAGAGGGTTCAAGTTCTAAAAATACAACAACCATGTTACTACTCGTTTGATTCAAGAATACGGATTGGAATTGTGGATTGATTTGGATTTTAGGCGCATATTTTAATCAACATTTCGACTTAGTTTGCTTTAACCAAATTAATTTGGGTTCATGACAAATTTTTGGAATGTTTGGTTCATCACGAATTTTCAACTTTCATGTAATTTCCAACTTTCATACACAAATTGCTACAACGATGGAAATCGCATTGGTATTATTTGAAGATCTAAAACTAAAACTCATGTTGATACATAATTACCAAATCTTGTGTTCATAAAATTGCAAGAGTTTTGAATTACTCTAAGGTCTTACAAGAGTACAAGAACGGGTGTACATGTTTTACAACTTGTCAAAACTTTAAATGCAAATGATAGGTTACAAGTTTCCTATAATACTAGTACATCCTAATTATTTATAAATCCGTCATATGCAAGTTTCTTCGTGGATGACTTCATTCTCGAGCCCTCCTTCCGATTCTTTCAAGTATGCTTTCCTCCATGTTTGATTGATGTGCCAAGGCCTCACTAGAGTTCGTCCTCGCCACTTTGCTTTCATCATTCCAATGCCCGAGTTATATGAAACAAGAAAAGAAATAATTAAGCAAATGATCAAAGATTTCAAACATAAACATAAGCAAAATGCAAGACAATGCATTGTTTTTATCTCATCATTAGGATCATTTTTTCGGAATCAGGTTGCGAGGGTTTCGATCATAACCAACAAGCCTCATAGCAAATCATCGGCCATAAAACTCACTACTACAAATCCTCAAGAGTGCTTAACCCTTGGTTCACAGTAGGAGGTGTAGAAAGAAGAAGAGGAAAAGCAGTTATAACTCAGTTCGGCATAACAGTACAGAAACTTTACACAGGGCAGCAAGGACAGATATCATTTCGGGCAACATTTTACCATAAACAGCATCCAACAACCAGCATATCAGAACAGGATAGCAGTCTAATACATCAAAACAGCCAGAAAAGTCAGAAATCATGAGCCCAATGCAAATGATGGAAGCCCATCAAGCATTTTCGCAAGGCCTCTTTCTTGTAAAATCAAAATAACAAGAACCAGCAAAACCCTAACTCAGACAGTATTTAAGCATTGAAGACTTTAACATAAGAGGCAGCAGCTGTTCACTAAAAACCCTAGCCGAAATTCATCAGTAACCAAAACCCATAACAACATTCATCAGAAAACCAAACCTAGAACGATATTCAGCTAAAACCTATCATCATTTTCCAAAAGAAGACCCTTCAGAAAGAGAATCCGAGATAGCCACGAGAAAGAAGAGAGTGGAAAGGTAATACCCGATTTTTGAAGGAAGAGAAGGAGGTTGCGAACCACCATGGCCGCCGTCCTCCTTTTTCTCCTCTGCTTTCTTTATTTTCTGCACATCTCCGCCGCCGTCACACCCGATTAGCGTTTAGGGTTTCCTTTTCCCCTTTCCGATTCCAACAAACCTGTAAACACAAATTCCAGAAATCATAAAACATAATGATAACAGAGTAACAGTGAGATGAACGTAACAGAGTGACAGAATCGGTGAGGTCGTGAGCAACGACGAAATCGAGAGTCGAGAGAATCGGTGAGGATCGTGAGCGGCGGAGAGTTCCGATGAGATCAGTGAGAATCGTGGTCACGAGTGAGAGAGAGACGAACGATCTCGGCTAGGGTTCGAGCGGAGGTGAGATCATGCAAAAACCAAGAGAAGCAAAACCGATGAGAAATCGTGTGAGTAGGTGAAGATAAGAGTTTTTTATAAAACTGACTTTTGTTTTGTTTCTGTGTTATGATAATCTCTTTTAAAACAACGTAAGTTAGTTTTAGGCTAGTTTAATTAGGAATTAGTTTTTTTTTCTTCTTATATATATATATTATTTAACTTATAATAAAAAAGGTTTAGATTAGTAATAAAGCTAATTTAATTTAGTTTTAGTTTAAAAATATAATATATAATAATATAATAACAATGAACTAATTTCTACTTTATTTTATTTTATTAGTATTATTATTTATTTAATTAGAATTAGTATTATTTTGTCTTATATAATTTATAATATAAAAATGAGTTTAAAAAGATATTAGATGTTTGACTTTGTTGGTTAGTCCAGGTGGTGACACTTGTCACCACCTGTTTGGTTCATCACGAATCTGGTGTGTGTATGTCTACTGTATCTATTTTGCACCTTCCTGCATCAAGCCGTCAGATCTGTTGAAGTCCAGATCTAGCGATCCAGAATGGCAGAACACAACATGATCTATGGAGACACTCACACGAGATCCAGTAGCATTGTTTTGGGCTTGGGCTCAGATTTGCCGTTCACACCCCCCAGATTAAAGCTCCAATCAGGCCCATTTCTAACTCTCTCTTTAAATTTATTATTATACAAGTTTTTTTTATATTGATGTATTAAATAATAATTAGTATAAGATAGTTTTTATTTGCTAAATTATCAATTAAATTATTAGTTGATTTTTTATCAAGTAGAAAAAATCTATACTAATAATTGTTTAAATTCCGGTTTGTATTGTGTGTTAATTTATTTTCTTTTACTATCCGCTTTATTATTATGTGTTTATATGTTTATTACACGATTGTACACTCCACTCTCAAATTAATATAAAAACAACAACGCCTCCACTCTCTCATTTTTGGTTACCCACACCAAATTCTCTAAGGGTCTCATGGTTGGGGATGGGCATGGCCATCCTCACGAGGTTAATTAAGGCCCTCGTTGCCTTGATTAATCATAACCCGAAAAAACAATTGGTCCATATACCAATCACCATGCACGTGGTCTCATGGTTGGGGATAGGAGCACCTATCCTCACGAGGTTAATCAAGTCCATATACTTGGTTAATCATAACCCGAAATATCATTTCTCTACGTCCAACGCCGCAATTTTCAATACACTTTCAAGTCAAAAAATAATTAATTGAACTTGCTATTTCAAAAATCAATTTTTCTACAAAAAAACAAAAAAAACATAGTGATATGGTATTTAATTAAATTGTTAGAGGTTCGCCCAACGATTTAATTAAAATGTAAAGTATTTGGGCCATTAGAGGGTAACCCAATGACTTAAATACTTTATTCCATAACACTTAATAAAAGTGAACTTTGTTTCACCTCACTCTTTTCATAATAAAGATTTTGGATGAGAGATGATTGGTTGACCTCAATCACCAATCTCGAGTATTGAATCGTTAGAGGATATCCCAACGTTTTGGTACTTGTCATATACAATTAAAAACAATTCAACCCATTCAAATTCCTTTTCCGCTCATACGCGGTCTTCAAAAACATTTCAATTAAAATCAACACAACCAATCCAAGACATTTTCAACAAGAACTACGGAGTTTTGACTTTCCCATTGCACGAGGGAATACGTAGGCACGCGGTTTCGAAACCGTGTCAAACTCAAAATAATAATAAACAAACCCCTTTTCTTATTTCTTATTCATAACTTAGAAATTAGCGATTACACACACAAACACATTTCGAACTAAATGGGTCCCATCGAGTACAATGGACGTAAGAGGTGCTAATACCTTCCTCTTGCGTAACCGACTCCCGAATCCATGCTTTTTGGTCTTGTAGACCGCCTTATCCGATGTTGTGGGTTTTATCTATATTTTCCCGTTCTTTCTAGAACGAATAAAATTAGGTGGCGATTTTATTGTTTTGAAAATTAATTTAAATGATTTTTTGAAAATCGAGTTGCTTCAGTTGGCGACTTCACTGGGGACAATTTTAAAAACTTTTTTTGACTAAGCGAGTCAACCCTAGTTTAGTTCTTCACATGTTTGTGTGTTTGTTTATCGCTTTCTTCTTTTTGCTTATCTATTGTTTATTTGCTTATTTTTCTCTCTATGCTTTATATATTAATCTGTTAATATATTATTGTGATGGGAATTCATGGGCATTATTACATAGATAAGCCCACTACCCAGGCTTCTAGGTCACCTTTTAGGAATAGAGGGGTTGCGTAGCCTAGGTCCACTTGACTCCATTGTCTTGTTGGCCCGAAGCGAAGACTCCGGCTTAGAGTTGGTTGTTTTAAGGAGGTTATTGGCCCGCGTTAGCGCAGGACATCAATCTTTGGACAAATGACCTATAACTCTAAGTTTGTTCATGTTGTCCTAACCGAGACCAAACGCTCAAACATTGGATTTCGAGCATCCCGTTAAGAGCCGTTTCTTGGGGTATACTTTTACAAATACTATCGCCACGTAGGCCTCTCGCGCGATGATAGTGTTTGTAAAAGGGGATCTGAGACCCCAAGAAACATTTCGCCAAAAAACATAAGATTAGCCTTACCCGGGGAATTGTTGGGTAGACGTCGAAACCATGACCGGCCGATCCTATGAACCAGCTTTATTTAATTTGCAACATGCATTGCATACATTTGCACAAAACCATTTAGCATATAACTTTTCTTTTCAGGGAACCTTATAGATTTTGTTGGTGCGATGGCGTAAAGGAAGAATGAATCCAATGTGAAGATCGTTCCATGTCTCAAATTCAAAGAATCAAGTTGGGAGGCGATAACTCAAAGTGAAAGAATTCCGCCTGTCAGTAGAGCTTATTTTGGGAAAAGGTTTGGGAACATCCTAGATCTTTTGACTACCAATGTGGACATGGAAGCTTTGATTACTTTGGCAAAATACTATGATCCTCCTCTTCGATGCTTCACATTCCAAGACTTTCAGCTTGTTCCTACAATTGAGGAGTTCGAGAGAATTCTTAATTGGCCTTTGAAGGATGACACTCCTTTCCTCAACATAGGGTAAGACTTGGATAAGGCTAAGGTGGCTGCTGCCTTGTTTCTTCCTGTAAGGGAGGTGGCACCTTGGATTACAGACAAAGGTGTTCTTAGGCAAAACTTGGAGGATAAGTTATTAAGTTTAAGTGTTCAAGACGATTGGCCGAATTTCAGCTCCATTCTTGCTTTGCTCATCTTTGGGTTGGTTTTGTTTCCAACTAATGAAATTGGTTACTTGAGCCCGTCTGCTATTGGCATATTCATGTCAAAGAACCCCGTTCCTGCACTGTTGGCTGATGTTCTTTACCATCTCCATGAGAGACATCTGAAGAAGCGAGGGGTGGTTCTGTGTTGTTCTCCACTGCTGTAATTATGGTTGACATCTCATATCCCTCAAAGCGGACCGTGGGAGAGGATCCTGAGAAACTTATCTTGGTCTCAAAAATTGGCTTCACTAATAGCCGATGGTGTGTTGTGGCATTCTCCAGGTTGGGGATTCGTTGATGTTATCACTCACTGTGGTGGATATTCTAATGTTCCTTTGATTGGGTCTATGGGTTGCATCAATTATAACCCAAGACTTGCAATAAGACAATTGGGGTATCCGATGGAAAATGAACCAAGGCCTGAGCACTTGGAAAGCTTCATTGTACACGAGCTTGGTAAAAAAGATCGCAACGAAGTATTGAAGATCCGAAGAGCTTGGAGTCAAATCCATAGGGAAAGTCGAGAGTTAATCAAGAGAGGCGGAATTGATGGAAGATCTTATCGCCAGTGGGTGATAGAGAGAGTCCAAGAAATCAAGCTGCCTTACTTTGTGGAGGTACCTTTTGATCATCCCGAACCTGCAATCACTCATGTGCCGATAGAGGAGAATATGAGGCTTCAGGAAATTATCAGGAAGATGGAGGAGGAAAGATTGGAGCTACAAAGCTCTAATTCTCGCATTTTTCTTAGAGCTGAAAACTTGGAGGCTAACCTCAAGGAGGTAAAAGAAGAATTAGCGGGAAGAAGAAGACAGAATCAAGAGGATGAAGAGCTCCTGATGAGATGTTCCGAAGACTTGACGAGTGCTGCTAGTGGGGCAAGGGACCTCCGTCGACAATTGAAGACTGCTCAGCAACAAAGGGGCCAGGCTTATCTAGATGAAGAAAAGGCCGTTGAAGAAAAGAGAGCATTGAAAGCACATCTCGAAGCAAAGATTTCAAAATTAGAAGCTTCTCTAGCACGAACCAATAAAATGCTAGAGAATGAGATAACTGCAAAAGAAGAAGTCTGCATCGCCCGAGAATTGGAAGCAATTGAACTAGGTGAAAAAGTTCAAGAGCTGAACATTACGAGGGAATAAAGAGATAGAAATAGGGATGCTTATGAAGGCCTTAGAGAGCAATGTCAAGGTTGGATTGACGAGAGCCAAAAGCTGAATCGTCTGTTGGATGAAATGGTGTCCTTTCTAGAAGAGCAGAATGGGCATTTCTATTGGAAGTACAGTGGAATGGTTGACATGTGTAACCATTTGATTGTCGACGTACCTTGGAGACTCAGGTCGGCCCTAGAAGACCTCGAAGGCAACCCGATACCTCCTGCTGTGAGTGATTTCCTCTTCCTTTGTCAAGACGTGGTGAACAGGTTCAAGGCGGAAACTAGAGATTTGAAGCCTCGTCGTGGACAACATTTCTAATTTTCTTTAGCAACTTATCTTATTTAAATATTTGAATCTAATTATTAATGTAATGATTTAAATTCCAGTATGAATCTTATTGCCCTGTTTGAGCTTGAGCAGCCTTGTAGTCACAACTAACACTTTGAGTTTCTATGAGATTTCACTGAATTGCAGTTTAATCAGTCTTTTTTCTAATGCTTATTGTTAACTAACGAGTCTTCAAAGAGTCCCTGAAAATAAAATGTACAAAAAACATATCATGGGCATGCATACATCCTCCCATAACATATCATACATAACAGGGTATTGAGATCAGTCATCTTACTTCTGCCGTTGATTTTCTTCTCCACAGACGAGAGACTACAGGTTTCGTCGTTCATCGGTACCCGACAAGAAGTAACTTGAAGAAATTGATGGAGAAGATGGAAGCTGACATGGCTGCCCTAGGGACAAGAATGGATGCTCGCGTAGGGCAATTGATGGAGATAACTCAAAACATGGCTCTGCAACAAGAGGAGTTGAGAGCTCTGGTTGTGAGGCCCGCTGCAGCCACTACTGAAGAAGCCGCAATTGTTCCTCCCCCTCATGGGAATGCTCTATCTGGAATTAGCTTGGAAGTCAACACCGGTCTTGTGGATCTTACCGGCGAGAATCAGGCTGCTCAAATGGATCATGCTGCAGTGGTTCCTCCTCCACCTACCCCCACTCATCGCCAACGGACAGAGCCTGTATTGGTTCCTCCACCAGGCAGAAGGACTATTCAGATTCCTGCTCCCCAGGTTGAGGAGGATAACTTTGAGGATTGGTTTTCCAATGTCGAAGAACCAACAGAAGCTGATCGGAAGTTGAAGATGCTCGAGGAGCGCATGCAAGCCTTTGAGAATCAGGAAGTTTTGGGTTTCGACATGTCCAACTTGGGATTGGTTCAAGGAGTGAAGATTCCTCCAAAATTCAAAATCCCAGAGCTTTCCAAGTACAAGGGCAACTCTTGTCCGAAAACTCATTTGAGGTATTACTATAGGAGGATGTCTGCTTATACGAAAGATGAGAAGCTCTTGATGCATTTTTTTCAAGATAGTTTGACTGATGGGCCATTGGATTGGTATATGGGCCTTGATAGCTCCCAGGTGCGAACTTGGAGAGAGTTGGTTGTAGCTTTTGTTCAACACTACGGCTTTAACACTGACATGGCACCTACTAGAACCCAATAGCACAATTTAGCTCAAAAGAAAACTGAATCTTTCAAGGAGTACGCGCAAAGGTGGCGCGAGGTAGCTGCTAAAGTTCAACCCCCTATGGTAGAACGAGAGATGGTGGAAATGTTTACAGGCACACTAGATGGGCCATACTATGCCTCTTGCAGTCTGACCAGTACTTTCGCTGACATGGTGATGTTTGGTGAAAGAGTTGAGATGGAGATTAAGTTAGGAAAGATTCAGGATGTTGGTACTGACAAGAATCAGGTTGGTGGCGTCAAAAAGTCTTTTGGTGGTTACCAGAAGAAGAAAGAAGGCGAGTCGAGCGCACTGTATGAGCGAAGAGGAAAAGAGAAGCGCCGAGAATTCAGTTGCCAAGTTGCTGCTGTAACTATTCCCGCTAGCATTCCAAAACAAGATGTTGTTCCAAGACAACCACCACCGAGACCCGTGAAGAAGTTTGATCCCTTGCCAATGTCTTATGCGGATGTTTTTGCTCATTTGCAAAGTTTGAATATGATTGAGCTGCGCAGTTTGAAGATTGACCCGGATAACCTGCCAAAATATTTTAATGCGAATGCTCGTTGCCTTTACCACTCCAATGCCCAGGGGCATTCTATTGAGAAATGTATCGCTTTCAAATACAAGGTTCAGAACCTGCTTGACACAGAGGCAATCAACTTTGGACCTCCTCCCACCCCTAATGTCATTCAGCACCCTTTACCTCCTCGTGGTGGAAACGCTGTTAATGCAATTTGCGAAGATGGAGGTTTGAATCTGATAATGGATGTTAATGTTCTGACCACCCCGTTGTGGTGGATAAAGAAGCAATTGTTATTGAAGGGAGATTTCCCTGGTTGTGATGATGGTTGCAAACAATGTTTGATCCAAGTTGAAGGTTGTGATAATTTGAGAAACGAGATTCAGCGTCTGATTACTGAAGGGACTCTTCAGTTCGTCCAGAAAGAACTTGATATGCAGAATGGTCAAGATGAGGTTGACGTGGTTACTATCCCCGTCACTTCTAGAAGGATTCCCATTACGATCCCTGTGCCGACTAAGAAACCTCCTGTGATCATCACTTTGTCGGGTGCAGTACCCTACACTAGCGAAAAAGTCGTCCCGTGGAATTATGGGTCTGAGTACTACCGTGACGGCAAGAAATTGAATGTGAAGACCTTTGAAGAAAGAAAGTCTGATGAAAAGAAGATTGAAGGAAATGAGCCTGTAGTGCTTGATATTGCTGAAGAAAGTCGGATTACCCGAAGTGGACGAATTTTCTCTCCACCCAATCTAGTTGAGAAAAGTCCTGAAGCTTTGGCCAAGGCTAAAGCAAAAGGGAAAGGAGTCATGATTGGGGGTGAGTGAACACCAAAGATTTCAGAACCTGTTCTGAGCCCTGAGTTGACCAAAGATGTTGAAGAACTGATGAGGTATATAAGGAAGAGCGATTACAAGATAATCGACCAGCTCGGCCAGACGCCCGCCAAGATTTCTATCTTAGCTTTGTTGAGGGATTCGAGCCTCACCGCAACTCGATGCAGCTGTTGGGAACGTCCTTCGTTCCCCAAGAAATCTCGGTTAACCAATTTGGAGGCATTGTGAACAGATTTCGCAAGTAATGGTCTCGGTTTCTCGACTTGATTTGCCTCGAGGAAGGAAGCATAACAAAGCGCTACGTTTCGTGGAGATAGCGAGAACTACTCTATCCGTGTCTGGTTGACACGGGATCATCCCTCAATGTTCTTCCGAAGTCTACTCTCTTGAAGTTGGACTATGAAGGGGTTGTGCTGAGACCCAGTGATTTGATAGTTAAGGCATTTGATGGGTCGAAGAGGTCAGTGTTTGGCGAGGTGGATTTGCCTATTAAGGTAGGCCCGCAGGTTTTTGATGCAACTTTTTTCGTCATGGATATTAATCCCTCCTACTGTTGTTTGCTTGGACGCCCCTGGATTCATGGGGCTGGTGCTGTGACATCCACCTTGCACCAAAAGCTGAAGTTCTTAATTAATGGGAAGGTGGTCACCATTTATGGTGAAGAAGATTATGTCGTCAGTCATCTGAGCAACTTTCGATATGTTGAAGTTGAAGGAGAGATCCATGAAACTTCATGCCGCTTTGAGGCGATGTCCGATAAGATCCCTTTGCAAAAAGGCGAAGTCTCCATGGCATCCTACAAGCAAGCTCAGGCTATTGTCAAGTCAGGACATCCTGAAGGGTGGGGAAGAGTGCTAGAGCTTCCTACCCAGACGGATAAGAGGGGTTTGGGTTTTGCTCCCGGAATGAAGGTCCCGCCCTCCCCAATGAGCAAAGGGGTGTCTCCTCCTGTCAAGTTTGTCAAAGGTGGAATCCAGATTGAAGATGTTGATGCAATTGATGGTGAAGCAGACGGTGACTATGATGTGGGCAAGTGGATCTACCCAACCGTTCCAGGACGTGAGCTTTCAAATTGGTTCGTTGAAGACGTTGTTGTGGTTACCCATTTTGAAGAGTAATTTTTTGTTTTTATGTCATGCCATAATTCCTACGTTATGCCCAAGACGTAGTGATCATGCTGTAGGTCCACCATGTTTTTAACTTTCAAGTTTATCATTAATAAAGGACGTCCTTTTTGCATTCAAATTTTTCTCTCTTTGTTTTTCTTCACTTATTCTTTAAAAAGGTGACAATATCAAATTTTACTTTCTTTTTATACAAACTTTTTGTCTTTTTCTTTTTATTTTATTATTAAAAAAATTAATTAAAAAATAATAATTCGACGATGATTTTGTCGTGGCTCATTATGATTTCGACGAACCGATTTATCAAGCTGAAGAAGAAGCCGAAGAGGACTGTGAATTACCTGAAGAATTAGCCGGGATGTTGAGGCAAGAAGAAAAGGTCATCCAGTCGCACCAAGAGGCTCTAGAAGTGATCAATCTAGGAACCAAGGATGCTCGAAAGGAGGTCAAGATCGGGGCAACTTTGGAAGATGGAGTTAAGCAAAAGCTTGTCGAAATGCTACATCAGTACGTGGACATCTTTGCTTGGTCTTATGAAGATATGCCCGGGTTAGATACTGACATCGTTATGCATGAATTGCCCCTCAAAGAAGGCTGCCCACCGGTAAAGCAGAAGCTTCGCAGAACACATCCAGAAATGTCAAGGAAAATCAAAGAAGAAGTTCAGAAACAGATGGAAGTGTCATACCCCAAAATTTGCCCTCCATCTTCTCAAGACATTTCATACATCCATACTCAAGGATCCCTCAAGAGTTGATAAGACAAACTCCCTCCTAGACAATCAACCCAAACTAGGGTTTGGTATTCTCAGATCAAGATGAGCTTCCAACATCTCCAATGGTCTTCGTGCCTCCTCATGTGCTTCAAAGATTCTCCATGTCAAGTTTCAAGCCTTACAAGTCAAGTTTCCTCAGACAATTGCTCAGATGGTTGAAAATCAGTTGTATTGGACAAAAAGTCAACTGTGGTCAACTTACAGTCAAACTTCATAATTTTTGGTCAACATCCTCATTTTGAAGTTACATTCATCATTTGATCAAGGGTTGATCATGATTCATCAAGAAAACTCAAGATTTGCTCAAAAGTCAAACTTTCTAAATTAGGGTTTCTAGGTGAAAAGTCAACTGAACTTTGACTGATCATAACTTCTTCATACTTTCTCAGAAATTTTTCCACCACCTCTTGTTTTGAAGGAAATTCAATTCTCTACAACTTCATGTCTCACAAGAATGTCCAAAAAATGCTTCATTTGAGAGGTATGGCTCAAAACATTATAGGTCATTTTCAAAGTCAACAAAAAGTCAACTTTTTGTTTTGAAGATATATTGATCATGGAAACTCCAATTGAGATGAGACCAAAAAGGTTGGTTAGAGGACTCTTAGAGCTTTTCAAAAAGTCCAAGAACACTCAAAAATGTGGAAAGTTGAGCAAGATACACTATTCAGAAGTTGGGCAATTTTGGACAATTGCACAAAAGGACATTTTGGTCAAAATGCAAAATTTTCCAAATGGGCCTAAAAACTTTTGATCCAAACTTGTTCCTGACATTATTCTTGACCCATAAATGCTTGGCCATGGTGATTTTCTATTTTTATGATTTATCTTTGAATTTTAGAACATTTAATTCAAAAATAAATTATATAAAATATGAAAATAATATATTTTTTCAAATGGGTTGGATTTATATCATGCTTGGAGTCCAAGAAAGCCCATAGCAATTACCAAATTCGTGCTAGCCTCTTACATGGAAGGAAAATCAATTTTTTTCAAAGATTTGATTTATTTTTAAAGAGAAAATATTACACATTCAATGATCAATCTTTTTTCACTCTCTTTGCCATCCAAATTCTCTCTATAAATACCAAACATCATGGACAGCAAGCAAGAGGAAATGCCTAGCCCAAGAAAGAGCCCTTATTTTGCCAAAAAATCTCACAAACTTTTGAAATACGAATTCCAAATTGCAGCAGGTTTCAGCCCGATCTAGCCATCCATTCTTGTTCCTGAGGTTCCCATGAGTCATAATCATCTTTTACTTGAAGCAAAGGCAGCCCAGAATCCGATCCCAAGCTTGCTCCGGTTTGATATTTTTCTCAAATTTGATTTCATAACATCATGCATTGTTAATCGTTTTTGTGTGTTTATTTGTACTCAGGATGTTTATTAGGTCAGGAATAACCCATCTCATGCAAGCTTTAGCGTCCAGAATGCCAATTGCCATGGTTAGGGCTTTAAGAACGGTTTGAATTGAAGTGATCGATACAGGCATTTTTAGAAAAAACCGATGCCACCAATGGATTCAGAAGGTCCGATTTAGGTGGACAAGGTCATCCTTTCCCTTTTATTCGCGTTATTTTGCAGGTTTGAGCATCCTCCTCGCCGGAGAAGACGACTGGAGCTAGGGCTCCGGCGTCGTTGACGTTCGTTTGACCGGCGTGGGCTGGCGTGGCGCAATGGTGCTTCCTGATTCGTTCCCTCGTTCCAGATGGGGCCCGCGCGCTGACTGTGTTAAATTTTCAAATATCCAGGACGCGTCATTACATATAATGCTTTGGTTTTGGTTTTCAAAACACCAGATGTCACATGGTCTAGTGGTAAAGACACTTCATGTTCCCAGATGCTCCAAGGGGTCACGAGTTCGATCCCCTCCAGCACCAGATTTGCTTTTCTTTTCCAAACTTCAAACTTTTTACTATTTTTCTATCTTCTAATTTTATTTAATATTTTGCATATCAGTTTAATTTCTTTTCATATTTTTATTTATGCATTAAAAAATTACCAAAAATTATTTTCCTTTTTACCTTATTTCCAGAAAACCTTTATTTAATTTATTAAATTAAAAAATACAATTTTGCATGCATATTTATTTTTATTCATAATTTTGCATTTAAATCACTTTTAATTCATTTTTAATTATTAAAATACATCCAAAAAATCCCAAAAAATTATTTTGGCATATTTATATTATTTCCAGCATGTCATATTTTTCTTATTTTAAAACTTGCATTTTTCTAACATTTTTTCTCTTATTCGATTCATCTCGTATTTTCCGAGTTCTCATTCTTTTACAGGTTGATCCGATTCAGACGATTCTTCTTTATCATTTTATTTTTTCCAATAATGTAACTGTCTATGGGATGTAATAGTTTAAATTAGGCTTTTATTTTCCGCAAAGTTTAAATTATGTATCTGCCCCAAAGCCATGTAATAGCATAGGACATTTACCTTTCCGCACTTTACATTCCGCATTTTAATTTCCGCACTTATAAACTGTTAGTAACTAGGCGTGTATGGCAAGATAATAATGAACATAGCCCACTAATTTTCAAGATAAAAATATCTGAAATCAACACACTCTTTTCACACATGCACCCCTTAGGGTAATTCTCTCTCGTTGCCTTTACGAATACAAATGGTCATGTCCCTCGAACGTAGAGGTATTCTAGCACCGTTGCATTCAAAACAAATCATCATAGTCCCTTCGATACAAAGATCATAGACCCACGATGTCGCCTCCGAATACATGATCTTGACCCTCGATTGTCGCCTACGAAAAATGATGACAGTCCCTTCGAATGTGCTAGGATACTTCCTACAAGTTGCCTTCTATGACCATACGATGTCCCTTCGAATGTCCCGCTTACATCCAACGAATGGGGTTACCTACCAACTAATGGTATGGATGACACTATTCTAAAGGAACGTAAAACAATACGAAAACGACCAATTCTGAGTAGGTAATAAGACTTTTAGTTGCTTGCTCTATCAAAATACTTTTCACACCTCACACTTTTGTCAAAGTTCAAACTCTCTTCAAAAACAAAACATTTCCAAACACTTTGTATACATTCCTACATGAATCATTACAAAGTCAAAGCAAAATGCCTTTTCAAAACATTTTTGTCAAACGCACAGAAAGCACAATTTTAAAGTGATCTAGAGCAACTAAGAGCCCGTAGATAACTACGGATGGAAAGGGGTGCTAATACCTTCCCTTTTCATAACCATTCTCCCGTACTCAGAATCTAACGAAGGTCTTTTTCTGTACTTTTAACTTCCCTTAATTGGATAAAAATAAAAGTCGGTGGCGACTCTTGCTATCCGCACATTTGCGATACAAAACACTAAAAAGTCAGTTCACCGTATCACAGAACTGGCGACTCTGTTGGGGATTGAGACACCCTAAAGAGAGAATGCCTTAGGGATTTATAGATCATCTTTACTGTTTTCTGTTTGACTTGCTTGCTTTATCTTTAAGGGTTGCTTGGGTATTATATTTGTGGGGGATCCTACACCCGGATCCGGGTTTCCTTTTAGGTAAGTAGCAATAAATCGTCGCGACCGTTAGACGTATATCAAAACGGTCAACATAATGGCTACGTTAGCGTGACACTTTGGATGTCCTGATACTCTTCATTTCCAAGTTGAGGATAGTATTTGGCTTCTGCGTGGTGTCATCAAGCGCTAACTAAACTTTTAGAACCTTAATTGACCCATCTTGGCCATTAGAAGGTAGTGAGATGGCCGGCTTTGGTGCAGACTAAGGTTGGTTGATACTCGATGCTACGCTCATTGAGATCAGACTTTTGGGACATTTTCGGTCGACCACTTGGTAGTCATATTGAAATAAGCGCCTACGAGAAAGATCGATGATATGAGATTCCTAGAACCCGGTTACTATTATAGGACAGGATGAACCAACTCAAACTTTTGGTAGGGTAATCACCTATACCTCATGCAAGCCTTAAACCTAGGCTCATTGTGTGAATTGTTTGTGTGTGCCAAACATGACATCATGACATCATTTGCATTGCATATCATTTCTAACTATTTCAAGGACCTAGGGATTTATCTTTGCTCTGTTTTGTAGGGATTATGGCTTCTAGAAAGACTATCCGAATCAACTTCATGGGTATACCTTCTCAACTCAAAGAATTGGTTTCTCTGAAATTCCCGACCATGCTCAGTTCATCAAAAGACATGGTTATCTACTTGATTTGGTTGTCTCCGGTTTTGAAGAAGATATGATGCATGTCCTATTCCAGTTCTTTGATCCGAAACACCATTGCTTTACTTTCCTAGATTATCAATTAGTTCCTACCTTGGAAGAGTTCTCTAAGCTACTTGGGGTACCTATTCTTGACCAAATGCCATTCACCGGTTTGGAAAAGGTTCCTAAGTACGAAGACATCGCATCTGCCTTACATCTTAAGCGCTCAGACATTGAAGCCAATTGGGAAACCAGAAGTGGAGTCAAGGGTTTACTTTCCAAGTTCTTAATCAAGAAAGCCCGAGAATTCCTCAAGGTTATGAGTTTCCATGCATTCGAAGACATTATGGCCTTGCTAATCTACGGTTTGGTTCTATTTCCTAACTCGAATCAATTCATAGATGTCAACGCCATCAAGTTGTTTCTTACCCGCAATCCTGTGCCTACTTTACTCGGAGACATCCTACATTCTCTCCACACTCGTACTACTAAGAGACAAGGAACTCTCATGTGTTGCATACCGTTACTTTCTAGGTGGTTTATTTCGCACCTTCCTCCATCAGTTTTGAAGAACGAACAAAGGATGAAGTGGTCTCAAAGATTGATGTCACTCTCTCATTCAGATATCCGTTGGAGTCTTTTCTCTCAAAAGGACTTCACCTTCATTGAGCGTTGTGGAGAATTCCCTAATGTACCACTACTTGGTATAAGGGGAGGTATTACTTACAACCCTTCTCTAGCTTCACGTCAGTTTGGTTTTGCTCGAAGAGATGGCCCACATGATATGCTTCTCCAAGATATTGTGTTCGACTACAATCACGATCTCCATAATTACCGACGAAGGTTCATACACGCTTGGGGCATGGTAAAGAAGACTGATACCAAGACTTTGGGGCACCAGAACTCCATTCCTTGGGAACCTTACCTCAAATGGGTGTGAGCTCGAGCTCAAAACCTCATGATGCCATTCACGCTGTTACGCGGTAATTATGGAACTGTTGCTATAGGTGACGTACCTATACCGTTCTCCATCCCGACATGCCTCTGATTTTGAAGACTTGAAGAGATCCGGATTCAGCTTAAAGAAGAGAGGGATACCTTTGAAGCTCAGTGTTATGCAAGCGAGAAGAAAGTGTTAGAGTTGACCAAGCTACTTCACGAGGAGCGAAACATCAACGCCTACCTCGGCACCAAGAGGAAGCGCCCATGGGAGACTTAGAGCTTTAGGATTTATATGTTTTCTTTTATTTGTTTGAACTATCTTTTGTACTTAAAAAGAAAAAGAATAATAAAAAGAGTACTAATAAATGTTTGTTCATTGCTTGTTTAACAAATTTAAATCTCTAAGGTCCTTGAAAACATTGCATCGCATTCGCATACACATTGCATATCATAGCATAACATTACATCACAGGTACATTGAAGATTGGTTTTCTCATTTGCTCGCTATTTATTTTAGCAGAAATGGCTCTTGAACAGTCTGTCAAAGATCTCCAGGCTCAGATGTTTACCAGCTTGGTCCAAGGCCAAGAAGATCGAAGAAGCTCATCAACGAGAAAGAAGAAGGTTGTTGGTCTCCTCAACATGGGCGGGCTACAAAGGAGGTCCTAGAGTGGTTAGTCGGTTGAGCTCTCGGAAAGTTTCAAGAAAGAGGATGAGCAAAGTAACAAGGGTGATGGTGAAGGCAGTCAGCCTGAGCTTGAGAAGAACTATGATGATGGCCAATACTCTGATGAGGATGACAAGTACAAGCAACTTGAAGACCGTCTGAATGCTATGGAAAACCTGAAGATGTCTGGGCTGAATTTTGATGATTTAAGTCTCGTCCCTGGTGTTGTGATTCCTCCCAAGTTCAAAGTTCCAACTTTTTCTAAGTATGATGGCATGTCTTGTCCGAAGCTGCATTTGAAGTCTTATGTTCAGAAGATTAACCCCCACACTGATGACAGAAAGTTGTGGATGCATTATTTTCAAGAGAGTTTGTCCGGAACTCAATTGGAATGGTATTATCAGCTAGAGAATGATTGTATCCGTACCTGGAGTGACTTAGCTGTTGCTTTCTACAGATAGTATGAGTACAATGCTGAATTGACACCCACTCGCATGCAACTACAGAGCATGTCTATGGGTCGTGATGAGAAGTTCAAGGAGTATGCTCAGAAGTGGAGAGACCTAGCAGTCAGAGTTCAACCACCCTTGTCCAATAGGGAGTTGGTTGATATGTTTATGGGAACAGCAGGCCCATTCTTCAATCATGTGATTGGAAACTCTTCACCGGATTCAAGTGATATTGAACGGCGTATCGGTGGTATCAAAGTAGGAAGATTCGGTAGAGTCATCTTGAATCTGCGAAGAGATCTTTTGGTGGTAAGAAGAAGTTAATCTGTGTATGGTCAAAAAGCCGAGCCAAGACCGACCGCTCAATCTGTGGGGCGGTTGTGATCTCAATCCTCCATCAACACAACCTCGGCGAGACACAGCGTAACGAGCATACGAAGCGGTTTACAAAGATCAACATGCCATTGTCGCAAGCCTTGCAACACATGTTGAAAGCGGTGATTACCTTGAGGATCCTCCTCAAAATATCAACACTTCCTCTCGAGATACAATCCTAATGCTAAGTGTGCTTACCATTCCAATAGCCAGGACATAATCGATGATTGTTGGGCTCGAAGAACAAGATTCAAGATATGATTGAAGCTAAGCAGTTGAGTTTGACCCTCTGTTGAGACTCGAATGTGATCAACGCTCCTATGCCTAACCATGACAAGAGTTCCAATGCTGTTGGGGATGATACTTACATTTTAAACATAGATGACTTGACCATTCCTCTGATGACTGTTAAGAAGAATTTGCTACAAGCCAGTGTCAACCCAGGATGCCTAGAGAATTGTCGTTGGTGCCCATCTGCACCTGATGGTTGTGCTTGGTTGAGAAGACGTGTTCAGTGCATGATGGATAACCGTGAGATACTATTTCTGAAACCACCTGTGCAGAAGCTGTGTGAAGATATGTCTAAGTTGAAGATCGAAGATGTGAATGAAACTGTACCATCTGTGTGGGATACCTTGGGGCAGCCAAGTGGAAAGTATGATTACATGGTGAAGTACACTGTTCCCGAAAGCTACAAAATTCCTATTGAAGATGTTAAGGCGACCGGATGGGGTGAAAATTTCCCAGAAGACTATGTTGATGTTAACACCATAAGGATTTCCTCTGCTGATTCTGTGCCTAGAGTGGCACCTCTCATCATTACTTCTCCAAGGCCAGTTCCATATTCCTCTGATAAAGCTATTCCTTGGAATTATGGAGCTGATGTTTACTATCATGGTGTCAAACAAGACCCTCTGACCATTGAAGATCTTACGGTTGAAGCTACCATTCCTGACATTGACAACATCACCGGATCTAGTAAGGTGACCAGAACCGGAAGGGTATTCTCTCCAGATATCTCTCCTCCAAAATACGCTGCGACTCCAGCTCGCATTCCAGCTATTCAATCCATTCCCCAAGCTAGAGGGGAAGAACCAGCGATTCATCCTGCTCAGACAGAAGTGCCAAAGGATGTTGCTGAAGACACCTCCAAACAAGAAATGGAGGAAATTATGAAGATTATCAAGAAGAGTGACTACAATGTTGTGGAACAGTTGGGACAGACTCCGTCCAAGATCTCCATGCTTGCTCTGCTTTTATGCTCCGAGGCTCATGCTAACGCCTTGGTGAAATTTCGAAGAATGCTCACGTGCATGAAGACACTACCGACCAGTTTGAAGTTTGTATTGCTAGCTGGCTGCCAACAACGGCCTAAGCTCTCGATCTTGATTTGACTCTGTCGGAAGAAACACAACAAAGCCTTGCACATCTGTTGTGCAAAGGCACTACCTTATCTCATGTTTTGGTTGATACGGTTCGCTCGAATATCCTTCCGAAGGCGCTTTTGATCGACTTGATGTCGAAGGGTTGGTTCGAGACCGGTGACATTATTGTGAGAGCTTTTGATGGTTCTAGCGAGCAGTACTTGGAGAGCTCACTACTGCTGTTAAAGTCGGTTCCCGGACTTTTGACTCCACTTTCTTTGTCATGGACATCCGTCCGACTTACTCTTGCCTACTTGGGCGCCTTGGATACATGGGGGGCGGTACCTACCTTACATCGATGAAGTACCGGTGAAAGGAAAGTTGTTACGTATGTGGTGAAGAAGAATATATGGTCGATCATCTCGATCATTCCGATATCTCGAGATGGAAGGTGAATTCTTGAGACTCCTGTCAAGCTTTTGAAACAATTCCGAGTCACGCTGTTGGCTCTCTGTCCTCTGAAGTTACACAAGTCCCGCCTAGGATGGCCTCATTGAAAGATGCTCAAGCTCTTTGAAGAAGGTAGTACTATTTGGGGCGGCTCACGATCTCCCTTTCAAATCCGACAAGACTGGTTTAGGCTTCACCATCAAGGGTCAGAAGATGATACGTCACGAACGTGCCAGCCAACTTCCTTTCCGCATCGGTCAGAGTGGAATCCATGTTATAGAAGACGACGACAACGACTTCGACATCAACAAGTGGATCTTCCCAACTCCAGACAAAGGGCTCAGCAATTGGAAGGCTGAAGACGTCATACCAATCTCCTTTAGTCAGGAGTAATTGCTCTTGTTTTGTTTTGCTTTTCGTATTTCTTTATGTTTTGAATAATAAACTTTGAAAGCCTAGTGCCTTGCCCGGGGCATCATGGCTCGTTTGCGAGGGTTATTATCTGTCGTTTGCGTATTTTCATTCAATAAATTCGTTGGACTTTTGCATTCAATTGTTTGTTCTCTTTCTTTACTTTATCACCCCTTCAAAAAGCTATGTGTTTCTTACACACACCCACGTGATACACTGCAGAATCACTCCGAATCTCGTTAATAACAGCTATGCTATTGCTAAATATGACTTGATAATCCGATCTACCAAGCCGAAGGCGAAAGTGAGGAAGATTGTGAAGTTCGGGAGAACTTGCGGTTCTACAAGAAGAGCGAGTTATCTGCCACCACGAAGAGCAAGTCGAGGTTGTGAATTTGAGTCTTGACGAAGGCAGAAAGAGATCAAGATAGGGCGGGTCTTGAGAGCAGTGTTAAAGAAAGATTGGTTCGGATGCTACGAGACTATATTGAGGTTTTGCTTGGTCATACGAAGACATGCCAGTTTAGACATTGATATTGTGGTACACGATTGCCAACAAAGAAGGTTTTCTCGGTGAAACGAAGGTTAAATCGCATGCGTCACGAGATGTCGAGAAGATCAAACCGAGGTAATGAAGCGGTTTAAGGTTTCTTAGCGATTACTTCCTATCCACGATGGGTTGCAAGCGTGGTACCGTACCTAAGAAGGATGGCAAGTACGAATGTGTGTAGATTACGAGATCGAACAAAGCGAGTCCGAAGAGCGATTTCCCACTTCCTCATATTGATGTTACGGTCGAAACACCGCTCAACATAAGGTTTTCTCCTTCATGGATGGTTTCTCCGTTACAATCAGATCAAAATGGCTCCACGAAGACATGGAAAAGACTACTTTTGTTACCGGTGGGGCACTACGCTACAAGGTTATGTCGTTCGGCCTAAAACGAGCGCCACTATCGCGTGCTATGGTGACATTATTTCATGACATGATTCATCACGAGATAGAGGTCTACGTTGACGACATGATAGCTCGATCACAGACTGAAGAAGAACATCTCGATCATCTGCAGAAACTATTTGACAGGTTGAAGAAATACAGACTAAGACTTAATCCTAACAAGTGCACCTTTGGAGTCAGATCTGGAAAACTCCTAGGTTTTGTTGTCAGTGGAAAAGGTATTGAGGTTGATCTCGCCAAGGTTAAAGCTATTCAAGAGATGCCAGCTCCCCGTACCGAGAAGGAAGTCAGAGGTTTCTTGGGCCGATTAAATTACATTGCCAGATTCATTGCGCACCTAACTGCTACTTGTGAGCCAATCTTCAAGTTACTTAAGAAAGATCAAGTAGTTGAATGGAACGATGATTGGGTCCAGACTCGCCTTGACCAAATTAACTTGATTGATGAGAAACGACTCACATCCATCTGCCATGGACAGATATACCAGAAATGAATGATCAGAGCATTTAACAAGAAAGTCAAGCACCGGGTCTACCAAGTCGGTGATCTAGTAATCAAGCGCATCATTCTTCCACAAGGTGATCCCAGGGGCAAATGGACTCCCACCTACGAGGGACCGTTTGTAGTCAAGACAGTATTTTCTGGCAGAGCTATGATACTTAGCACCATAGATGGTGAAGACTTCCCACCACATGAGCGAGACATAGTCAAAAATACTACGCATAAAGAGACCCGCTAGGTCGGCTGACCTAGGAAAAAATAAGGGCATCCTGACGAACCAAAAGGGTTCGGGCAAAAGTTAAGGATATATACAAAAGATGTACACCCGGCAAGTCGAAAACCTGAAAAGGCGGCTTGGGCAAAAGGGTATCCGGTGGTGAAAACCGAAAGGGCGGTCTAGGCAAAGTTAGGGATTCAAGCGTGCGACTATGTCTCTTCGGATCACACCTTCGGACTACTATCAGCATTCAAGATTCAAATGGCGAAGATCAGTCTACTTACTTTCTACTGACGGCAAGGAGATGAGATAGTTGAAATATATGAGTACTAGCATAGTTGGAACTTAACGAGATTGTTTCCGCATAGCTTTTTACCTTTCTTTTTGTACAAACTACTTGGCCATACGCCACCTTTCAAATAAACGCACATTCTTTCTCTTTACAATTCTTGTTGTTGTCGTTTGCAATAAATCCAACGTTTGTTTTAAATGGTTATACGCATTTGACAATAAGAATCTAATCGCAAACATACGAAAAGTGAACATACAAAAGTAATTACTACAGGCTCTAGGAATTGAGATGACGACGAAAGTCACCAGTGCATTTCCCCCGCAGAGCATTGATCCCCTCAGAGATGTTGCTCACCACAATCTTCCAGTGAGTAGAGAAAATCAAGCGGTGATTCCACTCGGCGAGAAATATTCGTCGGTCTCAACGATAACACTTCATCTCGGCCGGTATTTATCATCGTGAGAATATCTCCCAACGATTCCCCTTTCTCGGCCGGTATCGGACTTGAGACTTGGTGCGATAGTACACGGAGAAATTTACATCCTATTCCTAGTCGGAGATTCAACGGCCCCTAACCGGTCCCAGCCAACCATCAAGCGCTCTCAGTGAGATCTACACTCAAAATCGATGGCGCCACCTAATTTTTCCCAACAGGATCTACATACAAGATCCCCAACAAATTGCCTCCCAGACTCTCCCCAGCAGGGTCTATGTATGCGATCTCCAACAACGAGTTTCTCAATCTCTACCTTCCTCAACAATATCTAGGCCCAAGACTTGGTCAAATAGTGCATCGAAGGAATCCATGATATCTTTCTTCTCCTTCAAAAGCGGGGTTCTCACCTACTCAATCCCCAAGCAGAAGACAGAAATACTCAAGCAGAACATTGTCATACCCCAAAATTTTCCCTCCATCTTCTCAAAAGATTTCATACATCTATGCTCAAGGATTCCTCAAGAGTTGATCAGACAAACTCTCTCCTAGACAATCAACCCAAACTAGGGTTTGGTATCTCTCAAGTCAAGATGGATTTCCAACATCTCCAATGGTCTTCATGCCTCCTCATATGTTTCAAAGATTCTCCATGTCAAGTTTCAAGCTTCACAAGTCAAGTTTCCTCAGACAATTGCTCAGATGGTTGAAAATCAGTTGTATTGGACAAAAAGTCAGCTGTGGTCAACATACAGTCAAACTTCATATTTTTTGGTCAACATCCTCATTTTGAAGTTACATTCATCATTTGATCAAGGGTTGATCATGATTCATCAAGAAAACTCAAGATTTGCTCAAAGTCAAACTTTCTAAATTAGGGTTTCTAGGTGAAAAGTCAAGCTGAACTTTGGTGATCATAACTTTCTCATACTTTCTCGAAATTTTTCCCACCTCTTGTTTTGAAGGAAATTCAATTCTCTACAACTTCATGTCTCACAAGAATGTCAAAAATGCTTCATTTGAGAGGTATAGCTCAAAACATTACAGGTCATTTTCAAAGTCAACAAAAGTCAACTTTTGTTTTGAAGATATATTGAGCATGGTAACTCAATTGAGATGAGACCAAAGAAATTGTTTAGAGGACTCTTAGAGCTTTCCAAAAGTCCAAGAACACTCAAATATGTGGAAAATTGAGCAAGATACACCATTCGAAGTTGGGCGATTTTGGACAATTGCACAAAAGGACATTTTGGTCAAAATGCAAAATTTTCCAAATGGGCCTATAATCTTTTGATCCAAACTTGTTCATGATGTTATTCTTGACCCATAAATGCTTGGCATTGGTAATTTTCTATTTTGTGATTTATATTTGAATTTTATAACATTTAATTCAAAATAAATTATGTAAAATATGAAAATTAAGTTTCTTTCAAATAAGTTGGTTATATCTTTCTTAATGACCAAGAAAGCCCACCACTCTTGCCAAATTCGTGACTCATGCACATGGAAAGAAAAAATCAAGTTTTAAAGGAAATTTGATTTTATTTATTGGAAAATATTTGCACATTCACTTTCCAATCTTTTTTCCTTGGTTTTTCTCTTCCAAAACCCTCTATAAATATCACACAGCATGTAAAAACCCTGGACACGAACCCTAACCTAAAAACAAACCCAAACTCTTGCAAAATTTTTCTCAATTCTTGAAAAATTGTGTTCTTGTTTCCAGCCCTTTTCAGTCCAAATAAACCATCCCATTGTCTTCAGGAGGTATGTTTAAGTAAGTACACACTCTTGCCATGGGTTAAAATAAGCCAGATCGATGCATACATGATCATACATGTTCAAACTTTTCTGATTTTGCATTTTACTATCCTGCGTATTTCCATTGATTCTAACGTTTTCATTGTGTTTATAAGACTCTATAGGGTGGATCTGGGCAATCGTTCATGAGTTTGAACGTCGGAATCATCTAATGCCATTGTTAGGGTTAAGCGTTGAGTTTCGAACCGGCTCGCAGCGTTTTAAATGAAACTAATACCACCATCGTGTTCGCCATGGCGATTTAGGGGATAGGGTCCTTCGTTTTTGTTTATTAGCGCGTATTGCGGGATCGAATCTCCTTGGGAGAAGGCGGCCAGGAGCTAGGGCTCCGGCGTCGGGAATGTTTGACTCGGCGAGAGCATGCGTGGCGTTTACGTACAGCGTGATTCGTCCATTCATAAGTTGGTAGGCCCTCTGGGTTTGGAATGTAATCGGGGCGAGTCATCGTTCATATTCTTTTGATTTTGCTTTCTCCAACACAAGCAAGTGTCCCGGTGGTTAAGGCGCTCATTGTGTGTAGATACCCTCGGTCACCGAGTTCGATCCACTCCGAGCTGGTTTGCTATTTTCTTTCACAAACTCATATTTTCTAACTATTTTCTATTTTTCTAATTTATTTAATATTTTCATTATATTTTAATTCTTTTCATGATTTTTATTACGCATTAAAAATTACAAAAAATATTTCCTTTGCATTTATATTCGAAAATCTTTATTTAATTTAATAAATTAAAAAATACATTTTGCATGCATATTTATTTTATTTATAATTTAGCATTTAAATCATTGTAAATTAGTTTTAATTATTAAATGCATTTAAAAATCCCAAAAATTATTTTAGCTTATTTATCTTATTTCCAGCATGTATTAATTTTCCCATATTAAAACTTGCATTTTTATAACATTTTTCTCTTGTTCGATTCATATTGCATTTTCAGATTTCTTCCTTTTATGCAGGTTGATCCGATTCGAGACGATTTTCTCTTTATCATTTTATTATTTTATTTTCCAATAATGTAATTGCTCATGGGATGTAATAGTTTAATTTAGGACTTTATTTTCCGCATTTTAAATTATGTATACGCCCCAAAGCCTTGTAATAGCGTAGGTTTACTTTCCGCACCTTTACATTCCGCTTTACATTCCGCATTTTACTTTCCGCACCTTATCAATTGCTAGTAATTAGGCGTGTATGGCAAGATAAAATTGAACATAGCCACTAATTTTCAAGATAACATATTACGAAATCAACACACTTCTTTCACACGCACCTTAGGGTAATTCTCTCGATGCCTTCGATTTCAAAATGGTCATGTCCCTCGAGCGTAGAGGTATTCTAGCACCATTGCCTTCAAACAAATCATCATAGTCCCTTGATACAAAGATCATAAGACCCACGATGTCGCCTCCGAATACATGATCTTGACCCTCGATTGTCGCCTCGAAAATGATGATAGTCCCTTGAATGTGCTAGGATACTTCCTACAAGTTGCCTTCTATGACCATCCGATGTCCCTTCGAATGTCCGCTTACATCCAGAATGGAGCTACCTACTAACTAATGGTATGGCTAGCGCTATTCTAAAGGAATGTAGAAGTACAACAAAGCGACCAATTAAGTGGGTAAATAAGTCTCTTAGTTGCTTGCTCTATCAAATGCTTTTCACACCACACACTTTTTCAAAGTTCAAATTCTTTTCAAAACAAAACATTTCCGAACACTTTGTATACACTCCTACATGAGTCATTACAAAGTCAAGCGAAATGCCTTTTCAAAACATTTTGTCAAACACACAAGAAAGCAATTTTAAAAAGTGATCTAGAGCAACTAAGAGCCGTAGATAACTACGGATGGAAAGGGTGCTAATACCTTCCCTTTTCATAACCATTCTCCGAACTCGAGAATCTAACGAAGGTCTTTTACGTACTTTTACCTTCCCTTAATTGGATAAAAATAAAAGTCGGTGGCGACTCTTGCTATCCGCACATTTGGATACAAAAATCCTACAAAGTCGAGTTCACCGTATTACAGGCTGGCGACTCTGAGAAACCAAAAGAGAATTGCCTTAGGGATTTCTAGATAACTTTTATTGCTTTTGTTTGACTTGTATGCTTTATCTTTAAGGGTTGCTTGGGTATTATATTGTTGGGGATCCTACACGGATCCGGGTTTCCTTTTAGGTAAGTAGCATTAGATCATCGCGACCGTTAGGCGTATAACTAAGCGGTCAACATGATGGCTACGTTAGCGTGACACTTTGGTTGTCCGATACTCTTCATTCCCAAGTTGAAGATAGTATTTGGCTTGCGTGGTGTCATCAGCGCTAACTAAACTTTTAGAACCTTAATTGACCCATCTTGGCCATTAGAAGGTAGTGAGATGGCGGCTTTGGTGTAGACGAGGTTGGTTGATACTCGATGCTACGCTCATTGAGATTAGACTTTTGGGACATTTTCGATCGACCACTTGGCGTCGTATTGAAATAAGCGCCTCGAGAAAGATCTATGATATGAGATTCCTAGAACCGGTTACTATTATAGGGCGGGATGAACCAACTCAAACTTTTGGTGGGGTAATCACCTATACCTCATGCAAGCCTTAAACCTAGGCTCATTTGTGAATTGTTTGTGTGTGCTAAACATGACATCATGACATCATTCGCATTGCATATCATTTCTAACTATTTCAAGGACCTAGGGTTTATCTTTGCTCTGTTTTGTAGGGATTATGGCTTCTAGAAAGACTATCCGAATCAACTTCATGGGTATCCTTCTCAACTCAAAGAATTGGTTTGAGAAATTCCGACCATGCTCGGTTCATCAAAGACATGGTTATCTACTTGATTTGGTTATCTCGGTTTTGAAGAAGATATGATGCATGTCTATTCGGTTCTTTGATCCGAAACACCATTGCTTTACATTTCAGTTATCGATTGGTTCCTACCTTGGAAGAGTTCTCTAAGCTACTTGGGATACCTATTCTTGACCAAATGCCATTCAGGTTTGGAAAAGGTTCCTAAGTTCGAAGACATTGCATCCGCTTTACATCTTAAGCGTTCGGATATTGAAGCCAATTGGGAAACTAGAAGTGGAGTTAAGGGTTTACTTTCCAAGTTCTAATTAAGAAAGCGAGAATTCCTCAAAGTTATGAGTTTCCATGCATTTGAGAACATTGTGGCCTTGCTAATTTATGGTTTGGTTCTATTTCTAACTCGGATCAATTCATAGATGTCAATGCCATCAAGTTGTTTCCTTACCCAATCCGATGCCTACTTTACTTGGAGACATCTACATTCTCTCCACACTCGTACTACTAGCGACAAGGAACTCTCATGTGTTGTGTCCGTTACTTTCAAGGTGGTTTATTTAGCACCTTCCTCCATCGATTTTGAAGAATGAACAAAGGTTGAGATGGTCTCAAGATGATGTCACTCTCTCATTCGATATCCGTTGGAATCTTTTCTCTCAAAAGGACTTCACATTCATTGGCGTTGTGGAGAATTCCCTAATGTACCACTACTTGGTATAAGGAGGTATTACTTACAACCCTTCTTTAGCTCTCGTCGGTTTGGTTTTGCCGAAGAGATGGTCCACATGATATGCTTCTCCAAGATGTTGTGTTCGACTACAATCACGATCTCGAGTGCAAGCGAAGGTTTATACATGCTTGGGGCATGGTAAAGAAGGCGATACCAAGACTTTGGGGCACCGAACTCCATTCCTTGGGAACCTTACCTCAAATGGGTGAGCTCGAGCTCAAAACCTCATGATGCCATTCACGCTTTGTTTTACCGGTAATTATGGAACTGTTGCTATAGGTGGCGTACCTATCTTTGTTCTCCATCACGACATGCCTACTAATTTTGAAGACTTGAAGAGATCACTGGATTCAACTTAAGAGAAGGGATACCTTTGAAGCTCGATGCTATGCAAGTGAGAAGAAAGTGTTAGAGTTGACAAAGCTACTTCACGAGAGCGAAACATCAGCCTACATCGGCACCAAGAGAGCGCCCATGGGAGACTTAGAGCTTTAGGATGTTTATGTTTTCTTTTATTGTTTGAACTATCTCTTGTACTTAAAAGAAAAAGAATAAAAGAAGTACTAATAAATGTTTGTTCATTGCTTGTTTAACAAATTTAAATCTCTTAGGTCCTTGAAAACATTGCATTGCATTCGCATAAACATCATAGCATAGCATAACATTGCATCACGGTACATTGGAGATTGGTTTTCTCATTTGCTCGCTATTTATTTTAGCGAAATGGCTCTTGAGCAATTGTCAAAGATCTCGGGCTCGGAATGCTCGGTTTGAGATGTTCACCAACTTGGTCCAAGGCCAAGATGAAGAAGCTCATCAACAAGAAGAAGAAGGTTGTTGGTCTCCTCAACATGGGTAGGCGTTTCAAAGGTGGTCCAAAAGTGGTCGGTCGGATCGAGCTCTCGAAGGAAGTGTCCATACAGGTACCAAGGGTGATGAAGATGACGGCGTGAGCCAAGAAGGAGGAGAGGACACTCGATTATAGCCATACTACGATGAAGATGACAAGTACAAACAACTTGAAGACCGTCTGAATCTTGTGGAAAACTTGAAAATGTCGGGCTGAACTTTGATGATCTGAGTCTTGTTCTGGTGTTGTGATTCCTCCCAAGTTCAAAGTTCCTACTTTTGCTAAGTATGATGGCATGTCTTGCCCTAAGCGCATTTGAAGTCCTATGTCGGAAGATCAATCCCACCGATGAGAAAGTTGTGGATGCACTATTTTCAAGAGAGTTTGTCAGGAACTCAGTTGGAATGGTATTATCAACTAGAGAATGACCGTATCCGTACTTGGGTGATTTGGTGATGCTTTCTGAGACGGTATGAGTACAATCTTGAATTGACACCACCGCATGCAACTACAAAGCATGTCTATGGGTCGTGACGAGAAGTTCAAGGGTATGCTCGAAATGGAGAGATCTAGCGGAGAGAGTTCAACCACCCTTGTCCAATAGGGAGTTGGTTGATATGTTCATGGGGACACAGCAGGCCCATTCTTCAATCATCGATTGGAAATTCTTCATCCGGATTCACCGGTGATATTGACATGACGCATTGAAGGTAGTATCAAGAGTGGGAAGATCCATGTAGAGTCATCTTGAATCTTGCGAAGAGATCTTTTGGTGCTAAGAAAAGAAGCCAATCTGTGTATGGTCGGAAAAGCGAACCAAGACCGACCGTGCTCAATCGTGGGAGGCGGTTGTGATCTCGATCCTACATCGGCTGACCTCGGTGAGACAGCGGCGTGGCGAGCAGCGCCCGAGGCGGTTCTGAAATCAACATGCCTTTGCATAGCCTTGCAACACATGTTGAATGGGTGATAACCTTGAGGATCCTCCTCGAATGTCAACACTTCCTCTCAGTACAATCCTAATGCTAAGTGTGCTTACCATTCCAATAGCCGAGACACGACAACGACAATTGTTGGGCTCGAAGAACAAGATTCAAGATATGATTGAAGCTAAGCGATTGAGTTTGATCCTCTGTTGAGACTCGAATGTGATCAGCGCCTATGCTAACCATGACAAGAGTTCCAATCTTTGTTGGTGGCGATACTTATGTTTTCAACATAGATGACTTGACCATTCCTCGATGGTATTAAGAAGAATTTGTTGCAAGCGGTGTCAATCCGGGATGCCCGAGAATTGTCGTTGGTGCCCGTTTGCACACGATGGTTGTGCTTGGTTGAGAAGGCGTGTTCGGTGCATGATGGATAACCGTGAGATACTATTTACGAAACCACACATGCGATGTGAAGAAATGTCTAAGTTGAAGATTGACAATGCGAGCGGCTGTACCATCATGTGGGATACCTTGGGGCAGCCAAGTGGAAAATATGATTACATGGTGAAGTACACTTTCACGATAGTTACAAGATTCCTATTGAAGATGTTAAAGGCAACGGATGGGGTGACGATTTCCGGAAGACTATCTTGATGTTAACACAATAAGGATTTCCTCTGCTGATTACGTGCCTAGGGTGGCACCTCTCATTATCACTTCTCCAAGACCGTTCCATATTCCTCGACAAGGCTATCCCTTGGAATTATGGGTGATGTTTACTATCATGGCGTCAAGCAAGACCCTCGACCATTGAAGATCTTCTGCTGAAGCTTCTATTCGACATTGACAACATCACGGATCGATGGGTGACGAGCCGGAAGGGTATTCTCTCCGATCTCTCCTCCAGACAACTGCGACTCCATTTCGCATTCCGTCTACTCCACCAATATCGGCTAGAGGGAAGAACGGTGGCTCATCTGCTCAACGGAAGTACCAAAGAATTCTTGAAGACACCTCCAAACAAGAAATGGAGAATTGCGAAGATCATCAAGAAGAGTGATTACAATGTTGTGGAGCAGTTGGGACGACTCGTCCAAGATATCCATGCTTGCTCTGCTCTTGTGCTCGAGGCTCATGCTAATGCCTTGGTGAAGTTTACGAAGAATGCTCATGTGCCGCAAGACACTACCACGACAGTTCGAAGTTTGTATTGCTAGCACGGCTGCCAACAACGGCCTAGGCTTCTCGATCTTGATTTGACTCTAGGAAAGAAACACAACAAAGCCTTGCACATCTACTGTTGAATGCAAGGGCACTACATTATCTCATGTTTTGGTGGATACGGTTACGCTCGAATATCCTACCGAAGGCGCTTTTGATCGACTTGATGTCGAAGGGTTGGTTACGAGACCGGTGACATTATCGTGAGAGCTTTTGATGGTTCTAAGCGACGGTGCTTGGAGAGCTCACTCACTGTTAAAGTCGGTTCCCGGACTTTTGATTCCACTTTCTTTGTCATGGACATCCGTCCGACTTATTCTTGCCTACTTGGGCCCTTGGATACATGGGCGGATTACCTCTACCTTACATCGTTGAAATACCGGTGAAAGGGAAGGTTACGGTATGTGGTGAAGAAGAATATATGGTCGATCATCTGGTCATTCCGATACCTTGAGATGGAGGGTGAATTCTTGAGACTCCTGTCAAGCTTTTGAAACAATTCCCAGTCATGCTGTTGACTCTCCTGTCACTCTGAAGTTACAAAGTTCCGCCTAGGATGGCCTCATTGAAAGATGCTCAGCTCTTGTTGAACAAGGAAGAGTACTATTTGGGGTCGGCTCACTGATCTTCCTTTCAAATCCGACAAGGTGGTTTAGGCTTCACCATCAAGTCGGAAGATGATACGCCCGTGACGTGCTGCCAACTTCCTTTCGCATCGGCAGTGGAATCCATGCTATAGAAGGCGGCGACACGACTTCGACATCGGCAAGTGGATCTTCCAACTCCGAACATGGGCTCGGCAATTGGAAGGCCGAGGCGTCATACCAATCTCCTTTAGCGGGAGTAATTGCTCTTGTTTTGTTTTGCTTTTCGTATTTCTTTATGTTTTGAACAATAAACTTTGAAAGCCTAGTGCCTTGCGGGGCATCATGGCTCGTTTCGAGGTTATTATCATCGTTTGCGTATTTTCATTCAATAAATTCGTTGGACTTTTGCATTCAATTGTTTGTTTTCTTTCTTTACTTTATCACCCTTCAAAAGCTATGTGTTTCTTACACACCCGTGATACAACTGAGAATCACTCGAATCTAGTTAATATGACTATGCTAGTGCTAAATATGACTTGATAATCCGATCTACCAAGCCGAAGGCGAAAGTGAGGAAGATTGTGAAGTGCCGGGAGAACTTGCGTTGCTTCTGACAAGAAGCGAGTTATCTGACCACATGAAGAGCAAGTTGAGGTTGTGAATTTGGAGTCTTGTGAAGGCAGAAAAGAGATCAAGATAGGAGGCGGGTCTTGAGCAGTGTTAAAGAAAGGTTGGTTCGGATGCTACGAGACTATATTGAGGTTTTGCTTGGTCATACGAACATGCGAGGTTGGACATTGATATTGTGGTACACGATTGCTTGACAAAAGAAGGTTTTCTCGATGAAAAGAAGGTTAAATCGTATCGTCACGAGATGTCGGAGAAAATCAAAGCCGAAGTTATGAAGCGGTTCAATGTGGTTTCTTAGCGTTACCTCCTATCCGTGGGTTGCTAATGTGGTACCCGTGCCTAAGAAGGATGGTAAAATGCGAATGTGTGTGGATTCGAGAGATCGAACAAAGCGAGTCAGAAGAGCGATTTCCCACTTCCTCATATTGATGTTACGGTTGACAACACACGCTCAGCATAAGGTTTTCTCCTTCATGGATGGTTTCTCGGTTACAATCGGATCAAAATGGCTCACGAAGACATGGAAGACTACTTTTGTTACGGTGGGGCACTTTACATTACAAGGTTATGCCGTTTGGATTTGAAAAGCAGGCGCCACTTATCATCGTGCTATGGTGACATTGTTTCATGACATGATTCATCACGAGATAGAGGTCTCGTCGGCGACATGATAGCTCGATCCTGGCGAAGAAGAACATCTTGATCATTTGCGAAACTATTTGATTGAAGAAATACAGTGAGACTTAATCCCAACAAGTGCACTTTTGGAGTCGGATCAGGAAAACTCCTAGGGTTTGTAGTCGTGGAAGAGGTATTGAGTTGATCCGCCAAGGTTAAAGCTATTCAAGAGATGCCGACTCCGCAGAGAAAGAAGTCGGAGGTTTCTTGGGCGATTAAATTACATTGCGATTCATTGCACCTAAGCGCTACTTGTGAGCCAATCTTCAAGTTACTAAAGAAAGATCAAGTAGTGGAATGGAATGGCGATTGCGGATCGCTTTTGACAAAATCAAGGATACCTAGAATCCTCCTATCTAATGCTTGCCCGCAAGGAAGACCTCTTATCATGTACTTGGCGGTGTTAGAGAACTCAATGGGGTGTGTGTTGGGGCAACATGGAGTGCAGTCGAAAAGAGCATGCAATATACTACCTTAGCAAAAGTTTACCGTGTGAAACAAGATACTCACAACTTGAGAAAACTTGCAACGCTTTGGCTTGGGCTGCTCGCCGACTAAGGCAGTATATGTTGACTCACACTACCTTGTTGATTTCAAGATGGATCCGATAAAATACATATTTGAGAAACCACTCTCTCGGAAGAATAGCAAGATGGCAAATGATCTTGACCGAATATGACATCGGTACACTTCTCGAAGCGATCAAAGGAAGTGTAGTAGCCGATCATTTGGCTCATCAAGCCGTAGATGACTATCGATCTATGCGGTTCAATTTCAGGATGAAGATGTTTTACTAGTTCGAGTTGTGAAGAACGGGCCCAGACGAAGGACACGAACAAGGATCGATGGACTATGGTCTTTGATGGAGCCTCAAGCGCATTGGCAATGGCATTGGCGCCATCATTACATCCCTACGGTAGGACATACGCCTTTCACCGCGATTATGTTTCGATTGCACTAACAACATGGAATATGAGCGTGCATCATGGGTATCAAAGCTGCTATTGACTTAAGAATCAAGTTCTTACAAGTGTATGGAGACTCGACTTTAGTGATCGATCGGATAAGGCGAGTGGGATCGAAGCATCGAATCTCATTCCGTATCGAGCATGTTACGAGTTTGATCCCTACTTTGAAGAGATCACTTTCAATCACATCCACGAGAAGAATCGGTTGGCGGGCGCATTGGCTACTATGTCGTCTATGTTCAAGGTTAGATGGGACAACGAGGCTCCCGGATCATCATTGAGAGGTTTGGCGAACCGGTATTGTTATGAGCTTGGCGAGAAGAGAAACCTTGGTACTATGATGTGAAGAGTATCTTGAGACTCGGGAATATCCTTGAGGGCATCATTAATGATAAAGTTCATGAGAAGATTTGCATCAAATTCTTCTCGACAACGACATCTTATACAAGCGCGACCACGACTTGTGCTTACTCATTGTGTAGACGAGCGACAATCGTATCATGGAAGAGTTACACGAATTTGGTACCCTCCGGTGGACACGATGGCTAAGAAGATTTTGAGAGCAGGTTACTATTGGTCCACCATGGGCGATTGTCACCGCTATGCTCGATCTTGTCACAAGTGCGGTTATGCCGACAAAGTACGTACCTCGGTACCTCGAATGTTTAACTTCTCCTTGGCCTTTTGCAATGTGGGGCATTGACATGATTGGAGAAATCAAGCCTGACTTCCAATGGACATCGTTTCATCCTTGTGGCAATTGATTATTTCACCAAGTGGGTAGAAGCGACCTCGTATGCATCATTACCAAGAATGTTGTGGCTCGATTCATCAAGCATAATCTTATCATCGGTATGGCACTCCGAAAGGATTATCACGGATAACGGCTCCAATCTCAACAACAAGATGATCACCGAACTCTGCGGATTCAAGATCAAGCATCACAATTCTTCTCCATATCGGCCTAAGATGAATGGCGCGATGGAAGCCGCCAATAAGAACATTAAGAAGATTATCTGAGAAGATGCGGTGACTTACAAAGATTGGCATGAGATGTTACCATTGCTCTTCATGGTTATCGCACTATGTACGAACATCAGAGGCAACCCTTTCTCTTGTATACGGTATGGAAGCCGTCTTACCCATCGAGTTCGGATACCCTCGACGAGAGTCCTCCGGGAGGCGAGTTAGGTGAAGATGATTGGGTTCGAGACACGCCTTGACCAGATCAACTTGATTGATGAGAAGCGACTCGCGTCCATCGCCGGACAGTTATCGAAGCGAATGATCGAGCATTTAACAAGAAGGTCAAGCACCGAGTCTACCAAGTCGGTGATCTAGTAGTCAGCGCATCATTCTTCCACAAGGTGATCGAGGGCAAATGGACTCCCCCTATGAGGGACCGTTTGTAGTCAAGGCAGTATTTTCGGTGAACTATGATACTTAGCACCATGGATGGTGAAGACTTCCACACCCATGAGCGGACATAGTCAAAAATACTACGCATAAAGAGACCCGCTAGGTCGGCGAACCTAGGCAAAAATAAGGGCATCTGGCGAACAAAGGTTCGGGCAAAAGTTAAGGATATATACAAAACATGTACACGGCAAGTCGAAAACACGAAAGGCGGCTTGGGCAAAAGGTATCGGTGGTGAAAACCGAAAAGGCGGTCTAGGCAAAAGTTAGGGATTTAAGCGTGCGACTATGTCTCTTCGGATCACGCTTCCGGACTACTATCGGCATTCAAGGTTCAAATGGCGAAGATCGGTTCACTCACTTTCTCTTGGCGGCAAAGAGATGAGATAGTTGAAATATATGAGTACTAGCATAGTTGGAACTTAACGAGATTGTTTCGCATAGCTTTTACCTTTCTTGTGTACAAACTACTTGGCCATCGCCACATTTCAAATAAATACAAGTTCTTTCTCTTTACAATTTTCATTGTTGTCGTTTGCAATAAGTCCAACGTTTGCTTTGAATGATTATCTTTTGACAATAAAAATCTCTTTGCAAACATACGAAAAGTGAACATACAAAGTACTTACAGGTTCGAGGTGGGATGACGGAGAAAGTCACCAAATAATTCCCCACGAGCATAAAGGTGTCACTCACAACACACCTTCCCGGTAGTATATGTTAATCCTGGCGGTGATTCCACTCAGCGAGCAATGTTACATCGGTCTCAGCGGTAACACTTTCCCAGTGGATATTCTCAATCCTCCCCCTTCTCCCGCGGCGGTATCGGACACAAGACTTGGTCGAGATAGTGCATCGGAGAAACATACACCTTTTATTCCCCGCCGGAGATTACAACGGACTCCGGACTCTTCTAGCCGGTCTCGGCAACCATCAAATGCTCTCGGCGAGATCTACACTCGAATCCAGTGGCGCCTCTTAAATTTCCTCGGCGGGATCTACATACAAGGTCCCCAGCGGATCGCCTCCCGATTCTCCTCGGCGGGTCTATGTGAGATCTCCAACAGCGAGCTTCTCAAATCTCTATCTTCCTCAACAATATCTAGGCCCAAGACTTGGTCGGATAGTGCATCGGAGGAATCCGGGATATCTTTCTTCTCCTTCAAAAGCGGGGTTCTCACCTACAATTCCCCAATGAGGAAATCTTCAAGCAGAATATCGCATCTTCTTCAAGATGGATATGTTTTGAAATATCACAACATCTATCATCCATACATTTCTCATAAAGTCATAATTCATGCATATGTCATTCATATACAACATCGTGCATCATACTTTGCATAAAACTAACGAATATTCTATCAAAGTTTCTCTTGTTTTCTCCAAGCAGTGTGATCCTTCGGCATAAGCAGGTCGAGTTAAGCCCAGCAAGCGGCGGAAAACTATCGAGACCGCCCTTGGTTGTCCTCGACGATTGGTCCGAGTTAAGCCCGAACCGGCGGAAAACTATCGAAAGACCGCCCTTGGTTGTCCTTGACGATTGGTCGAGGATTAAGCCCGAAGCGGAAAACTATCGAAAGACCGCCCTTGGTTGTCCTCCGGCGGTGGTCGAGGATTAAGCCCGACCGGCCAGGAAAACTATCCGAAGACCACCTCGGTTATCCTCGATAACGGGCAATGGATCAAACACCGATGCACAACGAGGAAGCTATCCACACTTTTGCCAACTCTGATCTCCCTCGGTAATCAACGAAGATTTATTCGATTCCTTATTATCAGCGGCAACTCTGAGTCTAGCGTCGACTCGGTTGCCTTGGATGGAATCTTAAGCCCATCTCGACTACTTGCCAACCGTGCTTCACTTTCGAGAATCTTGCATATGGTTAAAAATCAATGCAAACCAATAACTTCATTCAAAAACATGAAAGCGGTCTAACATCGACTCACTCCCGGCATCGACCTTTCTAGATGGCATCTTAAGCCCATCTCCGTCGGCTCTATTAGCAACCTCGAGTCTAGCGTCGACTCGTTCCCAGCAAAGTCTCCAACTTCTCCAAATGGCATCATAAGCCCATTCCGCATCATCGACCAATAGCGAGTGCAAATTTTCGGTGTACTCGGTGTTCAATCATCTTCTACCTCGGTCACGAAAGACAAGCATGTCATCTAACCCTCGGTACAAGAAGATTGAGCAGGGCATTGTCATACCCCAAAATTTGCCCTCCATCTTCTCAAAACATTTCATACATCTATGCTCGAGGATTCCTCGAGAGTTGATCGGACAAACTCTCTCCTGACAATCAACCCAAACTAGGGTTTGGTATCTCCCAAGTCAAGATGGATTTCAAAATCTCCAATGGTCTTCATGCTTCCTCATATGTTTCAAAGATTCTCCATGTCAAGTTTCAAGCTTCCAAGTCAAGTTTCCTCGAATAGTTGCTCGGATGGTTGAAAATCGGTTGTATTGGACAAAAGTCAAGCATGGTCAACATACTGGTCAAACTTCATATTTTTGGTCAACATCCTCATTTTGAAGTTACATTCATCATTTGATCAAGGGTTGATCATGATTCATCAAGAAAACTCAAGATTTGCTCAAAGTCAAACTTTCTAAATTAGGGTTTCTAGGTGAAAAGTCAAGCGAACTTTGGTGATCATAACTTTCTCATACTTTCTCAGAAATTTTCCACCACCTCTTGTTTTGAAGGAAATTCAATTCTCTACAACTTCATGTCTCACAAGAATGTCAAAAATGCTTCATTTGAGAGGTATAGCTCAAAACATTACTGGTCATTTTCAAAGTCAACAAAAGTCAACTTTTGTTTTGAAGATATATTGAGCATGGTAACTCAATTGAGATGAGACCAAAGACATTGTTTAAAGGACTCTTAGAGCTTTCAAAAATCCAAGAACACTCAAATATGTGGAAAATTGAGCAAGATACACCATTCGAGAAGTTGGGCGATTTTGAATGATTGCACAAAAGGACATTTTGGTCAAAATGCAAAGTTTTCCAAATGGGCCTATAATCTTTTGATCCAAACTTGTTCATGATGTTATTCTTGACCCATAAATGCTTGGCATTGGTAATTTTCTATTTTTGTGATTTATATTTGAATTTTATAACATTTAATTCAAAAATAAATTATGTAAAATATGAAAATTAAGTTTCTTTTTCAAATAAGTTGGATTTATATCTTTCTTAATGACCAAGAAAGCCCACCACTCTTGCCAAATTCGTGACTCATGCACATGGAAAGAAAAAATCAAGTTTTAAAGGAAATTTGATTTTATTTATTGGAAAATATTTGCACATTCAATTTCCAATCTTTTTTCCTTGGTTTTTCTCTTCCAAAACCCTCTATAAATATCACACAGCATGTACAAACCCTGGACACGAACCCTAACCTAAAAACAAACCCAAACTCTTGCAAAATTTTTCTCAATTCTTGAAAAATCGTGTTCTTGTTTCCAGCCCTTTTCAGTCCAAATAAACCATCCCATTGTCTTCAGAAGGTAAGTTTAAGTAAGTACACACTCTTGCCATGGGTTAAAACAAGCCAGATCGATGCATACCTGATCATACATGTTCAAACTTTTCTGATTTTGCATTTTACTATCCTGCGTATTTCCATTGATTCTAACGTTTTCATTGTGTTTATAAGACTCATAGGGTGGATCTGGCGATCGTTCATGAGTTTGAGCGTCGGAATCATCTAATGCCATTGTTAGGGTTAGAAAAGCTGTTGAGTTTTGAACCGGCTCGAACAGCGTTTTTTGAAACTAATACCACCATCGTGTTCGCCATGGCGATTTGGGGATAGGGTCCCGTTTTTGTTTATTGCGTATTTTTGGGATCGAATCTCCTTGGCGGAGAAGGCAATAGGAGCTAGGGCTCCAGCGTCGTGGAATGTTTGACTCAGGCGAGAGCATGCGTGGCGTTTCTGTGCAACGTGATTCGTCCATTCATAAGTTGGTGAGCCCACACCGTGGCCGGGTTTGGAATGTAACCGGGCGAGTCATCGTTCATATTCTTTGATTTTGCTTTCTCAACACCAAGCATAAGTGTCGGTGGTTAAGGCGCTTTGTGTAGATACCCCTCGGGTCACGAGTTCGATCCACTCGGTGGTTTGCTATTTTCTTTCACAAACTCATATTTTCTAACTATTTTCTATTTTCTAATTTATTTAATATTTTCATTATATTTTAATTCTTTTCATGATTTTTATTCTGCATTTAAAAAATTACAAAAAATATTTCCTTTTGCATTTATAGTCGAAAATCTTTATTTAATTTAATAAATTAAAAAAATACATTTTTGCATGCATATTTATTTTATTTATAATTTAGCATTTAAATCATTGTAAATTAGTTTTTAATTACTAAAATGCATTTAAAAAATCCCAAAAAATTATTTTAGCTTATTTATCTTATTTCCAGCATGTAGTAATTTTCCCATATTAAAGCTTGCATTTTTCTAACATTTTTTCTCTTGTTCGATTCATATTGCATTTTAGATTTCTTCCTTTTGTACAGGTTGATCCGATTCAGACGATTTTCTCTTTATCATTTTATTATTTTATTTTCCAATAATGTAATTGCTCATGGGATGTAATAGTTTAATTTAGGACTTTATTTTCCGCATTTTAAATTATGTATACGCCCCAAGCCTTGTAATAGCGTAGGTTTACTTTCCGCACCTTTACATTCACTTTACATTCGCATTTTACTTTCCGCACCCTATCAATTGCTAGTAATTAGGCGTGTATGGCAAGACTAAAATTGAACATAGCCACTAATTTTCAAGATAACATATTAGAAATCAACACACTTCATCACACGCACCTTAGGGTAATTCTCTCTCGATGCCTTCGATTTCAAAATGGTCATGTCCCTCGAGCGTAGAGGTATTCTAGCACCGTCGCCTTCAAAACAAATCATCATAATCCCGATACAAAGATCATAAGACCCACGATGTCGCCTCCGAATACATGATCTTGACCCTCGATTGTCGCCTCTGAAAATGATGATAGTCCTTGAATGTGCTAGGATACTTCCTACAAGTTGCCTTCCATGACCATCCGATGTCCTTCGAATGTCCGTTTACATCCAGCGAATGGAGCTACCTACTAACTAATGGTATGGCTAGCGCTATTCTAAAGGAATGTGAAGTACAACAAAGCGACCAATTAAGGTGGGTAAATAAGTCTCTTAGTTGCTTGCTCTATCAAATGCTTTTCACCTCCACACTTTTTCAAAGTTCAAATTCTTCTCAAAACTAAACATTTCCGAACACTTTGTATACACTCCTACATGAGTCATTGCAAAGTCAAAGCGAAATGCCTTTTCAAAACATTTTTGTCAAACACACAGAAAGCAATTTTAAAAAGTGATCTAGAGCAACTAAGAGCCGTAGATAACTACGGATGAAAAGGGGTGCTAATACCTTCCCTTTTCATAACCATTCTCCCGAACTCGGAATCTAACGAAGGTATTTTTACATTACTTTTACCTTCCGCATTTGGATACAAAAATCCTACAAAAGTCGAGTTCACCGTATTGCAAACATCCCCATCTTCTTCAGATGGATATGTTTTGAAATACCAACATCTATCATTCATACATTACTCATAAAAGTCATAATTCATGCATATGTCATTCATATACATTGTCATGCATCATACTTTGCATAAGACTAACAAATATTCTATCAAAGTTTCTCTTGTTTTTTCAAAGCAATTGAAAGTCACTTGCATAATTTGGTCCGGGTTAAGCCCGAATCGGCGGGAAAACTATATGAAAGACCCCCTAGTGGTCCTCCGACGGTCCGGGATTAAGCGAATCGGCGGAAAACTATCGAGCGACCGCCCTCGTTGTCCTCGACAACGGATCCGGGATAATACGAAGCTGGCGGAAACCCTATCCGAACGATCGCAAGTTATCCTCGATAACGAGGCAATGGATCAACACCGATGCACAACGGGGAAGATATCCGTTTTCCAACTACTATCCCCCGAGTAATCGGCACAAAGATTTATTCGACCCTCTTATTATCAGCAAACTTCTGATCGCGTGCGACTCGGTTGCCTGGATATCTTAAGCCCATCTCCGACTACTTATCGGTGTTTCTCCACTTTTGGAATCTGCATATTTGGTTAAAAACCAATACAAACCAATAACTTCATTCAAAGGTGAACACGAAGTCTAACATCGACTCCCTAGGATGGCATCTTAAGCCCATCTCGCTTCTTCCACTATCAAGAACATCTCTGAGTCTAGCGTCGACTCACTCCCCAACATCGATCTTTCGGATGGCATCTTAAGCCCATCCCATCAACTTTCCTATTCGGACGACATTCGAGTCCAGCAACGACACATTCCTAGCGAAGTCTCCACTTTCTCGAATGGCATCTGTGGCCCATTCGCATCATCCAGCGGTGGTGCAAATTTTCGGTGTACTTAAGTGTTCAATCATCTTCTACCTCGGTCACGAAAGCGGGCATGTCAATCTAACCTTCAGTACAAGAAGATTGAGCAGGGCAGCTGTCATACCCCAAATTTGCCCTCCATCTTCTCAGACATTTCATACATCCATACTCGAGGATCCCTCGAGTTGATCGGACAAACTCCTCCTAGACAATCAACCCAAACTAGGGTTTGGTATTCTCGAATCAAGATGAGCTTCCAAAATCTCCAATGGTCTTCATGCCTCCTCATGTGCTTCAAAGATTCTCCATGTCAAGTTTCAAGCCTTACAAGTCAAGTTTCCTCAAACAATTGCTCAGATGGTTGAAAATCAGTTGTATTGGACAAAAAGTCAACTGTGGTCAACATACAGTCAAACTTCATAATTTTTGGTCAACATCCTCATTTTGAAGTTACATTTATCATTTGATCAAGGGTTGATCATGATTCATCAAGAAAACTCAAGATTTGCTCAAAAGTCAAACTTTCTAAATTAGGGTTTCTAGGTGAAAAGTCAATGAACTTTGGTGATCATAACTTCTTCATACTTTCTCAGAAATTTTTCCACAACCTCTTGTTTTGAAGGAAATTCAATTCTCTACAACTTCATGTCTCACAAGAATGTCCAAAAAATGCTTCATTTGAGAGGTATGACTCAAAACATTATAGGTCATTTTCAAAGTCAACAAAAAGTCAACTTTTTGTTTTGAAGATATATTGAGCATGGAAACTCCAATTTAGATGAGACCAAAAAGGTTGGTTAGAGGACTCTTAGAGCTTTTCAAAAAGTCCAAGAACACTCAAAAATGTGGAAAATTGAGCAAGATACACTATTCAGAAGTTGGGCAATTTTGGACAATTGCACAAAAGGACATTTTGGTCAAAATGCAAAATTTTCCAAATGGGCCTAAAAACTTTTGATCCAAACTTGTTCATGACATTATTCTTGACCCATAAATGCTTGGCCATGGTGATTTTCTATTTTTATGATTTATCTTTGAATTTTAGAACATTTAATTCAAAAATAAATTATATAAAATATGAAATTAATATATTTTTTCAAATGGGTTGGATTTATATCATGCTTGGAGTCCAAGATAGCCCATAGCAATTACCAAATTCGTGCTAGCCTCTTACATGGAAGGAAAATCAATTTTTTTCAAAGATTTGATTTATTTTTAAAGAGAAAATATTACACATTCAATGATCAATCTTTTTTCACTCTCTTTGCCATCCAAATTCTCTCTATAAATACCAAACATCATGGACAGCAAGCAAGAGGAAATGCCTAGCCCAAGAAAGAGCCCTTATTTTGCCAAAAAATCTCACAAACTTTTGAAATACGAATTCCAAATTGCAGCAGGTTTCAGCCCGATCTAGCCATCCATTCTTGTTCCTGAGGTTCCCAGGAGTCATAATCATCTTTTACTTGAAGCAAAGGCAGCCCAGAATCCGATCCCAAGCTTGCTCCGGTTTGATATTTTTCTCAAATTTGATTTCATAACATCATGCATTGTTAATCGTTTTTGTGTGTTTATTTGTACTCAGGATGTTTATTAGGTCAGGAATAACCCATCTCATGCAAGCTTTAGCGTCCAGAATGCCAATTGCCATGGTTAGGGCTTTAAGAACGGTTTGAATGGAACTGATCGATACAGACATTTTTAGAAAAAACCGATGCCACCAATGGATTCAGAAGGTCCGATTTAGGTGGACAAGGTCATCCTTTCCCTTTTATTCGCGTTATTTTGCAGGTTTGAGCATCCTCCTCACCGGAGAAGACGACGGGAGCTAGGGCTCCGGCGTCGTTGACGTTCGTTTGACCAGCGTGGGCTGGCGTGGCGCAATGGTGCTTCCTGATTTGTTCCCTCGTTCCAGATGGGGCCCGCGCGCTGACTGTGTTAAATTTTCAAATATCCAGGACGCGACATTACATATAATGCTTTGGTTTTGGTTTTCAAAACACCAGATGTCACATGGTCTAGTGGTAAAGACACTTCATGTTCCCAGATGCTCCAAGGGGTCACGAGTTCGATCCCCTCCAGCACCAGATTTGCTTTTCTTTTCCAAACTTCAAACTTTTTACTATTTTTCTATTTTCTAATTTTATTTAATATTTTGCATATCATTTTAATTTCTTTTCATATTTTTATTTATGCATTAAAAAATTACCAAAAATTATTTTCCTTTTTACCTTATTTCCAGAAAACCTTTATTTAATTTATAAAATTAAAAAATACAATTTTGCATGCATATTTATTTTATTCATAATTTTGCATTTAAATCACTTTTAATTCATTTTAATTATTAAAATACATCAAAAATCCCAAAAATTATTTTAGCATATTTATATTATTTCCGACATGTCATATTTTTCTTATTTTAAAACTTGTATTTTTCTAACATTTTTCTCTTATTCGATTCATCTCGTATTTTCCAGAGTTCTCATTCTTTTTCGAGTTGATCAGATTAGACGATTCTTCTTTATCATTTTATTTTTCCAATAATGTAGCTGATCTGTATGTAATAGTTTAAATTAGGCTTTTATTTTCCATAAGTTTAAATTATGTATCTTCCCCAAAGCCATGTAATAGCGTCGACATTTACCTTTCCACTTTACATTCCGCATTTTAATTTCCGCGCTTATAAAGCTGTTAGTAACTAGGCGTGTATGGCAAGATAATAATGAACATAGCCCACTAACTTTCAAGATAAAAATATCTAAAATCAACACACTCTTTCACATGCACCTTAGGGTAATTCTCTCTCGTTGCCTACGAATACAAATGGTGTCCTCGAGCGTAGAGGTATTCTAGCCGTTGCCTTCAAAACCAATCATCATAGTCCCTTCGATAAAAGATCATAGACCCACGATGTGCCTTGAATACATGATCTTGACCATCGATTTATGCCTCTGAAAAATGATGGCGGTCCTTGAATGTGCTAGGATACTTCCTACAGTTGCCTTCTATGACCATCGATGTCCTTGAATGTCGCTTACATCCAGCGAATGGGGTTACCTACCAACTAATGGTATGGATGACACTATTCTAAAGGAGCGTAAAACAATACGAAAATGACCAATTAAAGGTAGGTAATAAGACTTTTAGTTGCTTGCTCTATCAAAATACTTTTCACACCTCACACTTTTGTCAAAGTTCAAACTCTCTTCAAAAACAAAACATTTCCAAACACTTTGTATACATTCCTACATGAATCATTACAAAGTCAAAGCGAAATGCCTTTTCAAAACATTTTTGTCAAACCACGAGAAGCACAATTTTAAAGTGATCTAGAGCAACTAAGAGCCGTAGATAACTACGGATGGAAAGGGTGCTAATACCTTCCCTTTTCATAACCATTCTCCGTACTCGAGAATCTAACGAAGGACTTTTACGTACTTTTACCTTCCCTTAATTGGATAAAAATAAAAGTGGTGGCGACTCTTGCTATCCACATTTGCGATACAAAACACTAAAAGTCAGTTCACGTATCACGAGAGCGAGGTTTCTAAAGGTTGTTTCTTATCCCCTGGGTTGCAAACATTGTACGGTGCCGAAGAAAGGCGACAAGGTAAGGATGTGTGTTGATTATAGGGATCTAAATAGGGCTAGCCAAAGATGACTTCCCTCTCCGCATCGACATTTTGGTCGATAATCTTGCTCAAGCTAAAGTATTTTCCTTCATGGATGGTTTCTCGGCTACAACCAGTTAAGATGGCGTGATGATATGGAAAACTACTTTCATTACACGTGGGAATTTTACATTACAAAGTGATGCCTTTTGGTTTGAAGCGGGGCAGCGTATCGGTAGCGTTATGGTTACTCTCTTTCATGATATGATGCATAAAGAGATTGAAGTCTCGTTGATGATATGATCGCCAAGTCCCAGACGGAAGAAGAACACACGGTTCACTTGTTAAAAATTATTCGAAAGGTTGAGAAAGTTCGAGGCTAAGGTTAAACCCAGTAAGTGCACCTTTGGGGTGAGATCAGGAAACTTTTAGGCTTTATTGTGAGCGAGAAAGGGATTGAGGTTGACCACCTAAGATAAAAGCGATACAAGAGATTCGAGCCAAGGACAGAAAAAGAAGTCGAGGTTTCTTGGGAAGGCCGATTACATCGCTAGGTTCATTTCTCATCTCACGACTACACAGAGCCCATTTTCAAGCTATTAAGAAAGAATCCAACAACCAAGTGGAGCGATGATTGTCGAGCGGACATTGACGGTATAAAAAGTACCTCTGAACCTCGATTCTCTCACCCGGTGGAAAGGTAGCCGTTGATTATGTACTTGACCGTGTTGGAGAATTCCATGGGTTGTGTGCTCGGTCAACATGATGAAACGGGCAGAAAAGAGCACACCATATACTATTTGAGCAAGAAGTTCACAGAATGTGAATCGAGGTATTCATTATTGGAAAAGACTTGTTGTGCACTCGCATGGGAAGCAAAACGACTCAGACAGTACATGTTGACTCACACTACTTTCTTGATCGCCAAAATGGACCCAATAAAGTATATCTTTGAGAAGCCGGCTCTCACGGGAAGGATAGCCCGTTGGCAAATGATCCTGACTGAATATGATATACAATACACTACTCAGAAGGCTATCAAAGGTAGTGTGGTGGCAGACTATCTCGCTCAACAACCATTAGAAGATGACTATCAGCCGATGAGGTTTGAGTTCCCTGATGAGGACATTATGTATATCAGAGATTGTAATATTCCTGGCCCTGAGGAGGGACCTGAGCCTGGTTCGCGGTGGACGATGGTGTTTGATGGAGCCTCAAACGCATTAGGAAATGGTGTTGGCGCCGTTATCACTTCTCTGACCGGTTTTCATATTTCATTCACTGCCAGAATCTATTTTGATTGCACCAATAATGTGGCCTAGTACGAAGCTTGTATTTTTGGAATTAAGCGACCATTGATGCGAGAATAAAAACTTAGCGGTATCACGGAGATTACGCTTTGGTAATTAGTCAAATCAGGAGATTGGGAGACTCGCCACCGAATTTGATCCCATACGAGAGCATGTCTTGAAGTTGATCCCTTATTTCGGCGAGATCACTTTTGATCACATCCCAAGGGAGGAACAATTTGGCGGATGCTTTGGCTACTCTGTCATCCATGTTCAAGGTCGGATGGGCGAATGATGCCCGTCTATCACTATAATAAGGTTGGATGAGCTGCGTTACGCTGTAAGTAGAAGGTGAGGCGGATGAAAAGCCTTGGTTCTACGATATCAAAAGGTATCTCGAGGCGAAAGAATACCACGATGATGCTTCCATCGTTGATAAGAAGGCCTGCAAGTACTCGGCTAAATTTTTCCTCAATCGGGTGTGTTGTACAAAGAACTATGACTACTGTTTTGCTCGGATGCGTGGATAGACCGAAGCAAATAAGATTATAGAAGAAATTCATGGAGGTTCATTCGGGCGCATTCTAGTGGGCACACCATGGCCAAGAAGATCTGAGCGGGCTATTCTTGGTCCACCATGGAGAATAGGCTACAACCACGCGAACACCTACAAATGTCAAATCTCTGTTGATAAGATGCATGTGCCACCTTCTTCGTTGAATGTTTTGACTTCTCCATGGCCCTTTGCAATGTGGGGCATTGATATGATTGGAGAAATTAAGCCCACGCTAATGGACATCGGTTCATCCTTGTTGCCATCGATTACTTTACCAAATGGGTTGAGGCGGCATCTTATGCTCGTGTTACTAGACAAGTGGTCACCGCGTTTTATCAAGCATAATATCATTTGTCGTTATGGGGTCCCGAGAAGATCATTGCGATAACGGCTCGAATCTCAACAATAAAATGATGAAAGAGGCGTGGCGGTTTCAAGATAAAACATCATAACTCTTCTCCATATCGTCCAAAAATGAATGGTGTGTGGAGGCGGCAAACAAGAATATCAAGAGGATTATCGGAAGATGGTTGTCACTTACAAGGATTGTACGAGATGCTGCCATATGCCTTGCCTGCTATCGCACTTCAATACGCCGTCAACGGGGCAACTCCTTCTCCTTGGTATACGGTATGGGCGATCCTGCCGTGGAAGTTGAAATTCCTTCCTTAAGGATTTTAACGGATGTGCAACTTCGATGAAGCCGAATGGGTTGAGCGAGACTTGATCAATTGAATCTCATTGGCGAGAAGAGATTGGCGGTATTTTTCATGGACGATTATACCAAAAGCGTATGAAAAGGGCTTTCGACAAGAGAGTGTGTCCTCGGAATTTCAAAATGGTGACCTTGTCTTGAAGAAATTTTGCCTCCCAACAATACGGACGCTCGGGCAAGTGGGCTCCAAATTATGAAGGACCGTATGTTGTGAAGAAAGTTTTCTCTGGAGGAGCTATGTTGCTCGCAACTATGGATGAGGAAAGTTTCCCCACCCGATCAATGCGGATGTAGTCAAAAATACTTAGCATAAAAGAGACACGTTAGGTCGTGGCCTAAACAAAATAAGGGCATCCCGACGAATCAAAGATTCGGGCAAAGTTATGGATAAATATAAAAGATTGTACACGGCAGTCGAAAACACGAAGGGCGGCTTGGGCAAAAAGTATCTGGTGGATCGAAAGAAAGGGTGGTCCGAGCAAAATTAGGGATTCAAAGCGACGACTACAATCGCACCACACTGTTTTGGTCGGCTCTTTTACAATAACTTGATAATCCGAGTGATGAGGGTCGATCTAATCGGAGCATTTTCTATTGGCTCGATGTTAAGGGATCTTGAAGTTGTGAAGGGCATGGCGGATTCGAGGGTTCGACAAAATCCATGATTTTATTGTCACCTTTTCTTTTAACTTTGATGTATAAGCAATTGCCTCTTTTCGATTTGCTTCTTGATGTAAATGCTCATTTGGGCTAATCAATCAATAAAATTACTTTCATCAAGCGTGTTTTTCTATTATTTTATCTTTGTCTTATTTTCATGTTTTTTCTTTTGTTTGCAAAAACAACGTCCGATATTTTAATAAACTTAGCATATAAAACATCGATTGCTAACGACACGTGGCATAATTCGAAGTTACTCGAATTTGGGTACCGCATTAACGAATAAACAGTTGATCTACGTAGCGAGAATCATTGTTATGTCTCTGTTTCTGATTTGATTATGCAAAGATTCTAGAATGAAAAGGCGTCATGCGCTTGGGCATCGGTCAAGCTGAAAAAGATTCTTTCTCTCCAACAAGAGTTATCTATGACATATGTGCCCTCAAATGTTATCATTCTTTCCACGGCAGCGGAAGATCGCAAAGCGGTCTACACCGGCAAGAGCATTTTCAAAGGCTCACTTGTGCGAGAAGATGTTATCGACTTCTCTTACATAAAAGCTTGTAATCCAGAGCTATTGAAATCAGGAACTCTACGCGACAAGATCATCATCCTAGATGAATGTCAATCTCCAAGAGTTACTTCCCCAGTGATGTTGATCATTGAAAGTTGATACTTCTATTCTGCAATACCCTTGTCAGGGACCAGACTATCATCTCTTCCATGAAGGCTAGATGATTTATATTCAATTCATGGATGGTTGATGTTTCCTCGGTAGCTCACAATTGCCTATAGTCCCAGGCGAAATATTAAAACATGCATCACTACGTTGCATAACATCCTCAAAAAACGCGTAGCATTTCCATTGATATGGAACATTACGCTAAAAAATAATAATCTCAAACATGCATCTAAGCATAAGCCAGATTAAAGTCTTTATCGGGTACCTTTTGCGTCTCAAAAGATAAGTCTATCCATAAAAATCCCCAAGTGGTATTCCTTGCCAATTTTCCCTCAAGACATATCTTCTTGTTGTTGCTATCTGCATTTTTGACCCTGTGTCGGTCTCCTACACCGTTCAATTCAATTACCAAGCGTCTTACTTTTTGCAAATTTTTATTTTGGTATTCTTACCCATGTTTGCCTCTGTCGTTAGAGTGTGAGTAAAGTCGGTGTCTAACCTTTCTTGCTTCTCAATTGTTTGAGTATCCATACTTGGTGTGTGGTAATTCATATAATTGCCGCTCTTGAATTACACCCGCCTTTGGCACGAGGTATATAGTATTTCTTGCACATTTGCAACCTTTTTAAGTCCAGCGTGGTTGGCGATCCTTACTAGGATCCCCTTTGTTTGGCCTCTTTCCACATTCGTCTTGATCGGCGGTTTTACCATTCCATATATCTTTCCCCGGTGAGTGCTCGGTCGGTCTCATTCTTGCGTATGTCTAATATCCTTACGACATATGCTCCTATATAATTTCAATATCCTTACACGAACATGTATATTCGATCCTTATGTGTCCAATATCCTTACGGGCATGTATATTTGAAACCTTTGTTAGAGTCGTCTTGATCGGTCTCTTCTACGGTGTATGTCTAATATCCTTAAGCGACATATGCTCTATATATTTCAATATCCTTACGAACATATATATTCGATCTTTATGTGTCCAATATCCTTACGGGCATGTATATTTGAAACCTTTGTTAGAGTCATCTTGATCGGTCTCTTTCCGTGTATATCTAATATCCTTACGACATATGCTCCATATGTGTTCAATATCCTTACCGAACATGTATATTCGATCTTTATGTGTCCAATATCCTTACGGGCATGTATATTTGAAACCTTTGTTAGAGTTGTCTTGGTTGGTCTCTTTGTGTATGTCTAATATCCTTACGATATATGCTCCACATATATTGTTCATATCATATCGAACATGTATATTCGATATATATGTTCCTTGTCCCTTACCGAACATGTATATTCGATCTTTATGTGTCCAATATCCTTCTGGGGCATGTATATTTGAAACCTTTTGTTAGAGTCGTCTTGATCGGTCTCTTTCCGGTGTATGTCTAATATCCTTACGACATATGCTCCTATATGTGTTCAATATCCTTACGAACATGTATATTCGATCTTTATGTGTCAATATCCTTCTGGGGCATGTATTTGAAACCTTTGTTAGAGTCGTCTTGATCAGTCTCTTTTCGGTGTATGTCTAATATCCTTACACACATATGCTTCTATATGTGTTCAATATCCTTGAACATGTATATTCGATCTTTATGTGTCCAATATCCTTACCGGACATGTATATTTGAAACCTTTGTCGAGAGTCGTCTTGATCGGTCTCTTCGGTGTATGTCTAATATCCTTACGACATATGCTCCCTATATGTGTTCAATATCCTTACGAACATGTATATTCGATCTTTATGTGTCCATATCCTTACGGGACATGTATATTTGAAACCTTTGTCGAGTGTCTTGATCGGTCTCTTTCCGGTGTATGTCTAATATCCTTACACGACATACTCCTATATGTGTTCAATATCCTTAGGAACATGTATATTCGATCTTTATGTGTCCAATATCCTTAGGGCATATATTTGAAACCTTTTGTTGAAATCGTCTTGGTCGGTCTCTTTCGGTGTATGTCTAATATCCTTACGACATATGCTCTATATGTGTTCAATATCCTTACCGAACATGTATATTCGATCTTTATGTGTCCATATCCTTCTGGGGCATGTATATTTGAAACCTTTGTTAGAGTCGTCTTGGTCGGTCTCTTTCCGGTGTATATCTAATATCCTTACACGACATATGCTTCTATATATATTCAATATCCTTACCGAACATGTATATTCGATCTTTATGTCGATATCCTTCTTAGGACATGTATATTTGAAACCTTTATTAGAGTCGTCTTGATCGGTCTCTTCGGTGTATGTCTAATATCCTTACGGCGTATGCCACTATATGTTCAATATCCTACCGAACGTAGCATATTAGATCTTATGTGTCCAATATCCTTCCGGGACATGCCATATTTGAAACCTTTAGAGTAAATCTTGATCGGTCTCTTTCGGGTGTAATGTCTAATATCCTTACATATGCTCACCCATATGTTCAATATCCTTCACAGAACATGTATATTCGATCTTATGTGTCCAATATCCTTACGGGCATGTATTTGAAACCTTTTGTTAGAGTCGTCTTGATCGGTCTCTT